>JAOVYU010000004.1:8213517-8224030 GCA_025674565.1 Synodontis membranacea
ACACACACACACACACACACGCCACATGATCACACACTCTTCTGTCTCTCGCAGTTCACAAGAACCTTTTGAAAAAACTTTTCAGTTCCTCTGCTTTGCAGATCTGAAAGGTCATATCAGACAGATTTATGCTGAGTGCGCTCTAATCAATTCGACTGACAGGACAAAGATCTGCTGTTTTATACAGATTTTTAAAAAAAATATAATAATAATAATAATAAAAAACATCAGTATAAAGGTTTCATTTGTAGTGCCGGGATCACGTTTTAGGGTGGATTGTCTGATTTTGTAGAATGAAACACAGCAGCGGATCCAATGATTGTGATAAAAAATAAACAAATAATAATAATCGAGCCAAAGGTATGAAGATTTCTTTCTAGCCCAGACTGTAGATTCGTGCAGGAAGTCATCGACAGTCATGTCATGTGACTGGCACTCAGTGAAACAGCCCGCAGATCTACAGTAGATTTGATCTCTCTCTCTCTCTTGTGGTGATATTGTTCAGCCTACTTCACTGACACCGATTGAGATGGTGCGCGTTAAGTGCGAGTTTCAGTTTCTTCCTCATGCATTTTAGCCCCCCATCTAATGTCATGACCTTACATGGGGACTTGAATCATTGGTTTGTAACGATTGTTTTTTTCACTTGGAGCAAATGTTCGACGACAAGTGACATCAAAAACACACAGCTCCGTTATCACCCAATGTGTGTCAGCAACTTTCCTAATCAGTACTAGTGACCCATGTTGTTTTGCGTCTCTCTCTCTCTCTCTCTTCCAGAAATGCACAGGACGGTATTGAGTTTGATCAGCTGTTTTGCCGGAGGAGTGTTCCTTGCTGCCTGTCTCTTGGACATTATCCCAGATTATCTGTCTGATATAAGTGAGCAGCTAAAAGACACAGATGTGAGTTTGCTTGGGGTCAGGATCGATTGCTGATTTATGGGGGTCTGAAAAACACCCTTTCCTGAGTGAATGGAGGGTTCCGCTTTTTATCCTGCGCAACTGTCTTGCACAATAAATCCCAAGTGTTGTTTTCCTCGTAGACATCGTCATGTAACCTCTATAATGTCATTCTACACAAGTTATGGGGAAAAAGACAGAGGGTATTTAAAAAGATTCAGAAAGGTAGCTTACTCCACTTATTTAGAGCAACAATCAGAACGGGTAGCCTATATTGACTAAGGCAAAAGTCAGTTTCTGTTCGTTTTATCAAAACAGAGTATAGGTTTTTTTTGCCATGTCAGTTTTGTGGAAAAAAAAAAAAAAGTTCTTTGTTCAATTAGTCATCAAAAATTCTGTTTTGGATTATTTAACTGTTACTTGCTTGACTGACATGAAATCAACCTTTTCCTCATTTTCACACCTAGAGCAGTGACTGTCTTCTGTCTTTCACGTGATTTATTTATATATATATTCCCAATGTATATAGTGGTAAAATAAATGCAATACATAAACAATGTATGGGAGCAGTGTATAGTAAGAACAGAAGAAGAAGGTTAAACCCCCCCAAACCAATTCTTCTATTTTACCAGGTCGACTATCCTGTGGCCGAGTTCATCATGGCCTGCGGCTTCTTCACCGTTCTCATCCTCGAGAGGCTGGTCCTCAGCTGTAATGGGCAAGGGAGCGACGAAAGAGCTCCTCTGCTCCCTTCTGCAGGTCACAGCCACTCTCACACACAGCACCCTGTAAACGACGTGGAGAGCAGCAGCCACCATGTGCATGTGGACCTGCAGGCACATTCATCCTTCCGCTCGTTCATGCTCTTCCTGACTCTCTCGCTGCACTCCGTGTTTGAGGGTTTGGCTATCGGTTTGCAGTCCACTGACACTAAGGTAAAGGCTTTGCACTGAGTGCTGACCTCTATACTGCAAGTGTAACACAGGAGCCCTGGTCGGCCAGGAACGTGCACAAGAAGAGTTCAACACCTATAGATTACTACCTACGTAGTTATGATGGTCTACATTCAGGACAAGTTATTCCAAAATATAAGACACTGAAACTCAAAATCCTGTTTGCTTTAATGTACCATTCTATAATTTTAGAAAACAAATGATTTTGGGTGAGTAAGAAATCAATTAGATGGGATGTTTAATAATGGCTGGTTTTTTTTTTTTTTTTTTTTAAAGTGTTTTAGTTTGATAGTATTCTAAGATCCTGACGTTTTAGTACTAGCATGAGGGTGTGTTTTTGCTGCAGTCTGTAACACTAGGCCACTTGCCTTATCTTTGGCTTCGAACAAGAGAACGAGTCGCTTCTGTAAATCTGATACCTAAGCTAAAGCTCAGCTTTCCGCTTGTGTTCACTTGCCCCCTGAGCTGCAGGCCGATTGGTTTGCTGATAAACAAGAGCTTGAGATAATTTTTTTTTTACTAAAGTTAGGAAGAAATAATTGCTGACCACATTGTAGGTGCCATTTAAGAATATCATGTAAATATGCACTCATGATTAGGGTTAAAAAAAAAAAAACTGATTCGCTTTATACGTAGGTTTTATGTGCTACTATGATGAAGATGATGATTATGATGATCATTTATATCATGCTGTGGGATTTCCAGAGTCTTATAGAGATTATATCAAACTGACATAATACACACTGACAATTTAACGACGGTGTTTGATTACGTTCATAAATTCACAACGGTTTTTATTACTGTTTTATTATGTATCACCATAAAAACTTTTTTTTTTTTTTTTTTTAGTTTGCAACTTCTTTTCAACCCTAAAGCTGGCAAACTGGTATAGCTTCCAAACTAATAACTTGCATAACCATTGAATTGTGCTGGCTTGATGTTTTTTTTTTTTGAACAGCATGTCTGCAGAAATTCGGGAACTTGTTGCGTGAACTGAAAGCGATTATTTGGCAGTTTGATCCTGTGCCTGATGTGTATTTTTATTTTTTTTTACCATGCTTGTCTTCCTCATGACATTGCTTTTCAGATATTTTGTAGCTGTACCACTCGTGTCAAGACACACTCTTTGATGAAAAGTCAAGCGTGCTTATCTTACTTTTTTTTTTTTTTTTTTTTTTTTTTTTTATCCTGTCCAGGTGTTGGAGATCTGCATCGCCATCTTGGTCCACAAGAGCATCATCGTCTTCAGCCTCTCGATAAAGCTGATCCAGAGCGCCGTCCCGCCCATGTGGCTCTTGGTCTATATCCTTGTTTTTTCAGTAATGTCACCAATGGGCATCGCTATCGGCATCGGGGTGAGTGAAGCTCAGCTACAGGCGGGGGCATTAGTCCAGGCTGTCCTGGAGGGCCTGGCAGCGGGAACGTTTGTTTACATCACATTTCTGGAAATCCTCCCCCATGAACTCAACTCTCCAGAGCGACAGCTCCTCAAAGTGCTCTTCATCTTACTCGGCTTCTCTCTCATGGCCTTTCTGTGCTTCCTGGACTAGGAAACTTATGAAACAGATCGCAGCGATTTATATGGGACATTAAGAAAATCTTTAAAAAAAAAACCCAAAGTACTTAATTTTAACTGCCTAACTAATATATATTTTATTATTTTCATCATTTGCATTTTAACTTGAGTTGTGCATTGTACACTAGAGCCATACAAATGTGCCAAGTGCAGCACACACAGCAGTTGTGTCAATAAGGAAGGATTTGATTAATTGTTTTTAGCAAACATGCCATTTATATGTTAACTGGCTTATTTATGTATTAGTCTAATGTGAGACTTTCATTCACAGAACCGTGTTTTTTTTTTTTGTTTTTTTTGTTTTTTTTCCAACCTCAGGATTATATTTCAAAAAGGAGATCTACCTGAAGAGTTTCAGGATGATTTTAATTATTTTCAAGTATTATTTCTTTTATTTGCCAGTCAGACATTATGATTGCTGCTTATTGCAGAATTCATGCACAGTATTTTGATTGTGAGAGTTAATTCAACATGCCCATGGTCCTATACAATCCATCGCTGTCTTGGTACCCAGCTTTTACTTTCAACAATATTTTCAGTCCTGACAATAATATGTGTCCCATTTGGACATCAGCATAAAAATAACTGACTTATACCACATTTTGGATAATCAATCCACAGACAGTCCAATTCAGCATCACAATGATGTGGTAAAAAAGTAGGTAGGTCTATGTGATGTATAATGTGTAAGACACAGGATAGATCGGGGTGTACCATAGACTTGTCCAGGGTGTACCATGCCTCAAGCCCAAAAGTCAGCTAGGATTCGCTCTAGCTTTCCCGCAACTCTGACTGATACGTTTATAGATAATGGATGGATAGGTGAAGATGATTCTTTTTTTAAATAACAACAAGCCCCCTTTATACAATAGCAGTTTGACAACACTGATAGACACTATTTTCTATGTATTAAATGATGACATACTTTTTATTCGTTGAAATTTACCTGCGGAACATCCCTGAAACAAGTTTCTGTTCCCTTAACTTCTTCTTTTTTTTTTTTTTTTTAAATCTTTTGTCATCATGTTTACGAGAAAGTCCTCAATCCTAAACACTTTCCCACGGCGAAAATCTGAAAGTAACAGCTTGATTTCTGAAACCACTGACACTGGAGGCTCCTTCTAAAAGCTAAAGAAATATCTGCACTGAGAAAACTTTACTATATCAGCAGTTACACATTTTTGTGATCTGGTTATTTGGACGATCCATGATGCAAATTCCTGTGATAGTTGTTGCTATAACAAATTCTAACAGTATTTGAATGACATTTATACTACATTAATATAACCCCCTGATTTGCCACGTCGGTGAAATGTGTGCAAGAGCTGCTGTTATTGAATTTTAATCCCTGTGACAAATCAGAATCAAGATTTCTTCAGCGCTGTGCTGCTGAGCATATACAGTTGACACATGCACATTGCTGACGGTTGTGTGAATGCCCAACTGATTGTGTTTGATAGTTTGATCAAGAACCTGAATTATTAAAGACTGCTTCAGAATTCACTGTTAAAAAGCAAAGAACAAACACAGATGAACCCATATTTTGTACTGATTGCATTGCTCACTATATTGTTAAGTTGACTGACTTTAGTATTTCAATGTAAGAGACACACAGAAGACTGTTGAGGTGTAAAAGGTTGTTGAAAATATGTTGCTATTTCACCGTGGTGCCTTTTTTTTTTTTTTTTTTTTTAAATCCATACATTCATTGGTACAAGATCAAATTAGATGGGAGTCGCTTTGTTTTGGCACGTATGTATGATCAATAAATCCACCATGGTGAGAGATGTGCAGAGTGTTTATTCTCGTCATGGGTTCCTTCCTGTGTTTAAAAAAAAAAAAAAAAAAAAAAGAGGTGTTGTTAGTATGCATAAATATCACAGAATAGCCATATCACAGAGAGACACACCAAAGCTGTCAGCAGTGAATCATAGTGAATCAGATGACTAGGTGGCAGTGTTGGGTTTAAAGTGCTGAATCTGCAGTCTGATTTTGACACGGAGCACTTTTCATTACCGTGACTGAAGTCTCATTACTTACTTTAGTTTGAAGCTATAAATTCAGAATCTCTTCTTTTCATCAGTTTAGCACTAACATGGTGCAGCCTGTGCACTAGCGTTGCGTAATCATTTCTGATTTTGCGTGGTGGTCTAACAGATGGGAGCCAAAAATCAGTAAGATGTATTCACTGGGTAGCTATATTTATGAGTTGCGATAATATTTATGGCAGTCTTGACCCGTACATGGAATTTGAAAGTCATACACGATTTCACAACTAACACAAACAAGCCTGTATACCTGGAATTGCTTTTTTTTTTTTTTTTTTTATACGTCTATGTTGTGTGTAAATAGACCATGTAGGGGCTCAGTATTGAGTGTAGCTCATCTGTTGCTATGCTGGACACAATTCATAGGCCACCCTCTCCTCAATACAGCAATGTAAAGAGACCACAATTGGACCACTACTATAGGTGGACACTGGCATGCTAATCAGTGTGGCATTAGCTTATCAGGCACAGCAGTGTTGATGGAGGTTAAACTTTGTGCACAGTATATAGAGAGTGAATGAATCATGAAGAACAGGTGCTGTACATGGTCAAGACAGAGGTGTAGCAGGATATGACGACATGACCTATGACCCAATGTTCTGTGTCCGCATGAAAAATTAAACAACGAACATCGAACATGATTAAAGTGATGCACATACAGGTCAAGGGTAAAGACCAGATGAATCCTGGTAGTTGTACCCACTGGGCCTCAAAATTCCTGTTCTTGGCTAACAGGAGTGGAACCCAGTGTGGTCTTCTATCTTTGTAGCCCGTGGACCTCCAGGTTCGGCACGTTGTGCTTTCTGGGTTGCTTTTCTGCTCACCGCGGTTGTAAAGAGTGGTTATTTGAGTAGCCATATCTTTCTTGTCAGCTCAAACTAGTCTGGCCATTCTCTTCTGACCTTTCTTTGCGTGTGTGAAAATCCCAGGACACAAACAGCTCATCTGGCATCAACAATATGGTCAAAGTCACAGAGATCACATTTACCCCATTCTGATGTTTGATATGAACCTTAACTGGAACTCTATGTATCTCTATAGCTACAAGACATTAAACCTTGCGTCGCTGCAACATAAATGGATAAACTGGATAAACATCTTATTAACGTCCCTGGTGAATGTATATCGGCATCAGAGATATTCATTTTCAGTTATGGGAAATGGAAATGCACAACTCATTTATCTGCACACGTGGTTTAGTATGTAAATTAGATAAAGCAGATCGCACATCCCTTTGCAGCCCTGCCCCTCTGAAGCCCCTTCACTCGGTGCCTCAACGTCTCCCGGTCCATCTCTGCCTCATTCCTCATTCTGGATAGAAAGAGCTTCACGTTTCCATCTGGCTAAGGTAAGGCATAGTGTCTTTTACCTGTGACTGTTAGATCTCAGAGTTTTTATTGCTAATATTGGCTTTGTTCATGAAATGCCAGAGTGTATGCTGAAGAGAACTGGTCTGCCTCCTCTTTCTGTTGTTTATATGGTAAAGTCTAATGATGTACTGAACTAATTACGGTATGATGTCAATTTGTTACATAAGTTGTGGGATTCCACCATAGTATTTACTAGTATTAGGGTGTTACATAAGTTTGAGGCCTAGAAAATGTCATGATTTATTTATCAAAACACTCTGTCTATTTATTAGCGTCACCATTGCACTCAATAAAAGTGTCTATGAATGTCTATGAATTCGTGTTCTACACTAAGCACCATACCACTCTACTCTTGTATAAATAAGCTAAAATCGAGGAATTTATCAGTACAATTTTGCCTGCTTTCTCTGTCAAATTTAGCATTTGAAAACTGCAGCGTGATTAGGTCTTATACTGTAATCCCTCTTCCGTTAAGAGGCTTAAAGTGGAGCTGTGCATAATTCGCTTTCCGACAGTTTCAAAGAAAAACACCAGAGGTTTCAGGAGAAAACCGGAGAACCCTGAGGAATCCCACACAACTGTGATGAAAACATTCACGAGTAACACAAGTTCAGGATCGAACCGGGGACGCGGTTGCTGCCAGGGGTTGCTTGTACCACATAAAGATATCCGTTTGGTTTCTGAGCAAATGTTCTAGTGGAACTACATGCGTTGGCTGAAAGTTTTTGTTGATTTTCTGTCTAACTGATGTGCATATATATATCGTGCTGGGTTTTGTTGCCCGATCACTGGGATTTGAATTTGCAATGCTAGTACCACTTCCTAAGTAAATGGAATTCAATTCTTTCAAATATTTTTTTCTGTCTTCAGTGTCTAAGTAACTGCTGAAAGATCTGGATATTATGGCTTCTGTAAGTTCACATGTACCACATATCTTTGCATTATTTCATATACACATTATATAGTATATCATCATATAGTATAGCTATATAGTTTTTTAAACCCATTGCCATACACTGATCCTGTGATAAAGATTACACCCTCAAATCTGGACTAGCAGACATGGGATTAGTTTTCTTTGTCCCGCTTTGTAACAGTCCTTCTCTCTGTGTTGGTGAAATAGACCGGAACCTTCCGCATGGTCTCAGAGGATGAGCAGTCCCTGCGCTCCAAGCTTGAACATCTGACTGTGAAGGATCACGGGCCGGTGTTCGGACCATGCCAGAAACTACCTGATCACACAGTGCAGAAAGTATTTACCTTTTTTCATTTACCTACCCCACTAAATGCATGGTTTGATCTAAAACAACTTAAAAAAGTGATGTGAAATCCAATCCAAGACCTGCTGAATCATTTATAGTGTTTGCTACTCAGGATCTCCATCTCAGATCGATGGTCCCTGGTACTGTTATGATGCTTTGCACTGGATTTCCAGTGAGGCATCAGCAAACATTATGAAAAGAATACTGCAACGTCTAAAATAATAGACATTTGGAGAAGTGCAAAACAATGTCAGACTGCCAGAACACAGCGCCGGCTTTAATTTCTTTCTAGTCAGCAAGTTGTTCCATGCGAGGTGGCACAGTGTGATTCTAGAGAAACCTCTCGGGGTTGGCTGATGCATCAGGAAGTAAATTGGTTCTTGAATCAAATCTCTTAACACTGTGCTACATTCACGTTACTGTACGTTCTAACTATTTCTGTTATTATTAGAAAATGATGTGGTATGTTAAAAGCAGAGAAGACGTTCAATCGATAAATATTACAATGAACCTGGAAGAATATTATGACAGCCATTACTAATCGCTGTAATCATTTGTGATTTAAAAACTAATAATAATAATGAGAAGAACAACAACAGGAAACGAAGGATTTCCAAAGAAGACGAAGCTTTCGTCCTTTTAATGGTTACGGCATGAACGTGGTAAAGTGCACTCTCTGACTTCTTTACTAACAGGCAAAGGACGAGCTGAATGAGACGGTGGAGAGGAGAGCATCTGCTGTGAAGGACCTGAGATCCCTGATCTGTCAGAAGGCTGAGAATGAGGACGACTTGTCCATGGATGTGAAGGAGAAATTTGGGAACAAACCAGATTCTCTGCTCCTGAGGTTCATCCGTGCGCGCAAGTTTGACGTGGCCAGGGCGTATGAGCTCATGAAGGGTGGTTGAACAATTTCCTGGGTCTCTCATATCTGATGAGATAGCCATTGTCATTTGCTTACAGCACACCAATGCTTTTGTTTAACATACTGTACTGTTCTGTATCTCTGGGCCTTGGTTATGAAAAAGAAAGAAAGAAACAAAAAAAGATTTGTCTTAATTGGGCTTTCACAGAAACATTCACAGAGGCTCTTTGTGTATAAATAGGGCACATTTATTTTCCCAGAAACCTGGAACAGTTTTGACCAGGCAGACAAGTATTGCTTTGATGCTCCAGACTTTTACCCACTTCAGATGCTCTGTATATGCATGAAAAGAATGTGAATGTGAATGTACACTTGCTGGTGAGGTTAATTGGTCCATTCCAGAGGATGTGCAAAACAAAGACAGTGAAGTTATTGTCTCTTGTGTGAGTGTGTTGTGTGTGTGTGCGTGCATGCGAGCACATGCTGCAGTGCATCACACTGGCACCCTTTTCTCATGTGCACAGCTCATGGCGAATTTGTCTCTTTTCTTTTTCACCAGGTTCACCAGTTGGTCAGGTTTTTTCATCACACTGGCACCCTTTTCTCATGTGCACAGCTCATGGCGAATTTGTCTCTTTTCTTTTTCACCAGGTTATGTGCGTTTCCGACATGACTACACCGAGCTGTTCGAGAATCTGTCCCCTGAAGCAGTGCGCAGTACCATCGAGGCAGGCTATCCACAGATACTCAGCACACGCGATAAGGATGGCTGTGTGGTGCTCCTGTTCAACATAGAGAACTGGGATTTGGAAGAAGTCACCTTTGATGAAGTATGCATCCAAAAAAAAAAAAAAAAAAAAAAAAAAAAAAAAAAAAAAAAAAAAAAAAAAAACGAATTACACTCAAAACACAGATCTGATCAAGGGACGGCTAAGTCCCTCCTGTCCTTCAGAGATTAAAAAAAAAATCAATACCAGGATTCAGTCTTGGCAGCCACATCAGTTAAGAAATATTTTAAAGGGGATTATTCTGGATTTCTTTTGTGTGTGAAACCAAGTGTAAGAGCACCACCAATGGTTGAAAGAAAAATGGTGCTATGATGTGGGGTATGATAAAGTTGGTCTGATTTCTTTCTAGTCCGGACCAAAGATCCATGCTGCCTGTCAGTGACAGTCGTGATTACACAGAGTGAAACCCAACGTAGATTTTGATTCGATCTCTATTTGGGCTGATCATTCCTGCCAAGTCTCGGACACGTCTGTAATGTCATCAGCAGTGATTGAGAAGGCACATATGAAATACAGTTGCAAGTGAAATAAATGTGAACATACTGTATTATTGACTAATAAATTAGATTGAGAAGCAAACATCGATCCACACATGTAAGTAGAGAGATAAGCACATATTGTTTAATCAAAGTGCAAATGACACAAAAGAACAGATGAAGGAAAGGGTAGAGGATTATGGACTTCAAACATTTATCTGCCTTAAAGTGTGTGTGTGTGTGTGTGTGTGTGTGTGTGTGTGTGTGTGTGTG
>JAOVYU010000004.1:8227199-8247655 GCA_025674565.1 Synodontis membranacea
CTTATACTGGACTAGGAAGGGAAATCTATTGGTACATCAGCCCCACCAAGAATTTTTTTCACCAGCCGCCACTGTATTGACAGTATAGTTGACGATGTGTTTACAACGTGGGTATCTCACCATCCCACGCGTAGAATGAGAACAAGCATTGCGGAAGGCAGGGTTTACAACTCTAGACGAGGAGGAAGAATTAATCCCCCCCGAAAATAACTTCCTCGGGAATATACAGTCGACCCTCGCCACTTTGCGCTTCGAATTTCACAGCTTCACTCTATCGCGTTTTTTTTTTTTTTTTTCAAATACAGTATATTCATTAAAAAGTTGATCGAGACCGTGAAAATGCAGGTTGTGCTCAGTTGTCTTGAGTCAAATGTTTTTATTATTTTATTTTTTATTAACTTTTTTCCAAAAAATTGGGTGTTATTTCACGTCTTGAGGGTCCGTGTGTAAGTCGTCTATAGAAGTACGATAGCTGGTGCTACTCTCACAGCAGCTGTTCTAGAAAATTTATCCACACCTTTTAGCCAATCAGAATGGAGATGGAAGGTGCAAGGTTGTTTCCAGAGAAAATCTTGCTAGGTGAGAAAACCTGGCCATCACAGGTTTCCAAGTTTCCATCACAGTTAAGTCTGTACCAGTTCCTTTTTGTTTGGACGAACCACTTCACAAAAATAATCTTTGTTAATCTCTTTTTTTTACCTCGTGCTCAGGTTTTTGTTCACGGCGATGATCTGGATGCTTACTTCCGAGCCTTCGGTGCCGAAATCCTACCTCCAGACTTCGATGGGAAAGGGCCGAACTGTGACGGCAAAGAGACAGCAGCCAAGCTGTTCAGCTCTGAAGACACGGCTCTTTAAATGACTCGAGTCAACACGCATGCTAGACTGGTTGCAATGCAATGATATATGTCCTCTAGGGAATATGAAAAAGCGAGAGAGAGAGAGAGAAAAAAGAAGGAAAAGATTTTTGATGGACAGGAAGAATGTATCTTAGGAGAAAATATAAACAGTATAGAATGGGAGCTCGCTCAGTACATATACACATAATGACTCGAGTTAATGACTGTTACTATAGTCTGTGGCTTGGGATAGTAAAAATAGTCCGATTAGTATAGAAAATATGACCTTTAACACTGCATTTTTGAAAAACTTCAAGATATACTGTATATATACTCAAATATACATCCACAATAAAATGGCTTTGAAGGTCCAATAAGTATGATTCAACCAACTCCCTCCCTGTCCAAGTGTGTATTAGAATGCTCGGTGGCCATCAGGTGCCCATTGCATACTTCCAAGTACTTACATTCACACTGCCATTTGTCCATGCTAAGTGGTACATGATTCTTTCCTCTTTTTTTGTTTCCCCACTGTGAAAACATAAAAAGCGTAATATGCCCTCCAGAGCTTTGTAGATTCTGGGGCTAATGTGGCATGACAACATGGTGGCTCTGAAGAGGAGGACTTATGTATATATCTATGTAGATATATATGGCTCATTCGAAGCTTAGGAAAACACAATTCATAGTTAGAGGTAATTATACACTAATGATAACATTCTTATGGACACTATATACAGTACTCTACATTCCTGCTGATAGAAACCCTCACAAGTCTACATAGTGGACGTTTAAGCTAATGTACTGACAATGACTTATCGTGGAATGCAGATGTTTGTATTCATTTTAAATTAATTTTGTTCTCTGGTTTCATGATCTAGATTGTGACTGGCATAGTTTTCAATAAAATATGACTAATGAATATTTGTTTAATCTTTTTAAAATGGCAAGTCCACATGCACATAAATTAATGTGTCATGAGGAACAGTATTCATTTCAGGGATAGCAGGAAAGCTGTTTAATGTCTACCACAGGGGTGATGTTAACTTAGAACTCAGAAACAGTTTGCTTACAGAAGGGAACCACTTGTGTCTTTTGTCCATGTTGGTCTGCGGATCAGATGCCCCTCAGGCAACATGACGGAACAAGTTCCAGCCCTAATAAGATAAAAATCAATAGATCAATTAAATCTCATCTCTGCTGTAGCATCATGTATCAGAAGTGATTAAGAACTTTTGGTAATAAATTACCGTAATGTACACTGCCATCATTTAATGGACAAACGTTCCTTTTAGTCAACATCAAGTGCCTCTAATTATAGCACACTATTATCCTTTCACAATGTAAGAAAACCTAATTACTAAAAAAAAAAAAAAAAAAAAAAAAAAAAAAATACAAACACACAAGAAATATTTATACAAGAAAATAATTTATTTGAACACAAGAACTATATTTAATCCAATTATTCAATCACACACTGTTGTTTTTTTTTCCCCCCAAACTTAAAAAAAAAGACAACTAGGAAGTGCTGAAGTGTAAGGGTAAATGAAGGTTGAATATGATCATAGTCATGGGTACAAACAACCCATCAAACACAGAGCACTGTGAATACACTGTGATCGACTCACTGTGATCGACTCAAATCATGGAATGATCTTGCACTGGATTAGCAAGTTCCACGTGACAGTGTAGCAAATGGTCAGAGGGAATGTGAACAGATTTATAAATATGATCAAATATTAAAAACATCATTCTGTTTCAATGCTGTTAATGATTACAAGCTGCACTTTATGAGAATAGCAGGAATGTGATTTCACACTCCTAATTTGACACACTTCTAATTTTTCCAGACTAGACCCCTTGGTTTGGCATGACAGAAAAACAAACCTCAGACATTATTGCAGATGGGGAGAAAAATTTTTTTTAAAAAAAGAACACCCCATCACATAAACTACAGACTCTACGTTCACCATGTTTCTTTACATTTTTTCTGGTTTTGGTTTTCAGAATCAAACATGCTGATGAACACACACCAACGGCCATTCATGTACATCACATCCCAAAATAAGAGTCATTTTTACTTACATACATACACACGTATATATAAAAAAAAAAATACAACAGAAAAATCTTGAAAAATCTGGGATAAATCTATAGCCTGCATTTTTTGTGCAAAAAACCCCCCAAACAAACCATGAAACATTCTGAAAGAAAGGCAGAAGGCTGTGCATCAACTGACGGTGACTGGAATGATGCTGGTGTTCTCTGATAGCTCAGATCTCTTGGTGCACTTCAATACTGAAAGAACAAACTGATTTAACCCTGATCAATGTCCTGCTAATATTAGATGAGAGAAGAGCAATCAGAAGCATGTTACATTTTCTTTTCTTACTGCATGAGACTTGAGCTCAAGGTCTGAACCGCATATTAATACTAGAACACATGGAGAACATATATTGTATATGGAGATATGCCAAAGCAAAAACAAACAAACAAAAAAACACTCCAGAAGACCAGCAGGTGGTGTCTGTGCTCTACTGACTGGAAAACAATTTGTATTTCTAATCAACTTTAAACTTGGCCCCCTTTCAGAAAGATGGAACAGTCCTTTCATCCTGACAAATTACAAGACAGAGAGAGCATGAAATAAACAGCTGAGAGCAAAAACAAAATGACTATTTTCTGAAACAGTCCTCTACATACCATCTCCAGTATCTCAATCACATCCAATTGCACTCAATAAATATTAATAATATTGCTAACAGATAATAGAAACTTACAACTAGCAGTTTTTCACTGTGCGTGCTGGAGTCAAACTGTGTCGAGTTGTTTGGAGTCGTTTTAGTTCTGTGACAGAATTAAATACTTTAGATGTAATCGATCTAAACTTTAAACTTTCTTCCTCAGCAGGTTAGCATGATTCATATGAAAACACTGAAAATTAGATTATTATTATATTTTTTACTTAAAGTCAAATAAGGAAACTTTAACAGGGATTTTATCCAAATGATCTTAAGGCAAGTGACTGATAATTTGGATGTTTATTTTTTCATTCACTCACCTTCAGTATACGTTTTATTCTGGTCATTTTGAATCTGGAACACTAAGTTGGAATACATCCTGGTCCATCACAGTACTCCATGCATGCACACATGCAAACAAGTACAAGTACTGTATTTAGGGGTAATTTAAAGTAACCCAATATTTTTGTGGGGGGGGGGGGGGCCTGAATAAAACCAACATGAGGCAAACACGTGAAACTCAGGATTGAATCACCCTGGAGCTGTGAAACACTCGACATGTATTAGACACACACAGTTCTAAACTGGTAGCTATGAGCAGCTTTGTTTTAATTGTTAGCAACACTGTTCTCATAGCTCTGTCACAAAACTAATGAAGGGAACTTTAGGCCCTAAACATACCATGGTCTACATTTGGCATTGTAGGACAATTGTGCAAATTTTAACCAAACTATTCCCAAACTATAAAAATGATGACTGGAAAGGCTTCCCCCCTCCCTTCACCTTCCCTTGAAACAAGATGACTTTTTTTTTTTTTCACCTTCCTTTCTATTCCAACTACTCAAGAACATGCAGTTACTCCAAAGAACTAGAACAAGAAGTTACTCTTTCTTTTTGTTCCCTTTACAAATTACAATGTAAGTTATGCGGCAATAAAAACTGATGGTCACGAAGCGCAAATGAAATATGAAACGCATGCCTGCAATGAGCCAGCTTTCACAGACGTTCGGTCTCCTGCTGGATCTCCTGCTCTGATCCTAACTCTAACCAAACCGCTGCATTCTTAAAATCACAGCAAAGCTTAGAGATCTGACAGAAGGCTTTTGATGATGTCAGGCTTTGGTGAACAGGAGGGATCACAGAGTCATTGAGCTAAGGAGTTTGGACATCTCTCCCTCTTCTTACATTGTATGATCTAGTCTCTGCTTGCAACCTCAACCTTCCTCTAACTACCCAATGAATATTATGGCAAAAATAATATAAAGTGCTTAAAAAAAAAAAAAGAGCCTTCAGCTGTGGTTAATCATTTTGGAGTATTTTTCCCCCTCCCGAGAATGAATAATACAGTTTAATGAATAGCACAAGTGCTAACTGGGTCTGTTCAAGACATCGACAAACCAGTGAGTAGGTTTAACAGCACAGAAGGGACATGTGCAGCTTGCCTGTCCTCGCGATAAGCACACAGTGCCTGCATAACGGCCGTTCAGTGTTATGTACAATGTGGTAGTGCAGCATCGGTCCACAGTAGCTGTTTGTGCTGAAGTCTTTCCACTCTAGCAGCTGCAAGCTAACCTTTTTTTTTTTTTTTTTAAACTCACGCTAGGGCCAGTGCATTTATTGTGATATTTAAACTATAAGACAAGGAGTACCATATCTTCCAGACAATAAGTTGCTTCAGATTGTAAGACGCAAATCTGTGTAGAAACTCAACTCGATGTGTAAACTGGCTTAATGCAGCAGGCATTTAATAAAAAAAAATTTCACTGCCTCCAGAATGGCATTTTTAAACTGCCATTAGTGTTACTGGTCCTGTCTGTAAGGAAATCCATTCAAGAAGTTGTAAAATGTGTGGTGGTCTGGCGAAGCCCTTCAGATGTTGCCAGTTTAACTATAAACTGTCAGTCTGTCTAAACGTGTCTAAAATCTTGCTAGGTAAGTGAGATTTCCTCACACAGTGAATGTCACACTTAAATAAAGCTGGACCTAGGCCTAATTAATTCCATTTGTACTGAAACACTGGTGGTAAAAATGTCCATTGATGCTCCTACACCATAGTCTGAATAGGATCTTTAAATGCAATTTTTGTAGTTCAGGAAAGTCTGTAGATTTCACAGCTACATAAGAAAAAAAAGGTGAAAAAATGTGTAGGGTTTCCCCAGGCCGCCACACTCTGATACTGAAAGCTCATTTCTACTGTTAGTGCCAAACTAAGGTTTTTGTTCCTTCCCATAAAAACACTAACAAATGTACTTCAAATTAGCCTGATGCAAAATACAGAATATATGCTTCACTGCATTAAGTCATAGCATCTTTAAGCCTGGAAAACATGGTACATGCATAACTCTGCCCTCATATGATCCTCTCTAACGTCTATTTGCCCGTATTCACATGAGTGATCTCCGAAGTATGAAACGTATTCTCTACAATCATAAAGACGCTTTTTTGGGTTGAAGATGGGACCATTGAGAAAAGTCCAAGTGGTTTGGGGCGAATTGACATGAATCAACGGAGGGCACAGGTAAAAGTTTAGGAAGTAGTGTTTTAGCATGTGCCCCCTGAGGCTTGGGCATCCTGGCTTTGGCATGCTGGCTTCTGCTTCTGCCACTGGCAGATGGCGTTGGAGTACCCCACAATGACCTTATCCATCCAGGTGAGAGGTTGTGGGAAAAGAACGGCGCCCTCAAAGAAGCCCAGGTGGCCTCCGTGCAGCGTCAGAGCGAAGATCACATTCTCTTTCTTTTCTGGAGAGGGACAGAGAGACAAGAAAGGGGGAACGGGAAAGTTAAATCATCTCATCAGACTGCATGAGCCTACAACGTGAAGCGACTGGATTGTTCTGGAAGTCTGAAGCACAGGGGGCTGAAATAGCTGAGAAGGCGCCAGTGTGTCTCATTATTTCATTTGCTGTATTTAATTACAGACATTCTAAATTAAATACACTTCCAACTTTGCATTTTATTTACAAAGCCAAATCTCAAATATTTCTCGTCCAACTTAGATTGCTGTGATTATGATACAGAGCTGAGGGACTTAAACATAACGCCACCATCTGTGTGTTTCATGCTCCAAATATGTCTAAACATTAGGATGGTGTAAAAATTAAACCCTACACACCAATAAAAACGGAAAGCACTGGAAACATACCGTAGAGGTAGAAATGCTGGGACTGTCAGCATGGTCTGATAACACTTACTCTATCAGTTCCTCAATCACAGTGACATCAATGGAGTTCATAATTGGTCTCAACCTTTTAAAAAAAAAGCAGCCTGTGAAGGTGATTACTTTTATTTGTCTTTTATTTGTCTGTGACATTATCTAACCAAATTTGTTAGTTCTACTTGATTTCCCAAAATACAAAGAACAACCCTGACCAGGCAGTTACTTTGGATGAATGAATGAAGTTGTATGCTAAATATTAATGAGCTTCACATCTGATTGCTCTTCCGTGCCAACTAACTTACATTTACATCATTTGGCAGATGCCCTAAATCAGAGTGACTTACATATATCACATTCACACAACTGAGCAGTTTTAGGATTAAGGGCCCTGCTCAAGGGCCCAGCAGTAGCAGTCATATGGTGGTGCTGGGATTTGAACTCACGGTCTTCCAATCAATAGTCCAATGTCTTAACCACTGAGGAAATCTTTAGTCTCAACCAGATACCTTACCTGTCCATTTTAAATAATGTATTCAGATTCAGGCTACAACTTTATTATATACACTGCCCTTCCAAAAACAAAAGTCACACACACTAATATTTCGTTGGACCTCTTTTAGCTTTGATTACTGCACATATTCGCTGTGGCATCAGCTTCTGCAACGTCACAACATTTAGTTCCGTCCAGAGTTGCATTCATTTTTCCCAAAAAGATCTTGTAGAGATGATGGGAGAGTCAGACCGCTGCGCAAATTCTACTCTAGCATATCCCAAAGATTCTCAATGAGGTTAAGGTCTGGACTCTGTGGTGGACAATCCATGTGTGAAAATGATGTTTCATGCTCCCTGAACCACTCTTTCACAATTTGAGCCCGATGAATCCTGGCATTGTCATCTTGGAATATGCCCGTGTCACAAGGAAGAAGAAATTCATTGGTGGTATAACCTGGTCATTCAGTATATTCAGGTAGTCAGCTGACCTCATTCTTTGTGCACATAACAGTGTTGAACCTGGACCTGACCAACTGCAGCAACCCCAGATCATAGCACTGCCCCCACAGGCTTGTACAGTACTCACTAAGCATGATGGGTGCATCACTTCATGCGCCTCTCTTCTTACCCTGCGCCCATCACTCTGGATCAGGGAAAATCTGGACTCATTACATGACCACATGGCCTTCTACCTTTGCTCCAGAGTCCAATCTTTATGCTCCATAGCAAATTGAAGCCTTTTGTTGTGATTAGAGTTCTGCTGTTGTTTTTTTATGATTTGATTTTACCAAACGTTTAAGTGATCGCCATTCAGGATTCTTTTACGACCACATTTCTTCCGCGAAGATCATGGCTACCCACTATCCTTCCAGTTCTTAACCTAATTTTAGTAGTTCCAGCAATCTCCTTAGATGATTGCTTGATGCATGACAATAATTTGAGGCTTCTGAAACAGATTACCATCTTTTCCACGATCACAGGATGTGTCTTCTGACATGGTTGTTTAAGTAATGAGAAGCTACTCACTGCATCAGTTAGGGTTAAATAACTTGTTGCCAGCTGAAACAACCATCTATGAAGTAGTTATCCAATAGGAGACTCTTACCTATTTGCTTTGTTAAATCCAGGTGGTGACTTTTTCTTTGGACAGGCATTAAGTATTAAGAAAAAATATTAACTTTGTTACTGAGGATACAGTTTTTGCCAAGAAAATATATCCTATTAGCCCAGTTTTAACCTCTCTTTAACCTCTCTTAAAGTTGGCTGCCTTACAGATGGCTGGCTTCATAAGCTCTAGGTCAATTACAGGGTCAAACTGAACTTCATATTAATTGTTCTTTAAAGCTTTTAATGCACTACCCCAGTTATATCAGACTTGCACTGCTTTTACCAGTATGTGGTCCTCTTCCAAGCTGCTTCCCCAAGTTGATAGCACACAATTGTTTGTTATTGTATGCTATATCATGCTATAACATGTCCTTTCACTGGGACTAAGACCCCAAACCTGTTCCAGCATGACAATGCTCCTGTGCACAATGGTGTAAGCTCAATGAAGACATGGTACACTGAGATTGGTGTGAAAGAACTTGAGTGGTCTACACAGAGCAATGACTTGAACTCCACTGAACATATTTGGGATAAACTGAAACGCTGACTGCACCACAGGCCTCCTCACCTAACATCATTACCTGACCTCGTGTGCACTCGTGTGGTGAATGGACACAAATTCCCACAGACATGCTCCAAAATCTAGTGGAATGCCTTCCCAGAAAAATGGAGCTTATTATAACAGCAAATGGGGATTCAATCTGAACTTAACAAAGCACCCATGAGTGTTATGGTCAGGTTTCTACAAACCTTTGTACATATATTGTAGATCACACTTGTTGAATTGAATTTTACTTATTTATCAAAAAACCTAACTGCAGTATGTGTGGTTGCAAATGTATTATTTAATGGTTTAATGTTCTTTTGTTCCTTTTAGAACGGACTTTTTCTATTTTCTATCTGTTATCAAATGAAGATAAATGTGATGAAATGTTCTCTGGCAGACACTGAAGTTTGAACTACCTGTTCTACAACCCACTCATTACGCAATCTCTTAAATAAACGAAACGCACCTTAAGCATAATAAAACTATCATGCTTACGCACTCAGTGTCTCTCTGAGTCAAGAAATCTAAAGGTCACAGAGCAGACACTGAGACGTACAGAAGGATGGCAAATTAAAGGAAAAACCAACATAAAGTGACTTGGTGAAGCATCGAGTCATGAGAACATTTTCAATGTGCCTTGGCATAGTTTCTACAAGTTTCTGGAAGTGTTCACCAACTGTTCTATTGAAGTATGTCTTGATGATGTTTCTTCCAGAGAACTTTTCTTGTGCTTTTCCATATGTTTCACTATTCTTGCATGAATGTTGGAAAAAATAATCCCCATCTGTTTTGTACTTATTATTTTCAGCTTTTACACGAATGTGCTATAACTGGCACAGTGATCTAAGAACAAAGAAACCTTGAGGAGGCTTTACAGTCAGAATTATAAAGATGTTTATAACACATCATTACACACAGCACAAAATTTATAGTCTTGACAGAACTGATGTCAAACACTCAGACTCAAAGACCATAAGACTGTGACCATAAGACCATAAGAAAATTAAACACACATGAGAAAAGAAAAAACAAACAAAAAAAAAAAACCCAGTTACAACAATGAAGGCATAATTTGCCCCAAATCAATCTAAATTACCCACCCTGTCAAACTTTAAATATGCACACAACTACCAAATGCTGAACTACTAACAGAATTTGTACCTCAAACTAGCATATAAACCGCATCAACGTATATTGATATTAATAGAATAAACTTAAACTCCACGTTGTTACATATCATTGCATCACAGTAATGTGTACTGACTCATCTCAATGACTAAGCATTTATTCATACTTACTGGCACTCAGCTGTAGGTGTGTATGTCTGTGTGTACCTAGGACTAACATGGGCATCTCAGTCACACGTCATTCCAAAAACAGCCTGCTAGGCAAACCTCTTTTTCTTTGGAAATGGGCAAGCTGCAGAATGGTGTGAACATACTATCAAGAGGGCCTGTTGTCTGCAGAAGACTTTAAGGAAGAGATATGTTTGAAAAAATGCCCCACCAAGAGCTAATGTGGCTAACAGTGGATGACTGGCATGTTTGCAGCTTGGTAATTTGCGATCCAAGTTCCTGCTTCCCAGAGACTGAAGGCAGAATTGTAGCAAAAAGTACATATATACAAAAAATATTTTAGGCAAAACACACTCCCTTAGCTTAGTAGATCCAGAAGCAAACATGGACACCAAATATGTCTTAGTTGGCGAACTGCATTTAGAAAAACAACCATGCAATTTTAAGAAATGTAACTTCACAAGACATTTTTCCTATCCGATTAAGTAAAAGCAATCTGTTGGACTCTAATGCAACAAAAGACAAAACTCTCTTTTCCAGCACCTTATCAACAAAAATGTGTCTATAGTGAAGCGAGTGAAATGAAGTGTGTGTTCAGAAGCACGGCAGTACCTGCGAGTGTGCGCGGGATGGTGAGAAGAGACTGGTGTACGAGAGGATCATCAGCGGAGTTCACCAGCAAGAGTGGAACATTCACCTACAACACAAACACAAAGCAGTTGAGTTAAAAACAACAGCAAGAAGGAAGTCAGAAACGTTGACAATCAAATAATATCTATTATATGAAAACTAATTTGCTTAAACGGACAATATGGGTTGCACTCACATTGTGAATATAGTGTACACAGCTCTCCTTCTCATAGTACTCTTTTAAGGAATCATGCCCATGGAATTTTCTAGAACATAAAAATTTATAGTGATGAACAAAATGAAAAGCAGATTATCAGTGGGGGTTTTTTTAATACATATTATTACAGCTGCCAAGGAGCAGAGGTAATAATGAAGTGCATTTTTTTCCCCCGCCGGTCAGGTTGTTTGTCTGTCTGTCTGTAAGCAGGATAATGCAAAACCTAAGAAAATGATTTCTGTGAAACTTGGTGGCAGGGTGTAGCATGGGCTAAATTCTGGAGGGGAACCAGTAAAGCCATAGGGTAAATACACAAATTTAGTCTCAATTTCACTAACATTGACAAATGCACTATTTGGACAAAGCTTTCTCAAAGTCTCCACTCAACAATGCCATACATCTAAAAATCCAGTAGATGGCAGTAAAGTTCAATAGTAACAAAACAGCCAATGAAGCAACATAACTCCATTGGAAATACATCCACACACGTAAAGTGGTTGCGGGTGCAGCTCTGCTCATCATAGAAGAGTCGACTACGGTCCTTGCCTGAAAGTCTCCGCTCTCCAAGTGCCACTTTAGTTCTACGTTTTCTAAAATCATCTCACAAAATGGAAACAATTTATATTCGTCTTATTCCACAAACACTTTTACTCCCTCTACTAAACGTGATTAAAAAGCCTCATGTATTTCGTTCTCCTTGACACAAGTCTCCGTTAGTGCACAGTTAGTGCAAAAATCCTGCTCTACTAACGTAAATGGCTTTTTGAATGCACAAAGCAGCACACAAACCTCATGATAATGTCATCAATCTGCATTAGAGAGGTGGCAGTGTAAAGGTGTCTCAAATCTGCGTCCACCATCTTTGGAGAGCCTCCTCCAAACAGACTGCCCCTGTGGGAGAAAAGATCAAAAACAACTGGGCTATATCAAATACCACAGAGAATAGCTCTTAACGAAGAGAAGGAAAACAACTGGCGTTCTGCTGCATACTATTTCCTACACGTAGGTCCATTTAGAGTGATGAGCTCTACCTGTGCGACAAAATGATCTTCTTCATGTTGTCAGCCATGAGGAAGTTATAGAAACGCCGGCACTGGTCCCACTGCAGAAAGGTCTCCTGAGCCCTACATACACACAAAAACGGGTTATATCAGCCATGTGTATGAGGATGACAGGTTTATTTAGCAACAATGTGATTCAGGGTTTCTAACAGCTGGAGAATAGAAGCATGCAGACACTAGTTTTCAAAGGTTTTCACACATGCAGACAAACTGACAAAAATTCTGGAAAAGTCCAACTGAGCTTCTGGTAAGTAAAGCAGCTGACCCCCTCCAAAGGTGTGGCTTTTACAAAACCACAGTACTAACATAGCTGATTCATTCCACAGCTGCCACATGGAGTGTGTCTTCATTCCACTGCTCTCTGAGTAATGGACCACTAATGTCTGACAGCAAGCCTGTTCTGTTTATAGACTCACAGTGCTCTTGCAAAAATATGGTTTATGTATCCAGAAAAGTATGTTGCAGGGTCACGCAGATGTAAGATGTTACACACAGTGTTTGAATTTTGATTAGCACAGCAACAGCCAAAGATGTGCTACACATGTGAGAATGAGAAACCATGCATGTAACACCCACATGTCTAACAGTATCTAAGCAACAGCTGCTCTGCCAAAAACACTTCTTATAAAAAATGATTGCAGCTACTTAACTAAAAAGCTGATTTTACAAGCCAAAAATATAAAGCCGTGTACCAAACTTGATACACAATCATTAATCTGTATATTTTAAGCAAAATCTATGATTCAGAGCTCCATCGATGCCATCTTATGACTGTCTGGCCAAGCCTCCACCTTTGGGACTGAGACACAGAGGCTCCTTCACATTGTGCAGCCAGAAAAAAACATTTCGTGGATCTGACAAGAGCTGAAGACAGGCCTCCTTCATTGGGAGTGACAGGGACATAGGCCATGCTTCTTTTACTTTCCTTAACAAGCACCATCTTCACCGGGATGGAGACACAGTGGCCATGTCTCCTTCACCTTGTATTGGCAACCACAAAAGACATTTTCTTGGGCCTTACAAGAATCAAGGCTTTATTGAGAATGACAAGCACTGAGTCTAAACTTCTTTTACTGGGCTTGACAAGCACCAAGGCCACCCCTTGTTCATGTGAAAGAGGCAAGGTTCCTTGTGCCATGCTTCCTTTACTGGAACTGACAGGCTAATAAACCACTGGAAAAAAACAAAACACTGGAATATAATATCTAGATATTAGTTTATCAGTGATAAAAGTATGACCTGTGGCATCACACATTAACAGATGTGTCGGAGACTCCTGGATCCCAAACACAAACGCTCCACAAACGTGCAGCCATTTTGTCAACACTGAGACAAGTGCATTGGTGCAATGAATCTTAACGCTCCTGCTGTGGAAGCACACTGGCTATTGAATGATTTCTTGCAGAGAAACTCCAGCTTGCCTGAGAGCACTGTAGCCCTGGCACACGCTCACGCAGCACAGCACACGCTCCTGATTGGCACTGTTCTCCCCCAGGAATTTGCAGACAATATTGCCACCAAGACTGAAGCCCACCACGATGAGCTGGCTCTGAGGGTAGGTCTTCTTTATGTAGCCCACCATGGCTGCAAACTCCCATGTACAGCCTACAGAGCATGGAGAAGAAAGGTATAAAAAAAAACTAAAAAAAAAACTACGTGAATACTAGCTAACATAAATGATTGTAGTCTTCTCTGAGTATTTGTGTATTACTGTGCTCAAATCTTTTGTTTGTATGTACCACAGAAATTCTTTTCTTGTATGGCAGCCATGGGTGTGAGAAATGTTTTGTACATTTTATTTAGCCCTAAGGCCTATAGAAATCCAATAAATGTTACAGGGCTAGGTGACTGCCAGAAAAACAGACATTATGTCTTTCAATGCCTCAAAGGCTCGGCTGTAAACGAGTACGGTTCTGAATGTTTTATGGAACATACCATATGTGAACATGCGGGGGGAGGTGAGCTCGATGTTGAGCAACGCCCCGAGGTGGTTGAGCACGGCACAGCGGTAGCCTTGTTTCTGCGAGTAATCCACAAAGGTGCGGATGTAGTGCTTCTCGCTGTGGTTCCCGATGCCCGGGCAGATAACCATGGTGACGTCCGCTGTAGAGAGAGATAACAATAAAATTTGACCGCAAGCAATTTGCATGATAGTCAGAGCATGTTTTATTTGGCCAGGGATACTTTTTGCAAACGTGACTTTTTTTCTTTTTTTAAAAAAAACACTTAACCCACAGTACTGCTGTGAAGGTGATGAGAGTTGCATTCATTTGACATTGGCTTATACTACGGTCTACACACGCTGTAGGCTGAACGCAATAAGATAAGACATAATATGGCCTTATGCCATGACAAAGAAAAGCAATAAATACATTTTTAAAAATCTGTTAAAATCCATGGGGTTGGCGTAACTATCTAGTCAGCAATAACCCACAGGGTAATTTTGGCTAGCAGGTCATGAACTCTTACAGTGTTGTTCTTCATTCTTATGCAGGTTTGTTATTACAAGCTAAGCTGACAAACATTTTTTTCAAGCTGAATTCCTGCTGTTAAGAAACATACTTTATCCCATTTTCAGGGGAAGAGACTTAAGGACACTATGAATGGTTTAGAATTTCACTGCAGTCCAAACACAAAGGAACTGAACTCCCATGAGACACTGACCTGCGCTCTGATGATCTGCCAGAGGCTCGAAGAGATCAAAGGTCGCTGTGGCGCCATCCTGCATGGGCAGATACATGCGCAGGCCGGTCGGGTGCGGCGAACTCACGCGGCCCAGCTTTCCATACAGAGCCGTCTGTAAATGGCCACTTTTTCCCCACAACAGCGGAGGAATATATCTGTAGAACAGAGCCGAATGACACAAATAAACAACAGCGTCGGTCCACCGAACCTAAATAAAAGCACATTCTCATTCCTTGTTGATACTCTGTGCTATTATGGTGAACCATTTATGACTTAACCATACACCTTCATACTATCACAGATTCACAGATGACCTTAGGCATGATCGATAAGTACTAATTACTCTGCTAATTACCCTCTAATTGCCTACCATTTTAGACTTGAGCTTTAGATTGACAGATCGTTGTTTACCCTTCCCACAAGATGACATTTAAAAAAACAAAAAACAAAAAAAAACAGATACATCATCACAGTGATCTTAATAGGAAAGTGAACTGAGGTAGCACTGCATTCCCTCATTTATAGTGGGAGTAAATGCAGTTATTCTTCCTTCTGTAATTAGGAAGAGGAATAAAACCCTTTGAGACATGCTGTTATTTGAAAACAAACAACTGGGCAACATCACATCACCCTGTTGTTGAATACTCTGCTATAGCAGCATGTTGTTTTATTCCTTACTTACCGGACTGTATTAATCATTATCATTTCCTCGTCGTCTTTATTTCCTTATTAGATTTTACTGCTTTGAATGCCGGTCCCCTATGAAAATGTCACACTAGTCACAGCAAGACTTTCCAGTATGAAAGTAAACGTATACTGAACAAAAGCAAAAATCACATAAATAGAACGAAGAAGAAACCAGAGATGATGGAAAAACATAGCAATAGAGATGTGTATACGTTTATTTAATCTATACACTGTTTCATCAAAACACTCATTAAGGTCAAATGATGGGAGGCATTTTGCTTAAAAAAAAAAGAAGAAAGAAAGGGAAAAAAAAGGGAAACAAAAGGTCAACTAACTCAAGATGTTGCTATGGAGATTATACAAAGTACGCAGTTGTGCAATGGATCTGTCCACATGCAACCACTGTGAAACCTGCTGCCTTCAATTTTCAGGGCAGAAACGCAAACACCACAAAGGCTTTCAAAAAAAAAAAAAGAATGTTGCTCCACACAGGCTCTTCTTATTTCTTGGCATGCCAGTGTTCAGCTAAGACACATTCTATCATAATCAGTCCGTCATGTGTATCATGTTAACTTCCATAAAAAGCTCTGAAGCCTCATAAATAGTAGGCTTACTATTAAAATATGCATTACGGTTGCGTCACAATACCACGATTAGGCTTAAATAAGCTTAACAGTTGCGCCCCACTCAGTGACAATCAGGCGCGCCGATCGCTGTGATTGAAGAATGGAACAAAAGCACAAGAGGGCTGGAAAATCCAAGGGCGCTTTAAGAGAGGTTAAGGTCAGCTGTTCAGGACAAACTGCTATAGTTGATATCTGTAACGAGAGCAAGGTCCAGCAGCATCCATTTCAGATGCATGCACACCCTCCACTTCTAAAATCTCTCCAGTCGATAAGATAGCATAAGCTGTAATTATCACCTGTTTCATAACAGCACTTTATTAATTACATATTACGCCACTGGTGACACAGTATAAATGCTCTCAAGATAAATTTAAAGAAGCAAAATACCAGCTTGTCATTTAGGGGTAGGATGAATATCTTGCGTGTCTCATTCTTTTTTTTTTTTGCTTGACCTGTTCCTGTAAGGTGTCACTTCGGTTCCTCATGCAAGCTGATTAACAGTAAACAGCGATGAGCTGTAAGGACAGAGCTTGATAACTGGAAACTGTAAGAGGGACCAATTAGAAAGATATAAAAAGACGACGACAGTCAGGAATAGGACAGACTAGATGAGTAAATTTAGCTGCAGTTTATCTTAACAACAACAAACAGGATGAAGCAGCCCACGAATAGCCTGAAACACAGAGACGATTAGGGATGTGTGTGTTTATGTTTTCTCCTAGCGCCTTGCTTCTTTCCTCTGCTATTATCACTAAGCACCATTAACATTTAAGCAATAAGCACACAGGAAGTGAGTAACAGCAGGGCCATGCTGGTCTGACCTGCCTATTAATGTTCAAAAGTCCAGACACACATCATATCAGCGAGTGCTGCTTGCTGCTTATCCACTGCTTCTGCATCAAACAGCTTCTGGACAGATCTCTGAAACAGCTCAGTCGCGCGTTTCAGAAGAATAGAATACTGCAGAAGAGACGAGACGTGCTGCTGCTGAATCAATCGCCTGATCCTTCAACCCAGCGAGTCAGAATTGTGTTGGGAAACAAATGATTACATAACAAAGCACTAATTTGAGGTTATGAAAGAGACAGCCACCTGCTCTTTACACTAATGAACTAAGCTCATGCAAGGTGCGAAACACACATCCAATAGCAACGCAGACCTGAACGTGTTTAAGCAGACACACTCTGAAAGAACCCAAGTCAGGACTAAAAAAAAGTAAATCAATCACCACAGCAGGGCTGAACACATACCGAACATTCAACTCAGCTGCCTTGACTACGTAAATATTTCTGCTTGTACAAAAGCTCACATTAGGTTATTGATGTGTGCTTTGAATAGCAAACTGCTCACAGCAGTAACAACATACCTGCAGAGTGCAGAGAAAGACTCCACCCTGTTTCCAAACATCACATAACTCTCAGAGATCTCGCCTCATTGATTTATATACAAAAACGTTGCTTTGTAAATTGTTCGAAGGGCTCGATAGATGTACTCAAGAAAATCGGAAAGATACGTTCGTATCCTACCAGAGCTTATGCGTTTAATGTACAACGAATAATGCTTTGAATCGTTATTGTAATTTTACAGATGGTTTACCTTGTCCAGTTTAAACTGCGTTACCAACTCCGTATTCTGAAACACATAAAACTAGGCTTTCAATTAGGACAAAAGTAATGGCACCCTATGGAAGTAGGAAGTGTTAATCTCAACATTCAGTCTTCATTTGGCCATTTCAGCTCTCAATGAGTTTTGTGCATGTCACTAAATGTAAATCAGCTGTGCTGTGATCACGCTCGATGATTCACACATTATCAGCATTTAGCAACATATATTCAGGAGTGTGATGGAAATGAGCATTGTTGAAATTTGAATGTGTTTTGGTCTACGGGGAAATTTGCACAATTTGACTAAATGATTGGTAAAAGCAGCAACCTAAAGACGGACTCAAAGCACTAACAAGTACATATAAAGAGATAACGTCTTGAAGAATTTAATGTGTCGGAAAATAAGTTTGCAATTTTACCTCTGGTTGTCAGGGTTCCCCCGACTTTGGTAGAATTAATTTCCATGACTTTTCCAAAACTTTTCCAGTACCTTAAGAAAATTTTCCAAAACCGCGAGTGAGTGAAAGGGTGGTTGAGCGAGTGAGTGCCCGGGGCAAAGCGCAGTTAGCGCGGTGAGCGAGCGAGTGGGCAGGGCAAAGCGCAGTTGGCGCATTGCGGAGCGAAGCGGGAAACAAAAATGAATTTCCAAAACTTTTCCTTTCTGTCCAAGACTTCTAAAACTTTTCCAGGGCCTGTAAAAATTATTTCTAAATTCCAAAACTTTTCCAGGTTTTCCATAACTGCGGAAACCCTGGGTTGTTATTCATACAAAGTTCTGAAACAAGAGACAGAAAACTTCACCATGTCAACAATTTCAGAACATATACAGAATTCCTTGCAGAACTAAACCTGAAGACTGACTGGATCACTGGCATGTCAATCCAGCAACTGCAGACGACCGCAGGAGCCTGGAGCAAGAGGAGGAGATTCAGACAAGAGAGAAGTCGATATGGCAGCACAGCCTATCAGTCTTATCCAGACGTGTTATTAGAGAACGAACCGGTGACCTGACTTCTTTTATTTGCAGATGTTTGGCATTTGGGTCCAACAAAAAAGAATGACACAAATGAACTACAAGCGAACGAACTGCAACATGTCAGTCTTACCGGACATGCTAGTCTACAGAATGAAAGAATCTTTTGAACGAACTGACAAAAAGAACTCGTACGACTAAGTCAATGTGAATTTTCTTCCCCACTCTACAGCAAATTTGTCAACACCTTCTGACCAATCAAATTTGAGTGGCATAATTTTTCAATTTTTTTTAAAGTGCACGGTTCCTCACTTACTGCAACAGCATTTTTTTTTTTCAGAAACATGTCATTTCACTTCATGTAGCTATAAAAATAGAACACAGACAACAAGAGATGGAGATCCCTGTAGATCAGTTCCTTTCAGAAGGAAAAGATAAACATCTTTTACACCAGATCTCTTGATGTTTACGATGATCATTATATATCACTCTCAATCTTTTACCACAACAATCAATTCTTGTGTATTCGCTTTCATGAGTAACACAGTTGTGATGTATTATGCAGGATGCATTTCAAGATGAAAGTGCCCACCCACAACACTCACTCTTTGGTCAGATGCGGGCAGGATTTAAGCAGGAAGCGGCTGAGCGGCGTGTCCTGGTACGTGAGGTCAGGGGCCGCAGTGGGGCTTTTCAGATTCAGGCAGCGGACGATGACGTACAGCACGGTGGCGACGACCGCCAGCTTCATCCCATCAAACATAGCCGGCATCTCCGGCGCCACCGTGTACACCTCTGATTCGTGAGTGCTCATGACTGACCTGACAACACAGATTACAGATGATGGTAGAGCGAATGCAAAACAAGACAAACAAACACCACAACGAGAAGAGGAACTGAATTCAGAAATAGTGTGCAAACAGGAACTACTGTGTTATATATGCAAATTCGTGACATACTTTTGAATGTGCGGATCTCTAGGCTTGTAACGTCTTAGGCTTGGATAAAGAAGACTGAGTGGTCACAGTGGTCAGGTCCAACCTGTGAAGAAAAACAGACGTAACAAGTAATGACAGTATTTAAGACCAAAACGGAAAGCTTTTTATCTGGTTTGTTTACAGGAGCGTTTCAGGCAGTAATACAATACTACATCTCGCAAAAAAAAAAAAATCTTAAATTCCTATCCACGAGCCATACTCGCATGTTAGTCTCGCATGTCCTCACAGTCTCCAGAAATCCAAAGTTCCACAACACAAAAATACATTTCACAACCCAGCTGAAATAAACCACTAGTACAGTATGAGGCCTGGTTTTATATATCTACACCAGGCTAATGAAAGCTCACAAATCATAAAATAATATTACACATGATTCCCTTATACTGACAGACAAAACAAAACAACCCAAGAGCTACGAAATCTCCAGGGGACGTGATAATGAGGCTGTCGCATTACACAAAAGTATTAAGAAACATAAATATTATTAAGTATCATTTCATTTTAATAGCACCGTTGCAAAAGTAGTGTTTACAAAAAAAAAACATAAATAAAAAGTACTATTGCTCTTAATGCTGTTTTAAAAGCTCTTTTGTCTCATAGATAAAAATAGATAGAAAAGACAGACAGATTAGCAGATGAAAACAAAGACAGAGAAATAAATACAGAAGTAAATAGATCAGTGTGGTCAGATGTGTAATTCTAAAGAATAACAGACAGTGCAAATACACGGAGAGATAAAGACAGATAGAAAGATATAGATAAAGTGATGATAAAAACAGATAAATATAGTGACGTG
>JAOVYU010000004.1:8255084-8276764 GCA_025674565.1 Synodontis membranacea
TTTTTTACTGTTACTTGGTACTCGGTACATGTACATCACCCTGAACTCTATTTAACAGCTCTGTGCTTGGATAGAATTCTGCCTTATTGGATGTAACTTGACATAAAGACAAAAAATATAAATGTATAAATAATACAAATAAAGTCACATAGGGGGTGTCATCTACTTACATACAGTGACATGTAATGTTAAAGCGGCCATTAAAGAGATTAACCAGGAGTCCGAGATAAATCTGTTCATATATTCTGACATATAAATGCGGACAAAACCCAAATATTCAATACATAATCTCATTTTAAATGAATTATTTGGAAGGGTTTTTAATCACACCTAGCATTTGTTTTTGGTCATATTTAATGTATTTACAGTACCATAGTTAATAACTAGTGCCATCTAGTGTAACATACGTATAACAGCTATTGTATGAAGGTGGTTTACTATATTATTTGGCCATGTGCAGAATATCAGTTGTATGACAAATCATATTTACTACACACCTTATTACTGTCATAGACAAAGAAAAGAAAATTCATTGCAGTTCATGAATAATGTAAATTAGGATGAATTAAGATGAATTAACTGAATATTAGCCAGGGTTTAACGGTTGACAGTATGTATAATGTCTGCGATGCTTTTGCACTACAGTCAGAATTGAGTCTTTAAATGTAACTTTTAACTCACATAACAACTACTCTGTACACAGTCTATACATATCTATGCTTACTATGCAGTCTATATACAGCCACCTCTCATTTATTATTACACAGGAGTCTGTGTTGTGTATTGAAAATGTGGATGTGAGTTCAATTCTTGAAAACAGACAAAATGATTAAAAAAGTGAGTTTTTCTGTTTTACACAAACTTATGTAAAGGTTTACATGAACTGACAAACCCTGCTCTCTGCAAAGATCACATTAGGAAGCAGTTTAACAAACACAGCTGCATGACTAACTGTAGGTTATAAGACAGGAGGTAAAAGTATTTTAGGTATATTTAGGTATATATGGTATTACATACTAAATGAAATATCAATTAAATCAGTAAATAGCCATTACATGACATTTGATTTAGACAACATGGTGTGTCTCAGTGGAACTGGAAACCAATTTTTAATTCTGGAGGTAACCAGGTTTAAAATGCCGAAAGTTTATGTAGAAGAAAATGTTAAAAAAAAAAAAAAAAAAATGCCACAATCTGCCACACATTTATTCTCTATTACTTCTTGTCTTTCACTGCACAGCTGTAGCAGCAGCCATTTCCACCAGCCTCAGTTTCTTGGAAATAAAGTTTCTACCCTAGACTAAATGGCATTAACAACCGTGAAAGTTTTGAAAGAAAGAACGTTTCGAAAGAAAGCTCACGATATCCTCATTGCAGCGTGAATGACACTGAGGTCATTCGCTTGGTATGGCTCAAAGCTCCTGCCTTAATGAATAACCCTGAACACCACGTGTGGAGGGTTTTTGACCGCTAAGTCAGAAACTGCGTGTGCTCACAAGGCTAACAAAACACCCACACATACCAAACATACAGCAGTGGCCTTGTGGAGTAGAGAAGGCTACAAAGTGGACCAAACAAATATAACACTATATAGGAGAAGAGCCAGTAGTGTAACTGTTTTCCTCAACACAGCAGATTTAATGTTTATATTACACATATAATCTGAAATTATTTCTACAGTGACATTTATACAACATGAAGATATTATTATTATTATTATTATTATTATTATTATTATTATTATTATTATTATTATTATATCTTTTTTTATTCTACCATATAGACATAGTAGTAGTGAAAATTCTGTTTTTCTGAACTTGCATGAAATTCTGATCTGGTGAACAGAATTATGCGACATCCTTCTCCAAGATGGACATATGAGGCTCCTTGAAATTTATCCAGAATAAGGAAGCTTAGAAAAAAGCTACATTGTGACTGGCACATACAGAACAAGCGTCTCAAAAATGCTCCCTCCTACCAAATGGGGGGCCAAATAAGTAAGGATATTTTTATATCATGTGACCACTATAGCATTCTCATACATGCTGATCATCAACGTTTGTCAGCACATGCCCACAACATGTATATAGTAATTTGTTAAAAAAAAAAAAAAAATTGTGCTCACAAATTTGTATAGCTTTCATAAAAATTCAGGTACTGTAATGGGTCATGTTTGCACAGAGGTCAGTCAATTCAACTAGTCAACTCAACAAGAAGATATAAAATCTAAATGAATATAACAGAACTGAAATCCCAGTCCGTTTTTATATTCTATAACTATCCTCTTGAGAACCTGTAAAGGACACAGACTGCATCGTAAAAATGTGAAGAATGAATTGGAAAAATCTCCTCCCATGTGATCTTTGGAAGCTGCCTACCTCAAGTACATCCAGTGTGTGCAGACGTGTACTCTGTTCCCGTCCCGATCGACGCCTGATCTGCGTATCCCAGGTGTGTGTGACTTATTCATCCTCTATCATGATTTTAATAGGCCTGATTTATAAATTAGGGATCGATTATCTGTGTTTTCAGGGCCTGGAGTTTTCACACTGCTCTCTAGTCATATCTGTCTGGTGAAGGACTGCAGATAAAACTACAGAATGATATCATGATCGGTGTCATTATAATTAAAATGCCTCTCCTGTGTCGGCTGTTCATTCTAACAAGTTCAGGGATATTTGTACATCCTTTACCATTCACGAACATATCAATTCCTACTATGTGTGCTTGTAAGTTACAAAGCAAACCATGTAAATGTAATGTAAATATAAATGTTGCTAGTTTAACATGTAATTGTTACTAGTTTAATATACATGCTTGTTGAAGAGTAAAGTATAAAAGGAGTTAATGATGTAAAAAAAAAACAAAAAAAAAAACAGGCATGCTCTGACAAACTGAACATGAACATTCTTAAATTTGCCTTCCCATCCTTGAATCATCGAGGGATTACAGGAAGCACATACCCTGTATATCTATTTATTCTGATGACGATGAAGCATCATCATCATCATCATGCAAAGTAGTGGGGAAAAAAAGAACAGGGCTAATTTACCACATTGTACATACTCTATTTATCATATACTGTGATTTCTATGCAGTTCTAGCAGACCGTGGTGGATCATCTCGCAGAAAATGCTGTGGGTGTGGATAACACTGAGCCTCATGTGGCAAGGTAAACTAGTCTCTATACAGTATATCCAATATAGACAATCGAATTTTGTTCAGCAGCAAACTATTTTATTGCAGAGTCTATACAAGAATACATGCACCTTTTGTATTTGATTACATGAAAATTTGCATTTAGTTAAGGATGTATTGATGAATGCTCTAAATGTGTCACACAGTATCGCACATTTTGTTTGTTTGTGAAAGCATCATACTGTATGTCACAGTGTTATGGAATCAACTTGCCCTGACTCTTTCTTGGCAAGCCTTACTAAAAATAAAAATGAAAAAGAAAGTAAGACTTTCAGCAGAGTTCAAAAGTCTTATGCATTGTTCCTTTATACGAATTTTGAATTTATTCATCCCAATTTTATTTATTCTCTGTCTTCTGCATTGCGTCAAGTTGAGAAGTAAATTTACAGGGAAAAAAAAACAGATAGACCATAACAGAGGCTGTCTAGAATTATCTCCTGAAATGGAAACATGTAAAAGACAAAGTCTACAATATGGTTGTAATTGATTTTTCAAAATGTTTGGGGAAACAAAACCCAGGCAATTTTCTAAACTATACATACAATGTGGCCTTGGGGAATATGGATTTCATTGTTTACTACTCTTTATATAATTTTAAACATTTTATATGTGTACACGGTTATATAAGAGTTTCACAAATACATTACCTCAGTTACTGCTGTATCAACCTATAAAATGTCAAAAAAAAAAAAATGTACCTGTCTCATGCAGGAACAAGCAGCTTCATGCTCCACAACAATGTTGAAAACCTGTGCCTTGAGGACTCTCTCGGAGATGCTGGAGTTCAGTTAAAGAGATGCAGTTTGGACTCAGAGCTCCAGCAATGGATCTGGACAGAGCGGATGTTCCTCATGAATATACGCACGCAAAGGTGCCTGTCTGCTTTCCACGGTGACCCAATCCAGACTCTCGACTGTGATGGTGATGATGATATGCAGTGGCAGTGTACGGACCAGAGGCTCATCAGCCTGAGTGTTTCCCTGGAGCTAGGTATGCACAAAGGAAGGCTGGCTCTGACCAACACAGGGGAACACACCAGGTGGAAGTCTCTGGATCAAGGAAACATCTGTAACGAGAATCTGAGTGAGTCCCAGATATGAAATTGTTACATATTGATAGGCCAGTGTGACAAGATAATACAGTGTGTAAATATAGAAGTCAGACACTGTTAATAAGATACTTAATGAAAAATAATTAAAATAAGTACTGAATGTACTGTTATAGGAAAATAATTAATGACAGGGTGGTGTGTTAGCAGTAACAGCACATCCCAAAGTGTTTTATTTCTCTTATACCACAACAATTCGCCAACATTTTTATTAATGTGGTGTGTCCACCAAACAGCCCCAGTACCAATAATATGTTAGAAAAATACATTCATGTAAACCACAACCAGTACATTCTGACCCATCAGAATCAAGCATGCAACAGCATGTAATATACATCAACAGTAAACCCTCGTTTATCGTGGTTAATCCGTTCCAGACTCTACCGCGATAAGTGAATTTCTGCAAAGTAGAATTTCGGCGAAGTAGTATTTCTGCATAGTTAGAGCATAGAAAACCTGTTTACAACCTTCTAAATACAGTGTTTAGCATTATTAGAGCCCTCTAGACATGATATAACACCCAATTTTTTGGAAAAAAGTTAATAAAAAATAAAAAATAAAAATAATTGACTCAAGACTACCCAGCACAACCTGCATTTTCACTGTCTCGATCAACTTTTTAATGAATATACTGTATTTGAAAAAAACGTGATACAGTGAAGCCTCGAAATTCGAACCGCGAAGTGGCGAGTGTCGACTGTACAGTATATATTAACAGGATATATTATTCTCATAATATATATATATTATATATATATTATGGCCAGGGGTACTCGTCCTCAAGTTCAACACTGCAGTCTATTCTTGACTACAGCGTTAACCACATTGTGTAGGATAACATTGTGACATTGTGTCACTGCCGAAGACAAATTGGAATGGTTCCTGATACTGTTATTTATTTACATGATTGGATTTTTTAAAAACTGAAATGGTTCGATGCTTAACTGAATCTATTAGAAGAAACCTTTATGATTTGTTCAAACAGGATCCAGAAGGCAGAGTGAGGCAGATGAGTCTCCAGCCACGGAGTACATCATGACAGAGGAACAGAGAGAGTATCTGAGGTGGTACTACCGCACTGAAGATCGTGAGTATGCTTCTGTGAATACTTCTAACCATTCTTATGAAAGATATAACCAGCCTCAAACATATGCATTTACTTGTATTTAAATAATCATGATTTAGAAAAGGAAGGTTAGACTCCAGTCCTTAGCTGCAGCACTGTGCAGTTGAGTGATTTCACTTATTTAAAATAACAACTTGTACTAATTACTGAGCCCTTCAGAGGCCATTAAAGGTGTGATAAAACATTAATATACGGTACTAAACTGTGCAGTCATTGCCTTCCAGGACCTGGGATTGACACTGCTGGTTTACTGTATGTAGGCATTTCCATAGCCATAGTCACTAAGCATGATTGTCATGCTTGTTTACTGTCATGCCACTCATTACAACTTTACCTTGGGGCTACCACTTTGTCCCTTGGACATGGTAAAATATTTTCTTTAAATAAATTCATAAATATCATTTAATCTTAAGGACACATAGACTTAGAAAATACTTATAGTATGTAATAGTTAAAGGCTAAAGAGAATATTGTTACTGATATATTAAAGGTATATGATTAAACAACCATATCAGTCCCAGTTCTGACCTGTAACCCAAAGATAAAGATCATGCAATACTGTTCATAAAAATAAAACTGGCATCATAAAGCAGCTGTAAATTGTGGTATCTGAACTTTTGTCTCTCGGTTCTTTCTGCTCAATAAAACCTCTTCACTGATAACCTGCAAAATGCTTTTACACACGCTTGAGCTTACTAACTTACTTCTTTATGTTTACAATAGACTGATGCTACACTAGACCAATGATAGACCAGGCTAATGCCAGGTACGCAGCGAATGTACAAGCAGGGAAGTTTATTTCAGCAGGAAATCAAAATCCAAAATGTGAGGCAAAAGGCAAGGTCAAACAAAAGCAATGGTTGAAAATTCTAGTCAGACCAGGTGTATCGAAAGCAAAACTAAAAGAAGGTCAAAGTTCAAAACTATCCAAAAAACAGGGGAGCATAAACAATGGCTTTGTGCAAACTATGACCAGATTTACACTTTTTGCAAAGAATTCAAAGAATTAAAGACCTTAAATATTTTGAGCAATGATTAGCCAAACACAAAACAGGCGCACATAATCAATTATCAAGAGACTGTGGGGTGGGGTGGGGTGAGGTGCTGGGAGTTGCTGTCGTCAGCAGCCATGTTTTGGAGGCCACTGAGTCCATGGAGTGCTGAGACCGGGACAGAGATGACATGACAGCTAATGCTGACAGGAAGTGAAAGTTTATCTCACATTTTCATTACTTTGGTAGCTTTATTAGCCTAGTAGCTCCAGTGTAAAAATAAAATAAAGCAAACATCTGCCTGTCATCTAGCGATCAACTGCATTTGGGATAAGAAGAAAACTGTGCAAAGCTCATTTATTGCCAAACCATTTGTTTTCGTGTAGTTGGGCTATCCCTCAAAGCTTCTTTGCCCTTCAGTATACAATGCTCCAATAATGTTAAAATGTCTATCAATGAATGAAATACAGTGGGGATGAACACTAGTCACTAGTTTCTATCTACCAGTATTTAATTAGCTTTAGAATTGTAGTTACTGTTTAGGATGGTGGTTAATGTTCAGCACACTAACACGTGACTGTCTTTTTATAGCAACACCCTGGAAATTTGCCATGCTGGGCTTGTCTCTTGTGGCTCTGCTTTTGGGGTGTATGCTCTTCGTCATGGGAATAATGGGCAACAAGTGAGTATACACACCCACATGAAAGCACAATGAATTTTTTGCATTGAGAAAATGATGCCTTGGATATACATGCTAAATTTGGACTTTAGAGAAATGTCTTAAATGAAAACAAATCAGTGAAAATGTCTGGGTGGCACAGTGGTTAGCATCTGGATTCAAACTTGCCGGCGAGTTTGAATCCAGATGAGTTTGCATGTTCTCCCCACGCCTGCTGGGTTTCTTCTGGGTGCTCCAGTTTCTAGTGTTGTAGTACTCGAGATCGGTCTCGTCTCGAGACCAGTCTCGAGACCAGTTTTTGAAGGTCTTGGTCTCGTCTCGGACTCGGCCGCATTTGTACTCAGTCTTGTCATGGACTCGGACAAAGAGGACTCTGAATTTTATTTCGAGACCAGTCGAGACAACGGCTCAGAGAATATTATTATTAATGAGCTGTTTAATGTTGGATTGGATAACTTCTTACTTTAAGTGCAACCAATGATGTTAGTGCCGACCTCAGTTACCTGACCCGCCCCTTCAAACTAGTGTTGTAGCACTCGAAGGTCTCGGTCTCGTCTCGGTCTCGGTCAGCCCTGGTCTCGGCCCCTCAGAGTCTTGGTCTTGTCTCGGTCTCGACCCCCTCTGGTCTTGGTCAGGTCTTGGTCTCGGATAAGGTGGTCTTGACTACAACACTACCAGTTTCCTCCAGCATCCCAAAGACATGCAGATTAGGTCAACTAAATACTCTAAATTGCCCATAGATGAGAATGTGAGTGTGAATGGTTGTTTGTCTCTGTGTTAGCCCTGCGATAGCTTGGCAACCTCTCAAGGGTATACCCTGCCTTTCACCCTTGTCATGATCTTGTCACCTGGGATTGGCTCTAGCACCTTTAGTGGTTAGCACTGTTGCCTCACAGCAAGAAGACCTGGGTTTGATCCCCAGGTTGACCCTTTCTGTGTGGAATTTGCATGTTCTCTGGGTTTCTTCCAGGTACTCCAGTTTCCTCCCACAGTCCAAAGACATGCAGATTTGGTCATTTGGCTACTCTAAATTGCCCATAGGTGAATGTGAGTTTGAATGATTGTTTGTCTATGTGTTAGCCCTGTGATGGAATGGCGATCTCTCCGCCTTGTGCTCATAGTCAGCGGATATTGGCTCCAGCCAATTTTAATCAAATGATAAGCGGTATAAAAAATGAGTGGAGAAGGTGGTATGGATAGATGAGTATATCTATCAGAATGGGCACAGAATGGGTAAACACTAATTTTTTGTTTGCAGACATCGGCGAGAAATAGCCAAGTACAAGTCCGCTACTGCTGCGTCTCCTGCCACAATGAAAAAGGAAATGGAGGAGCTTCAAGTCATCACGCAGATCAAGGAGGACAAAGTCTCCTACAATTACCAAACTCAAGATGGACAACTAGACAGCAAAGCATCACCAGAGGGAGACAGTGAGACTGAGGCACTGAAGCCTGGTGACATTATGGTCACATGGAGGGATGGAAATGTCTCCAAACTCTACTCTGATTCTCAAGAGGATGGTGAGGAGGATAAGTGATGTGGGACTGCGAGAAGAAAAAAAAAAGTAAACAAATAAAACAAAACTTGAAGTGAGTTGGTTAAACAAGTTAAATCTGGTAATATGCACCAAACTATGCCATGCATAATGCATATACTGTATGTCCAAAAATTATACTAACTGACACTGATGATAGAATTATTTGATATAATGGGGAAAAAAAATTAAATTGAAATGAAATTAGGCTCCATTTTGAAACAAACTTCCTGTCATCTTGTAAATACATGTATAAGTACCATAAGTGCCAAAATAAATAATGCCGCTTATCTATAAATCACTTTTGACTACTGGAAACCACAATAACTGTAAAATTAACTGATATTTTACATTACTGCCCAGAACTACCTATATATATGGATTTTTCCTGGAGGTTTTTTCCTTCAGTGTATTTACACATCATGCTCTGTCGTATTTATTTGATGTTTTTTAAAGGCATATTTCATTACTCTATATTCTAAGTAAGGTTTATGATAGAGTGGTGACAGTAAAGTACACAATAGCCAATATAGTACAGAATATAATATATAATGAATTGTTATATCTGGTTTATGCCTAAATCATCCATGTCATTTAGATACAAGACAACAGAAGTGGCCTTTGAGGGCACGTGGCATGTGGGGGCAAACGCTAAAATAAAATCTGCCATGTCCTGACCATCTATAATATAAATATTTAAACATTACTAGTACAGAATACCAAAACGACAAAGAAATACAGTAAACAATAAGAACAACTTTTAATCATATTTAATTAACTCATAAAACAGTGGTGTTCTTGCATCTGATCCATCTGCAACAATCCGAGGAGATCGTTGAGCTTCAAGTTGTAATGAGCAAAATATGTTCATTCCCCTTCTGTGCAGATAAAATGCAGCTTCTCGAGACATTAGATGGTTACCAAATGTTGCATTAAAACTTGATGTAGGTAATCAGCCAAGTTCACCTGTTAAGTGTTTTCTTTTATTTTTTAGATTTGGACTGAGGCATTCGGAGGCAAATGTGATTATTTTCCTTAAATACTGTATATCCTCACACATTGTGAATATGCATCTTAACACACATCCCGTAACGTCTTACAATAATCCATACAAATGAACATAATTATACCAAATGGCTTAATGGTGTAACTGTATGCAACAGTCATCTTTTCATTCATTCATTCATTCATTCATTCATTTATTCATTCATTCATTCATCTTAACTGCTTAATCCTAGTCATGGTCGTGCTGGGAACTCTGTGTGAGGTGTGTATACACCCTGGATGGGACACTGGCCCACCACAGGGCACCATGCACACACAGATTCACACCTGGGGCAATTTATAGTAAACCTTTCACCAACTGTTTCAGAGGTGGAAGGAAACATGGAGCAAGGAACAGATACCTGTATGGGGAGGACATATGAAATTCTGCTCAGACAATAATCTGAGGTCAGGATGAATCTGGGATCGATCCTTCTCAGGTTTACTTAACTGACACTCTTGGCGGCGCAATGGCTGTCTTGTCTTGGACCGTGCTTCCTCGACTCCTCTTGGATCGAGGAGGCAAAATTGTAAGGAAAGATGGACATTATGCTAGCGATAATATAGTTCCCCTATGAACATGAACTAAGTGTAAATTCAGATTATCCCTGCTATTTTACAAACCAATAAAAATAGGAAGGGCATCTGTAGCTTAACAATGCAGTATCAAAGTAAGCACAAGAGCATTGGGTATGTATTATGGAAAACATTCTGCCAGCTACTGTACATGACCCTAGCAGGTTCTGTTTAAAAGAAGCAACCATTAGTTACCAAATATGTCTTGGCGAATTGACCGTAATTATGGATAAGTGAAACATAACAATCTAATAATTAAACGTGTCCTGACATGTGCAGTATCCTGCTTTTGGTATTTACCATTTCAGGCACCTGGATTTTTTGTTTCTTATATTTGTGAAATAAAATATTGCATTTAACACAAGGGTTTTTTTTAGTTCTTTCTCGGTCCAACGTTCTATCAGTGATTTCCTATTAAATATCTCTAATGTGCTGAACAATCACTTGTACTAAGCTGGTGCAATCAGAATATGGTGCATAAACAGTAAACAGCTAAACAAACAGTGTCATTTTAGAAATGACACTAATGTCCTTTGAGATCATAATGTCCTTTATAGCCTCGCTTCACATGTGAGCAAAAAGCTATGTGTCCCTAACCCTCACGGCACGTCGTCAGCAGGCCCATGTCGAAGCGTCCTTGAGTCTGACTGTATCTCCCAGCACCATAAGGGGGCAGTGTTGAGTCAAAAGATCTTGAAGCCTTTGAGGAGGGTGAGTGTGGGTGCTCTGCGCTTGCTCTGGGCCCTGGAGGACTTCACAGTCACCAGCTTGGCTGTGGCCGGAGTGGGCAGCTCCTTATAGCAGGGTGAGAGAAGCGAGGCAGAGGAGAGACTGATTGGTGCTTTGTCTTCACTGATGTAAAGAGGCCGGAGTGAAAGGCTCCTCTCTGCCTCACGCCTAACCTCCCGGACTGCTTCGTAAAAGACGTTTTGCACAGACACGAAGTCCAAGCAGGCAGACACCTCAAAAAACAAGCATCCGAAACGAGCAGCCAGGGTGGCACCATCCATCTTGTTCACTTGTCTGAGATACGGAGAAAGGCAGAACCCAAAATTAGTGCCACAGCCAATGATAGTAAAACAATGAAATAGAATTTATCCAAAAATATCTAAGATCAGGGCAAATAACTTCTCATTTACATCACAAGCTGCGTCCGCATACTTTCATTTAGCAGAATTTGAAATGTACCCAGTTTTCCACAAATATAGTCAACCAAATCCAAGTTTTGTTTGGTGTCCAAAATGCTCATTAGATTTGCACCGAAGCTATTAGGCTAGCTAAAAAAATAATGAACGTTTTTCTCAAAAAATATTCATATATATTCGCCGCAAATGACAGGATAGTTTGCTTCAACAAATTTAGATTCTATTAATGACTTTACAATTCTGCTTCAAACTCTGAGAGGCCAGGCCAAGGGAGGTAATTAAGACACGTTTTTATCTTGACATGCTGAGATACTATCTCAGAATGACACCATAGTATACAACAACAGAAATAATATCATGATACAATGAGTTATTAAGTCAACAATAATGAGATGTGGTTCAGGGATTATGCAGTGTCCACGGTGGCACAGCGTGACTTAAGACTTGGATGTGTATTAAGATAAGTGTGTGGTCTGGTATCTATGGGAAATATTTAGGGTAAAACAGGTTTCCTTTACTTATCACCACCATCTTTTTGACGCAAGTCAAAATAAGCACACAACAGGCCAAACATGTCTACATTTGTTATAAGAGGAACATTGTGTGAATTAGATTTTTTCCAAACTATTCGTTTAAGATTAATCAATTCCTCAACTCACATATAAACACACACTCTCACTCACTCACACACACACACACACACACGCGCGCACACACACACACACACACACACACACACACACACACACACACACCTCTAACACTGGTGTCTACATAAAAACCTTGATAGAATATCAACCACACTTAAAAATGAAAGATTGAACATTTGCTTTCATACTAACACTCCATAAAATGAAACTTTCCTTAAAAGTCTTGTATAAATGACCGCTTATCCTCTTGTATAAATAATTAGCAGAGCACATTTACTGTAATAAAACCCAGCTGTTGGATGCCCATTTGATTCGAATACCACACATGCCATCTGCTCTTCAGGAAAGAAAGCAAAGAATGCCAACGAGTTTTTCGGCGGGCACTTTTATCCAATCCAGATGTGCAATCTGACAATACCTGTACAAAACTTAAAATTCTCAGCTACCACTGACTTTTGTTCCTGATTGGTCAATCCCATTTCTAAATATTGTTTTCTCATGCTAATGAAAAAAAAAAGTTCAACCAAGACATAGATAGTGTCGGAAGTTTGCTTTTTTTTTTTTTTTTGGGTGGCTTGAGTGTAATATTGATTAGCAGCTCATCATCATCTAAACTTTATTTCTGAGACATCACACACTTGCCTGACATCTAGACGATTTGTCCAGCATACAGGCAGAGGATGTAACAAAATGCAATTATTTTGTTCTTGTAATTTTTAGGGTTTTTTTGCTCAGTTTTTCTCTCATTAAATACTTATTAATAATAGATAATACATATTAAAATGGAATTATCAGATCTATTACTTCTTATATTTCAAAATTCAAGCTATACTTTAGCTTTTAACAGAATAATTATTTAAACAATTTATTTAGATTAGGAATTCTGCAGATTAAGAATTCTATATTAGAAGTGATTTAAGTGTTTTGTCTTAATAACAAGCATCCAAACGAAAGGTTTTATGCTTCTTAAATATTTTTCATGTTTTCTACTGTACCAGTCAACAGTTTGGACACACCTCATCGATCGTAGGTTTTTCTTAATTTTGATTATTTTCTACATTGTAGAACAGTACTGAAGGCATCAGAATTATGAAATGACACATATGGCGCATATGCAGTTATGTGGTAAAGAAAAAGTGCTTAATCTAAATTATATATTATTAAATAATGAGACTGAGCAGTTCAGATCAGCACCAGCCAAAACAGCAGTCAATCCACTGGAAAACACATGGATCGGCAGATGAAGGAAGCTCGACATAGCAAGCCCAAGTTCAGGGCCATGTTGATTGTTTCCTTTGATATTAAGGGTGCAATTATAATATTAACACTATTACAAAAATGGTTCTCGAAACTTTGCAAGAAAGGGTCAGAAGAAAGAGGCCACGGCTATAGGAAAATGGTTTCCTCCTTCATCAGGACAATGCGCCAGCACAAGCAGCACTCTCACTGAAACAGATTGTATCACAGTACTTGCCCGATCACCTCATTTGCCTGATTTAGCACCGTGTGACTCTTTTCACTTTTCACTCTTTTCCCAAAAATCAAGTTCTGTACTCAAAATGAACATGCTTAGAGTCTGTTCCAGAAGTGAAGAAGAAAATGACAGAGCTTCTGAGACAGCTAACAGAAAAAGACCTACTGCACTGCTTTGACCAGTGGAAGACCAGAATGCAGTGGTGTGTAGTTGCAGAAGGGGAATATGTTGAAGGGGAAAATGATTGAAGTCTAGGTTTACAGCATCAGTCTCATTATTTAAAAGCCTCGGTAACCTCATATATAAGGGGTGTACTTCTAAGCTGACCCTTTTACAGCTTAGAGTTTTTGAATAAAGAGTCGAGATGAACCTGTATCTCTCCATGTCCACTTTGTTGCCCACTAAAATGATGGGAGCCTCGGGCTGCAGGCCTTTGGTGTACAGTGTCACAGCCTCCACATACTGCTGACACACTTCGAAACTGAGTCTGTTATCAATGCTGTAGACGATGAGAAACGCACTGGCCCAGGCCAAGTAGCGATCACAGTTCACTGGTCCATCCTGACAAAATAAAGAAAACCAAATCAGAGGCTACAGGTCAGGCTCTTTGGAGCTCTTCTTATACTATTATCATAAAGTACTAACAGAAAAAAAGAACATTTAAAAATTCATGAGGATTATATTGTTAAACTTGAATAAATAACATACTGTAAAACATTACCTGGTCCGCTGTGTCCATTACTTTGACTAAAACTGGTTGCTGGTCCACCATTTCCACTGAGGAATAAGTGTCCTCTGCAAACATAATGTAAAAGTTCTTTTTTTTTTTTTTTTTCAGCCAAGACATTTTTAAAATACATCTCTCATTATACATATACTTATTAAAACAAGTGCATTTGCTTAGTGTGGCATTTTCACTACATAAATTCTACAATTGCTCAGAGATTCCCTTTTCAGAATCAAAGTGAGGATTTAGAGTCTCAGCTGTCCATCTGGTCACCATATGACTGACAATTTAACAGGCCGCATTTTAGACAAGATGACAGAATGATATATTGGACCTTGGGCTTACTTGCTTTTCTTTGAAAAAAGTTTACATAGGAGCTTTGAAGTATTGGATATTTTTTACTTCACCCCAAAAATTCTCTGAATTACACTGAATGCCAATTGTTCTCCATTAAACAGCCTGATTTATCTCTGGACCTGAAGTCAGAAATGATCAAAGAACAAAAAGAGAGAAGTCTGGAGATATTTAGTCCATTTTATGGGTTTAAGGTAAAAGTAAAAAAAAACAGTGCGGCTCACCAAGGTTGGGGTCGTATTCGCTAATGAAACGCTTTGTGAGGAACTTCACAGTGAGAGCTGCAAAGATGAAGAACACAAACATCCTGTGACTACAAGAAGGAAATTGCTACCACTTATATAAGGTTTCTCTAGGGCCATGGGAAAGGCAGGATCCCACAAAAACATACACATGTGGTGTAAAATCTAAGCTGGGAGTTCTGATAGTCCCACTACAAACACACACACACACACACACACACAAAAGAACACTTCTGCCTTTTTTTCTTTTAGGATAGGATTTTTATTTCTCATTTAATTTACTCTGTCATGAGTATGGATTCTATAAGTTCATAAAATGAAAAAAAGAGTCACGAATCAACCATTCATTCGGTTTTAAATTATAAAATTAATAAAAAATTAAAAATCCTTAAAATATGTAGATCAGAAAATTAACCCCATTTCCTGAAACGAAAGCTAATATTTTTTTATTATTACTACAAGCACGGTTTCAGAAATAAATAAAAACTATAGTCATGAATGCCCTACCTGATTTGCCTGAGCCCATTGCTCCCAGAACTACAATATTGCACTCTGCAGGTTCGTGTTCAGGAACAACGTTGCATGTCCTTGCTTTCCCAAACATGATAGACATCCTGAGCAGGAAAGCAATGATGCATTGGGGAAAAAAAAAAAACTTGATTCTTTGTAAAAATCTAAGAGCCTATATGCTCTCTAAGCTCCTTGTCAGCTTCTCCTGGATGCTCCTCTTAAGATCTTCTTTGACGCTCTTCTGGAAAAACAGCTGCATCCCCTTATGCTTTTCCAGTGGGTGACATTTCTCAAGAACAGGCAAATCCAACATGCTGCATTTCTTGGAGGTGTGCAGATTTCGTTGGAAAAGACTCGTTGAAGTGAATCATATTTGGCAAGGCTGAGAGCTGGAGAGTCTGAGAAGGAGAGCGCTTAAAAGTTCAGCTGTATTGGTGTGTGTGTGCAAGCTAGAGTCTGCCTTCTCTTGACCATCTGGAAACCGCACCTCCGAAGGGAAGAAAGCAATCTAGGGTCACTGCTTGCCTTACCCAAAATAATCATGTGAATGTTCTATTCCATGGGGGTGGGGGGGGGGGGGGAACACAAGCCAGAAGTCTTTATAGGGTACCACTATGACTCAGTGAGTAAAATGGACTCACTAAATATCCATTATAAAAAATATTATAATCATAATAATCATATCTGGAAAAACAAGAATAAATACCTGTTAGAAGTTTCTTTTCATTTCCATTGTTTTAATTGGTATTCCTTTATTCCTACTGTATATGCTTAGGTTCGATGGTTTCTATTGGGATGCTGCGGGAGTCCTATGGTAGTATTTGACGGTGACATAATCAGTAATTTAATGCTAGTAGGTTAAATGCTAACGATCTGTAATTGTAGACTGAATGAACGCATTCTGAACCCATTAAACTCATGGATGGAAAAATGTTTAATGGAAGCCATGAGACCAATTTATACTGAACATTCATTCAATTATCCTAGATTATCATGCAGAGGCAGATTAAGAGCTTCAGTTAATGTTCACATCAAACATCAGAATTTGGCAGAAAAAGAAGTTAGACAGAATGGAGGGGGGGGGGGGGACAGCAGTTCCATGGGTGGAAACATCTTGCACATGAGGGGAGGATAGGAGGAGAATGGTCATACTGGTTCGGACTGGGACAGTAAGTCAAATAGCCACTCTGTACCAAAATTTCTATACAGTTGACTCTGTACAACTGTCTGAAAAGAATCTTGAACCTCGAGGCAGATGAAGGTTCTGTCAGCCAGGGACGTGAACCTGAGGCTACATGGGCACAGGTTTACTGTAGTTGAACAGAAAAGATCATATAGATTAAATAAAAAGTTAATAAAAAGATAAGATAAAAGATATTTTAAACTTGTGTCTTATTAGTGGTTAATCACTGAACTAAAATAGAGTTCAGGTTTTATTTGGTGTAAGTGAGAGAGATAGCGTGTCCGATATTTAACAAAGCATGACCTTGGCTATTGCGGTTTTATTATAGCCTCAAGTAACGCACCTGTGAGTATCAGATTTGCATACTTTGCATTGCTGTGTGGAACAAAAGGGGATTAATCATGAGTGAAATAGCTGCCTCCTGCAGTCACAATATCTGTCTCTGCTTTCTGTACAGCTGACTCTGTTACCAATGATGTATGATGTATGAAACTCACACAGTGCATTTTGCTTCTATGTATAGCCAGTTCTATTCTTGTAGCTGTTTCAGAAAACGCAAACAGAGTTTACTCAGTCAAGTGCATGTGTCTTTTTCCGCCTGCGGAGCAAGCTAGCTAGTTCTCTCACCGCAACGAAGTACGATATGATCCGACTCTTGTTGCCATCGGAGGTTTAGATGAAAATGACTGGCCGTGATGATGGACCCTAGCAGCTGTGCTGGCTCAGTGTTAGAAGCTGCTAAGACAGTTTATCAAGCTCACGTCTCTGAAAACGCAGCAGTGAGAGTGAGGCTGGCTGGAAATGTTTTCACAGTAGACAAAACCCTCCTGGAAGACAATTGCGAATACTTCCGGGCACTTTTCCAATCAGGAATGAAGGAATGCCGGCAGGAGGAAATATGTCTTCAGGTAGTGAGCGCTCGTGGCTTTCATGTTGCACTTCGGGTGATCCGTGGTGAGAGACCTATCCTTGACAGCGATGAAATTGTCGAAGCTGTTGAGTGTGCTGCCTTCCTTCAGGTGAAGCTTCTTGTTAAACACCTTGTAAACATGATTAATTCTGATAACTGCCTCCTCATGTTTCACTCAGCTGCCACATATGGCTTACGCGAACTGTTCAAAAGTGCAGCGTTGTTCATCCGTGATATGTACCAAGACCTCAAAGAGGATGTACAGTGCTTGCCAAAGGAACTTACTGATTATATTGAATCTCTTATTCCTAGTAAATATGTTATTATCGGGACCCACTCACCCAGCATTAAGCTGCTTCAAGACTTTATGAGGACAGTATGTTACCTGGATGAGGATGAGAATGACTGGAAAGTTCTCACTCACCTACCACTTAACACTAGCACCACCATGGCTGGGGTTACTGTCCTTGATAACAAGATCTTCATTGTCGGGGGAGTGTATGACATAAGCAATAGAGTTGTAGACTCTGGCTTCTGCTACGACGTGACCGCAGATACCTGGACTACATTTTCAAGCCCACAACAGCTCCGGTATAACTGTACCCTGGTGGAACATGAAGGATCTCTTTATGTGCTTGGTGGAGAGTTTGAAAAGTCCACCATGTCATCTGTAGAAAAATACAACGTGTCCACAGACACATGGAGCTTTGCTGCTCATCTTCCGAGACCGGCTTCCGCTGTAGCGTGCACCAAGACTATGGGTAGGTTATTCATCTGTCTGTGGAAACCAAAAGACACCACAGAAATCTACGAATACCTATTAGACAGGGATGAGTGGCTTCTCGTGACCACACTGATAAGACATCAGAGTTACGGGCATTGTATGGTAGCGCACAGAGACAATTTGTACGTGATGAGGAACGGGCCATGCGATGACTTCTTGAGATGCATGATGGATTGTTATAACCTGAGCTCAGGTCAATGGACGGCCATGCCAGGACAGTACGAGAACAGCAAAGGAGCGTTATTCACAGCAGTGGTGAGAGGTGATTCTGTTTTCACAGTGAACCGCAGAGCAACGGTGGAGTATGCCATCGAGGACAACAAATGGAGGACAAAAAAAGAGATGACAGGCTTTCCAAGAATTGGCTCCATGTGGACTTTTCTCCTGAGACTGCCAAAGAAAATCAAAGAGCCTCTGGGAAAGGAAGAATTGACAAAAGGCCAAGTTTTTACTGCATCCTCTCACGTCCATCCAAGCTCTTCTGTAGAATGCTATTATTAACTACACTGTAGGCTTTTCATCAGACTGCATACTATAGATAAGTAATCTGTTTTTTCACATAATAGACTTTCTCTTTTTTCTGTATCCCCTGGTTTAGCTAAGGCACGGTGCTACTACAATGTGACTAAGATAAATTTAGTTACATCTCCATGTACATGATATTTGTGTTACTGTTTGTATGGAACTTTGCACGTTCACCCCTCATCCTTGTTGTTTTCTTCTGGGTTCTTTGGTTCCCTCCTCCTCCTTCCCATTTCGGCTATTCCCAATTTGGGGTCGCCACAGCAGATCTTTTTTTCTGCACGTCCGATTTGGCAGAGTTTTTACACTGGATGCCCTTCCTGACGCAACCCTCCACATTTATCCGGGCTTGGGACCAGCACGCAGGCATACACCAGAGAGTGCACCCCCTTGTGGCTGGGTCTTTGTACAGCACCCAGCCTTCTCTGGATGACTCCCACCCAAGTACTAGCCAGGCCCACCCCTGCTTAGCTTCCAAAAACAGGCGAGATCGGGCACCCCCAGGGCAGCATGGCTGTACTCTTTGGCTCCCTCCAACCTAATATTATATGTCAGGAGGTGGTTTGGATATTCTAAACTGCCCTTACATGTGAATGAGTGTGTGTGTACGCGCATTGTGCCATGCAATGGACTGGCATCCCATCAGGACGTATTTCCTCCCTGCGACTGGTGTTCTCAGGATAGGCTCCAGATTCAGGAAAAAGTGGTTAATGTAGATGAAAAATGACTGTAAATGGACAAATGAACCTAAATGATGACTATTTTGGTGACTACCAAACGTCAAGAAGTTTACATAATGACACACGACAAATCTTCACTAGCCCAAAAGTAGTTCTGTCTTACCTTGATGGCTAGTTTTTTCTGTGCCAGTGGACTGGTGATATGAAACGTCCGATAGGATATTTAAAGAATTATCAGCAAAAAATATCTCAACACTGTACTCCCCTGTAAAAGGAGTTCCTTTTGTCTTCTCATCAAATAATGCAGTAATCAAAAAAAAAAAGTTCTGTTTTATTTGTGCTACGTACTACAGATTTAAGTATGGCTAAAGAGTCATGTAGGAATTAGTTAATACGTTTCATTGATAATTAGTCCGTCAACAAGGCAAACATCTCTTACATTCCCAGAGACTGTCATTAATCTAAACAGTTTATAAGAACAAAACTCTCTTTCTTTCCTTCTTTGAAGAAATATTGCAAATATCCCAACAACTTGACAAATGAGAGAGCTGGTTAAACTTGCTGAACGTGCACATTTATCTCAAGACTTCTTTGGAGGCAGGGAATTGGAAATTGTGAACATTGTTTCGTTTTCATTAATCATGCATTGCAGGCCAAGCGTTCTTTGGCCAACAGTCCGTTTTAATTAGCTTCGATCCTAAGAGTGACCAAAAAGCTTATTCTGTGGACATCTCATCAAGAACAACCAGCCCATTTTAAACAATCACATTCTCGCTTTGTGCATGGAGACGCCTCATGACAGGATAATTATACTGAAAACATATATTTATCCTCTACGTAGTGATTTGAAAAAATGATGTTTATACCAGACAACTGGCAATTGATATTAAGTCAATAAATACTGTATGTTTTAGAAGAGTAAAAGGAACAGGTTCCTAATGCTATGTGTCGAGAATAGAGAATTTTCTTCCATATGCCTGCAGTGTACAATGCTTCCATCAAGGCCACCAGTTCTCAGCTTTAGCCGAACGCCAGTATCAATACACAGAAATGTACTGTATATCTGAGTTGATCAAGCAACATGCATCATGAGCTCCTCCAGGGCACGATCACGGTGGTTCCCGTGCATCAGCAGGACTTCTTTGATGGCATTTTTCTGAAAGCCCATCTCATGAAACTGAGTGAGGAGGTGAAGAAACTCTTTGGCCTAAAACAGAAAAAAAAGATGTGTTTCAGCACCACTAATGCAAACACAAAGTATTACAATAGGTACAGTTAATCGGAATGAGCTGATTGAAAGTAATTTTACGGCATGCTTACACACACACACACACACAGAATATAGTGTATATATTCCACCAAATCTTCTATAAAATGTAAAACACATTTAAAATTAATATATATCTTTTTTTTTTAAATCTGTTTTGGATTTAGGATATCAAACAAACAGTTACCTTCGCCTCACAGTTCTGAAACATCTCCAGTGCTTCCTCTACTTGAGTTTCATCATAGCCAAGTTCACAAAGATGGTCGCATGCCACCAGGTAACTCAAGATCTGCACAAGACCATCCATTCATCTGGTTACATTGCACCATTGTTACCCAGCGATTTTCTATTTACAGTCCTGTTTAATGGTGTGAACATGCTGACATCCACAAAACAAGTCAGTTCAAATTAACACAGCTTTAAACAGCCTCTTTTTATCAACTGAAGTTTCTAAACATAAAGTGCAGCTTGTCATGTTACTGAGAATCCACAAACTGCTCTGTCCTAAAGACTTTCCTATGTCTGAAAAGGTAGAGCTTTGTTGACCGTTATAAATCGCTGACACTGGAGACTCCTTGCAAAAACACTAAATATATGAGTCTTAACAAAACAAAAAACGTCACCATATCAACAATTACAAACATTTTTTTAACTCGTGGGTGTCTGCCATGCAAGTTCATGTGTAAGATTTGACTACAGAAACAATAATGCATTTGAGTACATTAATATAAAACTGTGATTTATCTTGCAGCCCTTCTGCACAGGTGTTGGAGCTGCTGTTATGGAGAATTAATCAACTACTAGATTTCAACACTGCTGTATGTCACATTAGTTTTCTTTTCCGTGTCAAATCTGACAGAATCCAGGAAAGCTTTTGCAGGACCATCTCAGATTTTGTTCTGAAGTTTGTCTATATAAATCTTTTTTTTTTTTTTGTTTCAAAACTAAGGCCTATTTTCAAATCCAATGTTTTT
>JAOVYU010000004.1:8278178-8290771 GCA_025674565.1 Synodontis membranacea
TATATATGCTACATATAGCTGAAAACTACAGATGTTACTGCACTGAAGTATGATTCTCTTAATAGCAAGTCAAGTTTTAGCATTATAAAATCTCTTAATAAGTACCTCCAAAGATGAAGAAAGGAAATTGCATTTAAAGACTTCATTCCAGTTCCACTGAAAGATGCCCCACCTACCTTTACATTTAGTCTAATCTACTAATGGAAAAAAAACAACAACAATGCTTCAAAGTTTACAATGGGAAATGAGTTTCCGCTTTGAATAACAGCATCATCCACATCAGTCTAAATTTCTGTGGTACATGTCAGTGCATTTGACAAACTAGACTCTCTTTGTTTTTCACTTGTTGCTAGAGCAGGTAAGTGTTCTTCTCTGTTTTCTTGGACATTTGGACGGCCAGTACCTCAGCATAAACTGACAAATCACAAACCCGACTGGTCTTATATTGGTCTGATGAGGCAGTTTCAATAGAGCTGGGTAGGTTTGGTTTGTGAAAGGGATGGGAATGATCAACATTTCATTGGAATTGCAATGCACCTCACAGGCAGCAGAAGGTTCGAATTAAATGAAAAACAGCTCCCTTAAAACCTTCCCTAACCAGAGCAATGCTGCTACCACAACGCCAAAGTTATACCCTAAATAACTTTCTCCACAATTGTAGCAACACTGATAAACACTGCTTTTGCTATTTTCATAATTGGTTTTGCTTATTACTCATTCCCACCCTCTCCGACACTGAGAACAGTTAATGCGTCTGCTGGTGGAAAGTTCAGGGATTTATTTTGCTGTGGTATGCTATTTGTACACACTCATCATGACCAGAATTAGACTGAAGTGCCTCGGACCAGATGTTGTTTCCTGAAAATGAAGCTTCGTTGAAGTGCACAGTGAAAGAACAGGTAGGTAAATAAAACACACTGGGTAGCAGTGGACGATATTTTATAATCTTTCTGTTGCAGAAGAACATACTCCATACATATTTTCATGTGTTACTACGAGGATCGAGGATCACAGTAATGGACTTTGGTACTGTCTGTACTGTACCATATGGTGTAGGGTCTGGTAAGATGCATCCAGTGAGGTCAAAATGAGTACCATATGGTATAGGGTCTGGTAAGATGCATCCAGTGAGGTCAAAATGAAGACAATATAACACACATCTCTCTATAAGCACTATGTCTGACTTTCAATGTGCTATTAGTCAAAACATGACTTAAATAGAGTTTCAGAAATGCCATGAATTGTATCCTTGTGCACATTTGCCCAAAATTCTGAAAATGCCACTTGATTATAAGTTAACTGACTCCATATATGTTGGAGCAAGGGTTAAAGTAATGGAAGAATGAAAGATAGAATGTTTAAGACCACAAAGGGTGCTCAGTGGGAATAGTGGGAATTTATAATGCACAGAGTTCCCAAAGACTTCCAAGTCTCTGTAGAGTGGCAGCACCATAAACACTATTAAAGCAGGGCTTAATACTTCACCCTGCAAACCTAATAACTGGTTATACTGGTGTTTATACTCCAAAGACAAACAAAGAGTGATTCTGCATTGGAGTTGAGGTTCAATTCAAACCTGGCTTCCGTTTTCATATTGCCACACCATTCCATAGTTCTTACCGTTTCATGGCATCCCATCTAAATAGTACAAACCAGTGACCATGATTTTTAAACCATTCTCAAACATCCTAAAACAACTACGAAATAATACTACCATATGACATATCACTACATTATTTGCGTCTACTTTTTAAGCAACCTAACTAGTGTGCATGATCAATCAGCACTACAGCGTACAATGCAGGACAGTCCACATTGCCAAACCTTCTTCCGCAAGTAGCTTACACTTGCGTTATCCTAACGAAGATTCCAAATCTGTACAACCTATAGCTTAGAAACATGTACTTCATGTACAAATAAGCTCAAATTAGGTTTGAAGGGAATTATTGTACAGTAGGTTATCCTGCAACATTGTTAATAAGCCACTACTCCTCGCACCCCACCAACCTGCTCTGGGCTCCGATGGCCTGTTTTCTGCAGGGCGATGATGACGGTGCGTAACGGGTATCCATGCTCTGTCACCACCTCCAAGAGCTGCCGTTCTTCAAAGCTGAAAGCTGAGAGCAGTTCCACAGAGGAGTCATGGATTGTCGCATGGGAACCAAGGGGCAGTGTGGGGGCCAGGGGCATGCTGGGGTTCAAGTCTGGAGACTGGAGGGAAAACAACAACATTGGTTAGGAAAGTCAGTTTCCACAAGAGAGGAGAAGAAGGGAAACACCGCACTGCTGCCCAGAAATTCACAGTTGAGAAAAAGTATAGTGACACACTGCTGAAGTGCCACTTCTTATTTTTATTTCTTCTTCTTTGATTAGTTGTATTTCCAATAAAATGTGCCTATCTATGTGCCTATTCCTGCTATTCATGTTGAACCTGAACACCGTGTTCTGTTGCTTTCCTAACTTTTCCTTCCATTTCACTGGAAAGACTCTGTTATCTTTTCTCATCTACTCAGCCTGCATGGAAACGATATAGTAATCTGCGTATGGGACATAGCATACAGGTAATCTCACGGACCCTGATAGTAGAAAGTTCGCCTCTAAATGCTGACCTTGAAAGCTAGCCTTGGTGAGAATTACATTTAATGGGCTATCCATGTGCTAATCCAAACCAACTTGTGGCAACTTGGGCAGCTTCCAAGAAAAGTCTTTACGCTGGCTATTATTAGGCACTTCGATCTTTAGTGACAGCTAAGGAACGTGGATTGATAACAAGGGAAAATAGCTGGGAGATGTCAGTGATAACATGAAAGAGTGACGTCACCCGAAAGCTAGCGCTATTAATAGCTAACCCTACTAGCCACAAATAGCCTAAAGGTCAACCCTAACAGTAAAAAAAAAAGCTCATTCTGGCGACTAAAATATCCTAATCAAATGAGTACAGCTGGTTAAAGCTACTCATGATGCAGCCAGGGTTTTGAATTATGAGGGCAGCTATTACAGGCGCAGACCTTTAGAGCGCATGGGTCAGAAGAAAGTGTGTCTAACTGATATGGAAAGTATGGGTGACCATAGCATAACAATTCCATCAAAAAATAATCACCAAAATGTTAGTAAAGGCATTTGAAGTTCACTTTTCCAAACCTGTGTGACGGGTCTTTTGTGACCAAGGTTCGAAAGTTGTCGGCTTGCTGAAAGCTCCTGAAATGAGTTGCTATGGTTCCGGATTTTCCGTGAGTTTCTTCCTTGTGCTTCTGAACTCAGGAGAGGGAACTGTAGGACGCCATAGCACTGCTGTGAGGAGACACCACAACCCGAAGGTAGATTGAGGAGATGTGAAGAGAAGTAAGAGCGCAGGTCTTTCACATCTAGCTCTTGTCTGCATAAGCCTGAATTTCTACATTTTGGTCTTGTGAAAGAAGCCTCCTCGTTATCAGAAGAATCATCATCGTCATCATCATCATCTGAACTGGAAATGTTGAACCTGAGGCTGTCCTTCATAGCATTGATGTGAGCTGCATTGAGACTGTGGCTTCGTCGCCGTGGATTGGGCTCCCAGAAATCACTGCTCCAGCGGCTAGCCAGCCTGCTCTGCTGAGGACTGCTGAACAGCATCCAGTATGGAGGGCAAGTCGCTGCCACCTTAGATGGATGGAGGGCATTCTGCACGCTGTAGCCTCCCTGCACACCTGTCAGTACCCAGTTCTCCAGACTGAAAACATACTGTCAAGACAAGAGACAAACAGAGAATCTTTGCATATCACCGGCACTACCTCGTACTTTTAATCAATAATTACTAGGGTTTATATTCACAAATCTCTACTTGCAGTGAGACCCGCAACATATAGTCAAAGATTTCTCCACCGACCACTGAACTAATATTTGAAGTAGCCCAGATGCTTGACGAACAAAGTGTTCAAAGTGTTCGGTGAATGAAGTAATTCATGCAATTTCCTGTTTGAATTCTGTCTAAACGCCAGAGTACATAAAACAGCATGGATCTAAGACATGCCGTAACGCAACGTGAACCCCACTGGACGCACCTATATTTCTGCATTGCCGTCATCACTATGATGACTGAGGAGAACCTCAATAAAAGTCATTCAAAGGGCAGATCAAAACTCCAGCCAATCTCAACAGTCTTGTCCATTCATTCCCGTTTAACATGAAGAGACGCCAAATGTTGGTTCTGGATGGACAAAGGAAAGTACGAGCAGGGAACCTGAATGAAATGCAACCCTGCCTTTTCCATAAAAGGTTCTCACAAGCCCATTTCAAATCGGATAATATGCAATTGGCTCTCCACTCACATTAACGGCAAAGTATGAGAACTGGAAGTGTTGCTGGTACTTAGTCAAAAATGCACAGCGCTATCTGATATGAAGAACAGTCATTTGCCAACAGTCTTCTTAAATGGAAGGTTTTTGAGTTGCGATAGAGACTTGAACCTCATGTTCTGAGCAGTACTGCCATTTGAGCGAACCTGCCAACAGCAAGCTGGCAGCCGTGTTGATGGTAGGCCTCTATGGTAAATAAAGAGCACTGCACTGCCAGCACATCAGCGCATGATGACAGATCCTTCGGTATTCCCATCATGCTGCTGGTGCTTAGTGACAATTAAATAAAAGGAGCAAACCGTTAAAGCCAGCAGATGTTCCAGTTCAACTACACTGATCCAACAGCAAAGCCAGTGCTATCAGGGTCCAGAAACTAATTCCAAGAACAACATCCTTTGGGAAATTATATCTTAAAGTCCAGAACGATGACATAGTTTAGTTAAAGAGATGGATAGGTCTGTCTTTTTGGCCATAATTTGACATCAGACTGTTTACAGATATGCAGAGCTGGACCGCGTGTGTGGTTCTACGGGGCCCGAAGTGAGATCTTGAGAATGGTGACCCGTGAACAAACCCAGCAAACTCCGCACATAAAACACCATAAGAACCATGTCAAGTTGCCAAAGGTGTCAATAATTGTTACCTATGTGTTTTTGTTGAAATAACTATTTATTGATTGGGGAATTTTTTTTCCCCTGAATAAATTTATTTTAATTTAAAGGACTGATTTTCAGTGACAGTTGAAGCTACTTCACCAAAAGGTGGAATTATTTTTTTTTCTTCTAATCCTTACAAGGGGTGCCAATAATTGTGGAGTAAGTTAGTAGAGAAGAAATCCAACTGTGGCATTTAGGAAGACATTCTATCAAAGAAGTCGCCCGTCAGTGTCAATCTGCTCATGTAAATGTAAACAGTAACAGCTTACATAGCATCAACAAGCCATCAAGAACTAATCCAAGTGGCGTGACTAGTAGAAGGTCAGAATGTAACAAACTTTCTCCTACCTCCGTTTCCTGGAGGATGTTTAGAAAGTCTGGCACACTGATTTCTGGAGCTGTCACAAGTTCCACCTCCTCTTTGACCTCTCCAAGGGAACCCAGAGGGATTCTGAAGGGCACTTCATCCAGCCAAGACATTCTTCCTTTCACTGAAAACACAATCAGTAGAATTTTATTCTAGAGATGTTTAGATTGCTCCGAGTTGGACTAACGCTACAGCAGACCTTTGCGATTTCCGTAGTGCACGCTTCCTCTTGGCTCAGTGTTCAGAAAGTATGAAATGACATTTCACTTTTTAGTGGCTGAAATCTATCTAAGTCTATCTACCTGTAATGAATACCACAGCGCGTTCTCTCCTGTTGTGCCTTGGGGAGATGAAATCCAGGTTGGTTTCCAGTTTCCATTAAATGAAAACAAGACAGAAATGGTTATATTTGGTTCTTCTGTTTTTACCAAATCTGTTTCTAAATGTACTTGGCCCCTTGGCTACTCGTTATAAGACATGTTAGGAATCTTGGATTCATTTGTGATAGCAGCCTGAAACTAGACAACCAGGTTAGTTCCGTTGTTGAGGTTTTTTTTTTTTAGTAAAGATTATTGTTAAACCTATTGTACAGCCATGCTGCCCTGGGAGTGCCCGATATCACCTGTTCTCGGAAGCTAAGTAGGGGCGGGCCTGGTTAGTACTTAGATGGGAGACATCCAGAGAAGGCTGGGTGCTGTACAAAGACCCAGCCACAAGGGGGTGCACACTCTGGTGTATGCCTGTGTACCGGTCCCAAGCCCGGATAAATGGGGAGGGTTGCGTCAGGAAGGGCATCCGGCGTAAAAACTCTGCCGAATCAGACATGTGGACAAAAAGATCCTCTGTGGCAACCCCTAGTTGGGAACAGCTGAAATGGGAAGTAGAAGGAGGAGGACTGTTAAACCTATTGTTCAACAAATCTGATCTTGAGACTGTGACCCAAAACTGAGTGTGTAGTACCAATCTTGGCATCACTCCATTGGTTGCCAGTCTCCTGAATTCAGTTTAAACTTCTTTTTTTTCTAGTTTTTAAATCTCTTGATAGTCTAGGACCACCAAATATTGCGCCGATTCTTACTCCTTACAGTACGTGCCCCCTTTCTTTCACTTTCTGTAGATCTCAGTTTAAATCCAGGGGTGGTCACTCTTTTTCTGTAGCAGCTCCTCGTTTATGGAACGAAGTACCGGGTCTGGTTAAGTCTGCCCCCACACTGACTATTTTTAAATCAAGGTTAAAGACCTACATTTTAAGGAAGGCTTTTAACCTTTCTCTGTAGTACGTTGTGTACATTTTGGTGTATGACTCCTCTACGTCTGTTCTTATTGGTCTTAGTGCTTGATTTACTTGGGTTGGTGGCTGATCTTTTATATACCGTTACTTTCTTCTTTAATATTATTTTTCATGGCACTGATTTCCCTAAAAGGAAAGCACAGAAGCACCTGAACCAGATCTTCTCCTGAAATGATTCTTAGGGGGAAGAATCTGGGTTTCATGCCTTAATCACTAAGAAGTGGATACAGACAGAGGATTAAAAGGATTAGAGATTACAAAGTCTTCACCATCTGACTTACAGGTACCAACTGATGTGACACACTTCCTCTTGGAAATGCTGATCTGGGTTCTGTATTGACTGGGGAACTGTGTTTCATGACCTGTATACAAATGGCGACTTACACCTGTATGGACAGTTGGCTTTTACTTTCTCGGCCTAGTGATGTAGTAGAATTTCAGACAGCATAATTGTGGCTAGCAAAGTCTCATTATAAAGCCAGTGGCAGAATTCTGGGAGAGCTGTTAAGCTCAGGATCCTTAACTGATCCTGCTGCTTTGAAACATCCCGAAGCAGATGGCTTCAGACCTTTAAATCAGGCCAGATGCTCAGTAAAAGCTCCTAAACTGCTTTCCTTTCTTATGAAGCAGGGCCAGAAGGTTCAAGAAGTCAGATGACTTGAAAATCCAGCAGAGCTGGGACAGCTATCCATCCTCAGGAGAGAATTTCTCATCCAGATCAAAGTAACGCAATACCCGTGCAATTCCTAGGACTGGACAAGAAGACTCACAACCTGGTCATTAAAACTTACAACAGGATACCTATAGAACTGCATCTGGAACTGGGTCTACACTACACTGGTTTGTTTTGATTCAGAACATCAGCAAGACAGTAGACAGTTTCTACTTCATTAAGGTAGCAATCATCATAAACACTGTTAAGGAAATCTTGTTACCCAGCAAAAATAAGAAGACACAGTCAAGATTTAATATGCATCTAGACAATATTATAAACAAAGAATGCCCGGTTTCCTATCCAGACCACTTATAGAGAAAACCGTGAGACCTGTTGAAGATCCTTTCGCAAATCAAGTGTCCCGCTGCTTACACAAACCCGTAAATAACCTTCTTAAAGCTAATCAATGCCCTGCCCCAAAACACTTTACCCTGGAACATATCCGATAAGAAAATAACACAGCAAAGCTTTACTTGGAAAAGTCTCACCAAAGCGAAAACATCATGTCCGTCACCCACCTGTGTTTTGTGTGGAATGTGTGTGTGTGTGGTCTTAGAGCTGAAGCTGTGTGTTTTTAGCGATGTTATGGTCAGCCTGCTTAGCGGGATAACACTCCGCTCCACTAATCCACTGACATAACACTGACGTTACCTGAGCCCTTTCCTGATCATTTATATAAAATACGGCTGATTTAAAAACAGCAAATGAAATTTAGAAGAGGGACATTTTGGCTTAAAAAAAAAAAAAAGGGGGGAAAAAAACAAAACAAACAAAAAAAAATTTTCTGTAAATCACCACACTCAAATCTCAAATGATTAAGTAAGCACTGCACAGCCGGTCGTGACCACTATTAACATTCCTGGGGAACAATCAGTGGTTTCCAAGCTGCCCGTGTGATCACTACGTTTACTGTTGCTAGTCAACATGGTCTGTGGCTAAATCTGGACTTCCTGGGCTGATCACTCTTCAGCTTAACTTCTCAAAAGAAACCATAACAACCCTTGCTCAATCCAAACGACTCGGTGCACGCACTTTATTCTTACTGGCATGAAAAGTATTACATAGTGTACAATAAATAATCGCCATCTTTAGTTAAAGATTGGTGCGCCATAAAACAGCAGCAAGACATAGTCCAACAACGCAATCTTTGAAATATCCATCGTCGTCAGTTATATTCAGTAATTAATCAGACGTGCTTTTTATCAGACGCTCATTTCTCTAGAGCGATGGCCCACGCGTCATCGGCTGGCGGCTCTGGAAGAACCCAGCCCTGAGGAATGGTGGAACCATCAGGGTGATCCACAGGAACCAAAAACTGATCCCAGTCTCTCCTAGGATAAAAAGACAAGCAGAAGAAACCGTCAGAAAAGTGACCTGTTGACTTGTATCAGTAGAATTCAAGATCGTTATTGCTTTCTATCATTATTATTATGTGGACGGAACTCTAAAACTTTGGTAGAAGCATCAGTGAAATCTGTATAGGGTCATTATCTTCATCATACGTGAAGTCAGTTAGAAAACAATGGCGGAAAGTTCTTCACCTTATCTGGACGAGGGCAGGTAGTGAGCTCTCTGCCTGGGTGTAGTACTCTTGGTAGGGCTGAAGTGGATGATCATGAGGCAGTTCAGCTGGAAGAAGCAAGTAAAACAAATACATTGCTTATAAATCTGTTTTAAAAACAACTTGCTACAGAAAGTCTTGCGCGCAGATAATTAGCAGGATAACACTGCCGACTTGTGGTGGTTGGAAGAAATATATATCCACCACGTTTGGACCCAGAATCCACAACCAAACCTTACCTCCAAACAGCATCATATCGATCTCCCGTTTCCTCTGCAGCAGCTTCTCCCGTTCTTTTTTTTGCCGCTTCTCGTGATCACGTTTGCGCTCCTCCTCTTGTTCTCCCTCCAGCATGACCCTCAGTGCTTTCTCCTCTGCCGCGTAGACAGTCGTGCGCTTCCTGATCAGAGTCCTGAGCCGCATCAGGTGGCCCTCAAACACTTCGTCGCTCTCCCTCTCTGGAAACATGCCTGGGGGGAAGACAATGCAGGGCTGAGCTAATAGAATGCACAAGTGTCAGACTTAATTCTTAAATAAATCCCCGCTCATGAATTGTTCCACCAACATTAACGGTGAGGCACAAGTACAGGAAGACTGCCTGGGGGGGGGGGGGGGACAAAGCACACATTTACCTTTCCTGGACGCAGCTTCTTTGCGGAGTTTCCGCAGTTTTTCCAAAGCTTTGAGGATGTCCAGCATTCTCTTGGCATCAGCTTGCTTCTTCCTGACTTCAGAGAGCACAGCGTCAGCCGCCAGCTTCAGTTCTCGCTCCTGCATTTGGGGAAAAAGAACGCAGAACCACTCAGGACAGCGCTCATCCATGCTTTCCAGTTCAAAATAGCAGACTGTTCTATGGATTTATGAGGCCTTGTTAGAGAAATCATCTAGGAGTCCAAGCCTGCCATTGTTACCTTTAAGAAGTGGTTACACTTTACGTTTTACAACATCTGCTGCTACTGGCTGTGATGTTCTTTGGCCTATATTTTTTTTAAATAACAGTGTTATACAATGTCAGAAAGCACATAAAAGAGGTCTGACACACTGAACTTAATTATTAAACCAAACTGTTTTCTTATTAGTCCATACTGGGAGTCCTGGGTGTGAGGTCAGAATACATATTCTGACTGGGACATCAGTCAATCACAGCACACTACACACACACACACACAGACACACACAGACAGAGAAACACACACACAGACACACAGACAGAGAAACAACACAGACAGAAACACAGACAGAGAAACAACACAGACAGAAACACAGACAGAGAAACAACACAGACAGAAACACGCAGACAGAGAAACACGCAGACAGAGAAACACGCAGACAGAGAAACACGCAGACAGAGAAACACGCAGACAGAGAAACACGCAGACAGAGAAACAAACACACACACAGAAACAGAGAAAAACATCAACACACATACACAACAAACAGACAGAGAAACACACACACACACACACACAGAAAAACACACACACTCTACACACACCTATGGGCAATTTAGTGTAGCCAGTTGACCTACTGGCATATTTTTTGGAAAATTAGAGTAAACCAGAGAATCTGAATGTAGCCGCTGTGGGAAGGGAGAATGTGTGAATTTCATTTGATCCCTGACAGTCACCTCCACCCTGCTACAGAATAAAAGCCCTGATGGACTTGGACCTGATCTAGCTTCTTCTACATGCGAAGCATCGAACCAACAGTCCAGGAGGTGGAGACTAAGACTCAGACTGGTGTGTTTCTGACTGTGTAACTGTGTTGTCTAATAGTTACACACTGTGTGAGTTAGGCTTATAGGAGAAACCGGATCAGGTCCAGCTCCAACCCCGGGACTTTAGTTTCTGCACTGAGGACTTTCTCCAAACAGCTCCAATATGAAACCTACAGCGCCCGCCGCTGCATATATAATCCTCTCACCCTGTTCTTCTCTTCGATTTCTTGTATCTTCTTCAACTGGTACTTGTCGATGGCCGCCTCTTTCTCCGCAGCCCGTTCTTCTTGCTCTCGTTTCTCCTCCTCGCGCTCAACTTTCTTCCTGCGCAAGCGTGCTCGCTTCTTCTTGATCAAAGCCAGTTTCTTCGTCACCATGTCCACTCTGTCCGGATTGCTCAGAGTCTTCAGGGTTTCATCCAGGCTGCTCCTCAGCTCTGCTGCTCTCGAGTACGAGTCTGTCCACTCGCTTTCATTCTCAAGGTTATTTTTTAAGGTTTGGCACAGGTCAGAAAGCTCGGATAGCATTTTAACCACAGTGTACACCTTTTCTCTGAAATCAGACACAGACAGTTTTGGAGGAGAATGTTTGGAAGAAGAAGAAGGTGTTGGTGTTATTTTCTTTCTTCTGTGTAAGAAAGCAGTGATCCACTGCTCGTCTTGTTTTCTCTGCCATGCCTCCTCATCAGACTGGCTGCTGTTTTGGGACAAGTGATCAGGAGGAGCTTGTGATGGATGATGATGATGATTATAACTTTGTTTATGATGGTCCATGGAGTAATTGTGAGCAGGGATGTTGTTATTAGACTGAAAACTGCTCTGATATGATGGTGCTGAGAAGCTGCCACTCTGATCAAAATGCCCTCTATGATAGTTCCCCATGCTGGACTGGTAAGCTCTGTTGGGTGGATGAAGGTGAGGTGGATCGTCACTTGGTCCAGGCTTTAGGCTTGCAGGAGAAGAAGGTGTCGGTGATGGAGATGTCGAGAAATAACCAGGAGGAGGTCTGCTGGGGTCGAAAGGCGGGTAAACATTAGGAGATCCGTGCTGGGGAAATGGGGCCCAGTGACGGTGTGGAAGCGACTGAGCCTGGTGCTGCTGGTAAACTCCCCATGAGTCGGGTGGAGGTGCTGCAGGGAACTCTCCTCTCTGGACCACACCTGACGGAGGAGCAGGTGGATGTTGAGACCCTCCAGAATAACGCTGCTGCTGCTGCAGTTCGTCCATTCTCCCTCGTCCTCTGTCTGCTGTAGTGTTGTGGCGTTCGCGAACGGTTCGTTCAAAAGAAAGAATCGTTTAGTGAACGAACTGAACCGCGTTCCACCACTTCCGGTGTCGTGTCACGTCATATCGCTTATTTTATGACCATCCTGCACCCCTTTTCCTGTTTCCTGTTTAAATCTGATTGGATGACCCCCGGACCGGGGACACACACTTAAGGCTTTAGAGTTTGGTGCCTGACGAAAAATAAGGTTTTGCGTTTAATTTAATTTAAGTTAATTTAATTTAATTAATTAATTATTAGTGACTTGAAATCGTTTGGGCGTCCTTGCCATTAGGCAACTTTGTAGCTACATGAAACAATGGACTAGCAAAAAAAAAAAAAAAAAAAGAGCAAAGTTTAATGTTACGTGTACACACCTTTATTCAGTCCACCAAAATGTGGAAATGATTCAACTTTTTCTTACTTTACCAATGCTCATTTTGGTGACTTCTGTTAACCTATTTTAATACGTTGGTGTGTATTTTAAATCAGGCGAATACGAAGGCTACCAAAAAGAGGCCTTGGGCGGCAGAATTGCGCAGGGAGGCAGAACCAGACACCACACCGGAACGTCACAATCGTTTCCTGTACCACTTGACTTTGGTTCCCCTCGCACCTTTTCTGGTCTTGCCCTTTCGTTAGTCAGTTCTGGCAAGAATTTGCTAATTTTGTAAACTCCTATTTCCTTC
>JAOVYU010000004.1:8349527-8360409 GCA_025674565.1 Synodontis membranacea
TAAATACGGTTTTTAACATTATTAGAGCCCTCTAGACATGAAATAACACCCAATTTTTTGGAAAAAAGTTAATAGAATTAAATATTTCTATTTGTTCTTTTGTAATTGTTGTTAAAAATTGGATTTGGAGTTCCCGATATGACACCTTTAATCTACAGTAAACCATCCGGCACACACTTGAAAGCAACAGAAATGTTTTGTGACTAGTTTTATTTACCACAAGATATTCATATTAAAACAGCTACTGACCATAATTAGGTAAATATATAAAGTATTTTCTAGGCTTAAACAACATCAGTGTGTGAGGAACTGGACGGTCCTCGTTCTTTAGTGTTTTGTTCTATGATAAACTGTAATCCAATAAAATTTTCTTCAGCATTAGAGACAAGTTGTCATTACATAATCTCTCACCTATATAGTCGTTTAAAATATCTTATAGTCACAAATACTTATGAAAGCCATGTGACTGGCCACTTCTGGTCAGCTCTACTGCCCACTGTCATGTACTCATATCCTGTATAAAGTTCATCCTTACTAGTGCAAAATGTCAGAAGGAGATAAAGCATGAAGAATGAGTGATATAGGGACTGGATGCGTCTGGAGAGTTATGGCTCTGACTCATAGCGGCCCACACAAAGACCTAGTGTGCTTTTCCTGCATGCCATATTGAACCGCTGACGTCAGAAACTGCTGATCTGCCCTTGCTTTGCATTGCATTGTTAATCGATGAGAGCCCCTCTTTATATTACAGACAAGAGAGGATTGCTGCAGTGTGTCACGTCTGATGGCGCAATGCTACTCATAATGAACTGGTGGCATCGAGACTTACCTTACTCGCACTTTTGGGCGCTCGTATCATTACCAGCCTGTATTTCTTCTTGAAAGGGCTGCGTAACTCGTGGCATTTGTCATAGTTTTCCAAGTCCAGGCGCTCTATGCAGTTCTTTAAGTCCTGGGTGAATGTGGAAAAAGGGCTTGTTTATATTCAGATTTAAACAAGACCATAAAAGGAAATATTTGAGCGAAACTTTCGAGCAGTCCGTATGTTAAAATGCTAAGAATGCAAAGAGAAAAAAATAGACTCTTTAAGAGCTGTAAAGATATATTATGTAAATGTATTTTTTTTTTACACCTGGCGTTTATTGTAGGCATGTTTTTGTTTTTTGCATTTTGTATAGCATTGTGTAGCAGTTTTTGCATTATATTGAACTGCTAGCTACAAGCATCTCATGCTTGATAATGAAATTAGAAATTTATTCTAAAGGTGAAATCATTGGGGTTTTTTTTGTTTTTTTTTACATATCCCAGTTTGAAATAAGCTGGGCTTAGCGAACACTGCACTAGAGCAGATAACGGTTTAAGGACGTTTCTGAAGGGCCCATGGGGATCTAGAAGGTCTGGGATTTTAACTCACAACCTCTAGGAACTCAGAATCTTTAAGGGACTGGCTCACCCTTCCCAGAAGTGTGTATATTTTTAATTCTTTTGACCGATACATTCCCTTTTCATATCGTCACCTTGCTAAAATAATAGCCTAAGTAATTTTTTGGCAAAATTGCCTTTTTTGCCTAAATCATCTCCTCAGTTGATCAGGTAATATGATTCTACCACTTTAGGACAATGGCCTAAATGTCATATGTTACATTTTTGGTTAAGTTTTTTGTGTATCCTGAAAAACTTGAAAAAAAGAGTTAGGCGATTATTTTAGCAAGGTGTTGGTATGATTACTCCATAGGTAATTTGTCTGAATTGGCCTTGGCCTTCTAGAGGAAGAATAGATAGGGCAGATTTTGTTCAAAGCTTCCATTAACGACATGTACATGAAGAAAACCTCTGAGATGGGATCACTAACAGTGAATTTGCAGAAGTCTTGCTGTATGTGCTTACAGCCGGCCCCTTTTAACCACCGAGCTACTGAGATTGTAATTGCTATTCCTATTTTACGATCAGTCTCAGTTCTTGGTGAATCACAAGTCGTTGTCTCATTACCTCATTTTCATACACTGCAATCTCAGTTTTGTCCAGCTGGATGTAACGGTCCTTGTAGCTGCTCAGGAACTTCCCTGAGGACTTCTTCAACCAGCCCGCTTTGCCTGCGAACGTTGTTTCTTTGGGCTTGGCTGGCTCATCTTTGACATCCTAGCACATGGGGGAAGAAAAAAGGGAGGAAATGAAGTCAAGGTCACACAGTGGGACGACTCATCTGCTTCGTTTGGCATTTATTTTGAAATTCCTGAGCGGGCATTAAGAAGGGAAAGCGGAGTGGGTAGCTTGTGGTTAGTGTTTTCTGCTGATGTAGGAGTTATAGATGACTCATACAGCTTTAGTTAAATCTTAGGAACAGTAGGCAAATTTACAGTTTATATTCCGCAGCACTTTCTTATCACTTTTCTTTCAGAGACGCCAGCCAAATGGAGTAGTCCTTTATTTGATTTACCTCTGATAAAGTAAGATTAAGTTTGATCTTATTCAGCATATAAAATATCATGGAATTGCTCCCTAGCACATTTCACATTAGTGATGATTATAACTCTCAACACATTTGTGGCAGTAGCGGTTACATGTTATTGCATACGTGTGTTTAAACATTCAATAATGCAACAGTTTTGAATCCACTGGTTTTCACTAGAAGAGGAGGAAATGTCCCTCAGGATATGTCTTTAAAGGGTCATTCAGGGCTGTTTTTCCACTTTCTCTTGGCCTCTGGAAAAAGCAGGGATGGGTTCACGCTAATAGGGAAGGCCAGCTGTCTGACAGAGTGAAAAAAAAGAACAGAATAATAGGAGTAGCACCGTGCCACACAATGCCTTTGTCCAGGAAACATCCTTGCTCGACCAAGCCAATGCAGGCTCTGCCTGTCTCTACCGAGGAAGGAGAGGTGGGGGGTGGACATCGGAGTGGCTCTTTTGTTTTGCCCATGCAGACGGGAAAACTGGAGCAGGGTGCATTCTGCATCCCAACGCCCCTGCTGCTGAAGACTCACAGTGGAAAAATCTATTCTGCATAAAGGAGTTTGGATACACAGAGCGCCATTTGGCTCGGAGCATTAAACAAAAACTAAAGTGAAAGGTGACAGAAACGCCTGTCGGTGACTGTCCGCAGCCTAGGAGGAGGTTCAGGGTTTTAGATCTAAGCAGGAAATGTTCAGTCACACTATCTTAAGGGTTAGCCAAACAGGAAGCTCTGCTCTAAGAACAAAATCACCAACAAAGATATGGAACTGGCTGACTGAGCTTGACCTCAGATAAAAGGTCAACATCGGTGTGGATCTGCATGATCATGAGAAATAAAGGCAGGTGTGTTTGGGGGGGACACACTGAAAATCCACGTATTTATGTATTTAAGCTATAAACAGGTGTTCCCTTACCTTACCCTCTGTTCCCTGCCTTGAAGTTAATAAAACAAAAACCGCAGTTTGTAATACTACCGGGAAACCACAAAGCCCTTCGTCCTGAAGACTTTCAGGTGTCAGAAAACTTCACCTCTATCTGTTATAGAGTGCTAACAATAAATACACTATCCAAAAACACTGAATAAACGTCTCCTCAAATAAAACATGATCAATTGCACACTCAAACGAATCTGTTTATGGCCGCCAAAGAAGTCTCTTTTTAAGCTGTTACTGCATATGAGGAAGAGTGCATTAGTAAAATCCTGGCAGTCAGACCTACAGTACTATCAGAGCTGCTGGTATAGAAAATGAATCAACACCTTGAGTTTTCGACAGTGTTTTTGTATGTGAACCCGGTCAACATTTAATATGAGTCGGCGAAGAACTCATAACTCTGCTTCTAGGAGGTTTCTGAGCAGGTCACACCTTAACCAACATGTGTTCCACATAAAAGCTGCATGCAGAGAAGTGAATGGCTTCATCTGGGATGAATCTATTATTGTCCTCTGTAGACAGGGTTGACCTGCTGGGTTTCAACCAACGCACCACTAAAGTCGAAATCATCTGCATGCGCGGGGGGGTTCCTCCAGTGTATTTCTTAACACTTACATAACGTTCCGATTAAAATGTCCCGTTCTAAGGATCTACCAAGACTTTTTGTTGTGGTTCAGTCTCACTAACAAAAACGTGAACAAGGAGTACAATTATTACGAATCATTTGTGACTTGACAGAAACTAGGTGAAATGAAGGTTATGAAATCACCCTTACATCCTGTCCGCTCGAAACGCTCTGATTTTTCATGGCGGTTCTGTTACATTCCCACCTTTGCATTTAATAGAAACGATAAGATAAGACATACTGAGTATTTTAGTATAAATGATAAAGTGATAACGTTACTTCAAAATACTGTGAGATAAGGCCATGTGTCCACTTCTATAGTATGTGCTAACTTCTACAAATAGTGATCGGATCATGAAGAGAACGGCTGAGCCCGAAATGCCTTCTGTTATCTGCTGAAATCAAACCAACCAACCAGCTCGCAGAATGCAGAACTACTGGGTAGAAGAGGTCTCGCACACAAGGCCTACAGATTCCCGTAAGCTAAGTTTGTGGAAAATATTGCCAGCCGATTGGCCAAGAGCATCTTGCAGTTCAGTGAAAAAAGAGGAAACTAAATCTGTCCACTACCTAGTGTGAACAGGAACTGAGATACACTTGCCCAGTGTGTACAGCAGGCGCAAACAATATCTAGGCGAAGCCTGAAGAGTGAATGGCTGCCCTCTTGTGAAATGCATTATTGGTTTGGCGCGTGCCAGTGCACTGAGACTGGTGCAACGGAGTAGGAAATAACACAATATCTTTTTTATGCAGAAAAAAAAATTGGCGTAAGACATACAGCATATATTTTCTGTTTTAATCCTATTTCTGTCTGATCTTGTCACTGGTTGGTTTCCATGATTACGTTCACCTTTATTAGTTTGTCAAGTTACACCCTCTCTGATACCTGTTGTATTTGTGGTCTTGTTTGTTTACAGTGTGTCAATTCCAAGCCTTGTATTTCCTCATTCTCTTTTCAGTGTTTTTTTTTTTCTTCTAGGTACTGTGTTTCCTGGTTTAGACCTGTCCTTGTTTGCGCCGTCTACCTTATGGATTAACCTTATTCTCACCTTTGCTACGGACTCTGACAATGATTTCTGAAATCAACTTGTACCTGCATCCCGACCTATGACCACATTATTTTTTTTAATTCAGTACTTACAAAAATATTAAACAAGGAAAAAAGCAAAGATTCAAAATTGGTTAAAAAAGATTCAGCTGTCCAAAAAAGATCCTGGTGTGTTTTATTCCTCTTATACAACAGCAGTTTACCGATGATAACAACTTGTTAATTTATTAATGACTGACACGCGATGCTTATTAAACGTTCGTTTATGTTTAACCTTGTGAAATGTCTGTTGCTGTTATCACTTACATTACAGTAGCTATAAATGATCATGGGTGAGGAGTTGGGGTGGTGGTTATTGCCCCAGATATATATGAATTGCAGACTTCATTTCCTGTATTCTGGTTATTTTTTTTTTTGTGCATGTGAATAACAGATGCAGCTTTGCTAGCTAAATAACCTGCCTGCTTTTTTTTTTTTAATCATACATGAAAAGGCTAGCTACTTCTTTCATAGCTGATAGCAGTCTTGAACAGCCACTTTTTAACCATGCACATTTAAAGACTAGCTATACGGTCTGCAAGAAAGCCACGTTTAATCACAGCCTACAAGATAGCAAGCTACTTTTTATCAAACATGGATGGGCTAGATATATGGTAGGCATGCTAGCTTGCTGTTGCTAACTAGGTTCTTTTGTATCGTACATGGAAACGAGCTGTAGCTAGATTATGAGCCGACTATTCGCAGAATATGAACAGTTAACCGCTGCTGTTGTAGATGTACAATTTTCTCATTGTTTATATGTCAACACCTACTAACCAATCAGGATCAAGAATGTTGTGTTGTGTTATAAATGATCAGATTATATCAAACTTCTCACCCCTATCTATGAGGGAGTCATATACAGAGAGAGAGCGATAGAGAGAGAGAGAGAGAGAGAGAGAGAGAGACAGCATGGCTGGACCCAGCGTCCTCAAGTGATAAAAGCCTCCCAGTTTTGTATATTTTATGAATCTTCTTGTACATGCTCCACATCTACAGCCTGATGCCACTGCAAGCAGCTAGTGTTTCCTTCCTTGCCATCTTAAATGTGGCTTGATTTTCCATTCACTCATTATCATTCAATAAACACACCCTGAAACAGATGCCACCTCATAGCTTCATATGCTCATCAGAGTGCACTGAGGCAGACAGGGACTCGGTCATGTGCCGAGGCTCCAGATCCAAGCACTGGATAATATTACAGAATGAAATAATAAAATTAAGGAATGCACTGGTTTGCGTCTGAAGGAAAACACAGCTGCATTTTCTGGCACACCTTGCCAAAGCAGGCGCTTCAGACTGATCAAACATCTGCAAAGCAGCACAACCGGCATTAATATCAACCCTCATTTAAGTGCTGCAAAATGCACAACTTCCTCTTTTACATTTCCTGAAACTGAAACTTTCTCCCTGGGTGCAGTAACCGCCTTTTTTTTTCTTACACTGAATATAAGCTACGACAAGAATACAACACTGAATTCACTTTTTTTTTTCCTTCCTAAGACTGATTCAGACGGAAAAACCTAAGTAATTTGACATTGTTTGTGCCGTAATTCACCATCCTCCTTCAAAGCTTGTGTTTGTTAAATTCAGGTGGCGAAAGGCTGGCGCTGTGCTGCAGGATACCGGTGCAATTGCGGAAAGGGCCATTGCTTTGCTGTAAAACAGTCTTTCCCAACGCTGCTCCTGTAATTCTCCCTGCGTTGCATGCTTCGGTTATGCCCTGAAACAAACTATCTGGTCATTAAAAAGAAGGAAAGACACTAAACGTGCCGCACAAAGTAGGGTTTTATACACGTACCATCTGAACACACTTTTCAGAGACTACAACATGTATTCCTATAACACCGACTAACACACGGTTGGCTGAACGCAAGCCTCGTCCTTGCAGTATTCATCAAAAAACTTATTCAAGTAGACGCTTATGTGAAAATATTTAAATGGGGCAATGCAAATGCCTTTAAAGGTCATTGGCCATCCTAGTGCGAACAGAAAAACACTGGTGTTGTGTGACAACAGGTGCTCAGGTGTTGCTTAGGCCCATGCACTATTCACATTCACCTTTATTTATCTGGCAGAATCAAAGTGAGACAGAATATATTGTAGGTTAAAAAAAAAAATCATTGAGCTGTTTGAGGATTTGAAAGTTTCTACCAGAAGCATATGCACAAGATCAAGAGGGCAGCAACGGTACACGGTATCCGGATGAAGTGACAGTATTTACAACATCAGCTAACGGTTTAGTGTATTGTGTAATTTGAGACAACGTGTGCTGCCATACACTTTTCCGAGACCGTCGTCTTTACTTCTACAACACTGACAAATTGTGCGTTTCCAGGCAACAAGTTACAGACTGATTAAACGCTGATGTCCCAATGTCTAATTAAAACCAAATACACAAAGCTGACTGGACGCTTAAAATATATCAGCATTTCGCTTGTTTCATTTCATTTTTAATGTTGCGTATGTGGGGGGGGGGGGGGGGGGGGAATGGTTGTGTATAGCTTGTTAACTTCATACCAAGAGATACTTTTTCAGACGTTACACAAAGTCGAAATACTGTAGACGCGTTACGATACCGCACTGCACGTTGCGTCCATTTTGAACTTCCTCCTTTTCGCTGACAGGTTTCCTCCATCGTGTTCACCTGTTCCTAATTCCCACCCTAATTAGTTTGCCTAGTTAAGCCCCTCCGTGTTACGCTTAGTATTCGCAAAGTGTTCTTGTTTACAACGATACTGGTGCCAAGGACACACATCGTAACATGAACCATCCCTGGCTGTTCGTTAGGCTCAATTCTGAGCCCTCTGGATACCCCCTTTTTTTTTTTTTCGTACGTCCTGTTTCTTTTCCTAGTTCCATGTTTACTGGTTTAGACCCGGGGCTGTTTGCCCTGTTTATCATTACATCTGTTTAATATTAAAAAAAAATCTTTTTTTAGCTTGCATTTGCCAAAACAAACAAACAAAAAAAACAACGACAAAAAAAACAAACCAAAAAAAAAAACACAGGTTGTTTACACGCTCTTATATTTAGCAAAACTACATATTTTTGTAGGTGTTATGAAAACGTCTACAGATACACTAATAAGAGTAGATTTCTGCCTGAGCCCACACCCTCAGCTACAAGTCACTAGTCACCATGTATGGGTGTAAACCTGTGACTTGCAGCCATACAAACAACTCAGGAACTAACTAACTAACTAACTAACTAACTATCTATGTACCAAAATAAAAAAATCTAAACTGTCCTTGTACTGGAAAAAATAAGGTGCCCTAGACTTTTGCACAATACTGTAACACACACACACACACACACACACATATATATATATATATATGTGTGTGTGTGTGTGTGTGTGTGTTACAGTATTGTGCAAAAGTCTAGGGCACCTTATTTTTTCCAGTACAAGGACAGTTTAGATTTTTTTATTTTGGTACATAGATAGTTAGTTAGTTAGTTAGTTAGTTAGTTCCTGAGTTGTTTGTATGGCTGCAAGTCACAGGTTTACACCCATACATGGTGACTAGTGACTTGTAGCTGAGGGTGTGGGCTCAGGCAGAAATCTACTCTTATTAGTGTATCTGTAGACGTTTTCATAACACCTACAAAAATATGTAGTTTTGCTAAATATAAGAGCGTGTAAACAACCTGTGTTTTTTTTTTTGGTTTGTTTTTTTTGTCGTTGTTTTTTTTGTTTGTTTGTTTTGGCAAATGCAAGCTAAAAAAAGATTTTTTTTTAATATTAAACAGATGTAATGATAAACAGGGCAAACAGCCCCGGGTCTAAACCAGTAAACATGGAACTAGGAAAAGAAACAGGACGTACGAAAAAAAAAAAAAGGGGGTATCCAGAGGGCTCAGAATTGAGCCTAACGAACAGCCAGGGATGGTTCATGTTACGATGTGTGTCCTTGGCACCAGTATCGTTGTAAACAAGAACACTTTGCGAATACTAAGCGTAACACGGAGGGGCTTAACTAGGCAAACTAATTAGGGTGGGAATTAGGAACAGGTGAACACGATGGAGGAAACCTGTCAGCGAAAAGGAGGAAGTTCAAAATGGACGCAACGTGCAGTGCGGTATCGTAACGCGTCTACAGTATTTCGACTTTGTGTAACGTCTGAAAAAGTATCTCTTGGTATGAAGTTAACAAGCTATACACAACCATTCCCCCCCCCCCCCCCCCCCCACATACGCAACATTAAAAATGAAATGAAACAAGCGAAATGCTGATATATTTTAAGCGTCCAGTCAGCTTTGTGTATTTGGTTTTAATTAGACATTGGGACATCAGCGTTTAATCAGTCTGTAACTTGTTGCCTGGAAACGCACAATTTGTCAGTGTTGTAGAAGTAAAGACGACGGTCTCGGAAAAGTGTATGGCAGCACACGTTGTCTCAAATTACACAATACACTAAACCGTTAGCTGATGTTGTAAATACTGTCACTTCATCCGGATACCGTGTACCGTTGCTGCCCTCTTGATCTTGTGCATATGCTTCTGGTAGAAACTTTCAAATCCTCAAACAGCTCAATGATTTTTTTTTTTAACCTACAATATATTCTGTCTCACTTTGATTCTGCCAGATAAATAAAGGTGAATGTGAATAGTGCATGGGCCTAAGCAACACCTGAGCACCTGTTGTCACACAACACCAGTGTTTTTCTGTTCGCACTAGGATGGCCAATGACCTTTAAAGGCATTTGCATTGCCCCATTTAAATATTTTCACATAAGCGTCTACTTGAATAAGTTTTTTGATGAATACTGCAAGGACGAGGCTTGCGTTCAGCCAACCGTGTGTTAGTCGGTGTTATAGGAATACATGTTGTAGTCTCTGAAAAGTGTGTTCAGATGGTACGTGTATAAAACCCTACTTTGTGCGGCACGTTTAGTGTCTTTCCTTCTTTTTAATGACCAGATAGTTTGTTTCAGGGCATAACCGAAGCATGCAACGCAGGGAGAATTACAGGAGCAGCGTTGGGAAAGACTGTTTTACAGCAAAGCAATGGCCCTTTCCGCAATTGCACCGGTATCCTGCAGCACAGCGCCAGCCTTTCGCCACCTGAATTTAACAAACACAAGCTTTGAAGGAGGATGGTGAATTACGGCACAAACAATGTCAAATTACTTAGGTTTTTCCGTCTGAATCAGTCTTAGGAAGGAAAAAAAAAAGTGAATTCAGTGTTGTATTCTTGTCGTAGCTTATATTCAGTGTAAGAAAAAAAAAGGCGGTTACTGCACCCAGGGAGAAAGTTTCAGTTTCAGGAAATGTAAAAGAGGAAGTTGTGCATTTTGCAGCACTTAAATGAGGGTTGATATTAATGCCGGTTGTGCTGCTTTGCAGATGTTTGATCAGTCTGAAGCGCCTGCTTTGGCAAGGTGTGCCAGAAAATGCAGCTGTGTTTTCCTTCAGACGCAAACCAGTGCATTCCTTAATTTTATTATTTCATTCTGTAATATTATCCAGTGCTTGGATCTGGAGCCTCGGCACATGACCGAGTCCCTGTCTGCCTCAGTGCACTCTGATGAGCATATGAAGCTATGAGGTGGCATCTGTTTCAGGGTGTGTTTATTGAATGATAATGAGTGAATGGAAAATCAAGCCACATTTAAGATGGCAAGGAAGGAAACACTAGCTGCTTGCAGTGGCATCAGGCTGTAGATGTGGAGCATGTACAAGAAGATTCATAAAATATACAAAACTGGGAGGCTTTTATCACTTGAGGACGCTGGGTCCAGCCATGCTGTCTCTCTCTCTCTCTCTCTCTCTCTCTCTCT
>JAOVYU010000004.1:8384435-8395006 GCA_025674565.1 Synodontis membranacea
TATGGGTAGTACCAAAGTACCATGAGGTACCATAGTAAAACTATGGTTACTGCATAAAAACCATAGGAAACCATAGTAAATTTTCATAAGGGGTGTGCAACTCAACACACAGCACTGAATGCCACCACCATTTTCTTGTCATGGCACCTGCGATGGCAAGTTTTCTTTATCGGAGTGCACTGACATCTTACTTCTGGTATGCCTCTAAGAGCATTTACCCTGTCAAAAACAGCCTAACAAATCTTGCAGAGAACACGCCTGGGGGGCAGGTGCCGGCAATGGACAATTTTCAGCCAAGGCTTTGCTTGGATGAAAAGTACAGCAGTTCAGTGGGTCCTGCTGACAGTGTCACAAGGATAAATACACAATAGTTACACTCAACATTAAATTCAACAATGGCAGTTTTTGTCCACTTTTATATCTGAGAAGGTTTAACAGTTCCCGTAGTTTCTTTCATTTCATATGCTGTAGGTGGCAGATGTATATCAAACCTGTGTTCATAAAAGAGCTTCATAAAATGCAGGTCACACAGTTCTTTGGAATGAAGTAAGATTCACTGAGACTGCTAACTATCCCATCATCCTGGAAAGAAGTCGATTTAAATTGCTTGCCCACCAGGTTCAGCCAGGGTGCCATGTGTCATATCAGTGTCTGTTGGGGTTGCTCAAACTGATCCTTACAACTTTACTGGGTGTCTGAAAATAATTCAATTTAAGGAGTTGCATGCCCTGGCAATAACCTTGCCTTGTATGTTTTGGTCTCCAAATGACTCCTTGTTGTGCCTGGTATGAGCCATGTGGTTTTATCTGGACCAGACCACAGCCATTCAATCCTCAGACCAGCTGTTTATATGCTATGGGGTAAGACAAGGTTGCTCCCTTGAGGTGCGCCCAAGTGGTGTCTGTCATCACCCTAGCCTGTAGATGACCTGCTTACCTCCTACTCTTACTATTTGCAAAGTTTACAACTCCAAGATGCCTGTGCTGCCAATACCTGGGCATCATAATGCACCTGCTCCAGATTTTACAAAGTTAACATCATCCCCGAGAACACATAAGGCGAGTACTGTTCCATATGACTTTGTTAGCAGATGTTATCTGATGTCTGCGCTGGTTAGGAGTGAAATAGATCGCTAGTTATATATATGTTTGGAACCTGCACTTGTCTTGGCTTGAAGGTTGTAGGGAATCTTTTTGTATGAGGGTGGAATTTATGGCAAATACTACAGTTTTGTTGTAATATCCCTGCATGCATGCACACATCCTCAAGGGGTCATGCAGGTGTTATGCACTATCCCTGGTGACTATTCAGGGTTTCAGAAGTTTCACAGAGGTTTATTCTTTGCAAGGTGTTCCTAAATTGCATTATTTGATACAAATTTGGGCTTGTTTTCTCAGGTGGACTGGATCCAGCAGCAGATAGTAAAGCCTCGAGTGAAACGCTATGCCCGGAGCGACCCCAACTTCATCTATTTCAATGACCCCAAGTGGTCAAACATGTGGTATATTGTAAGTACTTTATATTTTACAAATATGTTGCAGACCATATGCAATACTCAGTTGTGTTTTTTTCCTGTTAAAAAAAACTGCTTTAAATCATTAGCTGATCATGTGGTTCTTAGGACTAAAATTGAATTTATATGTTTCTTGTTTTTTTTTTTTTTAATATTAAAGGGTTAGTTTATTGAGCCTTCTGAGACAATACAGGTCTAATTAAATATTGAGAAACCTTTCCCCTCTTTACCGACTCTTAAAATTTCAGCGGTACTTATAATGTATGTTCGATATATGCAAATGTCTATACCCTTAGGTTTCAGTAGGCGTAGGAGTGCTCATTTTTGCCTCAGTCTGTTTCCTACCTAACATATTTCTTAAACAGATTCAAACTTACTTTTGCTCACAAGCACATACACTTTAGTTTTGGATATATTAATATTTATCCAGTTTAAAATCCGGTGTCTCTGAATAAAAACCTAAATGAATCATAAGTGAGGCCAATAGTAGAATATTAAGTAAACAGAGTAACCAGATTCCATATTAAAACATTCGGCTAACAGAACCATTCCCCTTGATTTTGCCTTCCATGGATGTACAGGATATCCCAGAAAGTAATAGGACAGTCACAGAAACGAACTTAATTATAAATTATATTTTATGCTAGGACTGGGGAAATTATTATCAGAATCACAATATAGCAATATTCCTTTTCTCCGGAATCATCAGGTGTAGGTCCTTTGTTTATTAATGTGGCAAATAAGTGATTAAATGCATACCATGCTAATTAATGTTGTCACTGTTTTGTTGACACAATATGAACAGTGTCATATGAACAGTGTGGCAAGAAAAATGAGACAAATACATTTCTTTAGTAGCAAAAAGCCTCTGTTTGTTCTGCTAGTCATTTTCTTTCTGCCTAAATGCAAATTTCTGGATTGTATTAGAACTGAGCACAGCAACTTTAAATAGGCGTGCTATACAAAGCTCAGCAGCCATTATCTGTACAGAATTTCAATAGCTGGACTACACGGGTCAGTTTTAAATAGGTTGACTCAGAACTTTGTATTAAAATTAAAATCTTTTGTATTGCACCATTTCTGTCTGCTTTTGTGCTCATGTGTATAACTCACCTGTAATGTCTGTGATTATGTATATTACGATAAAAATCCATGACAATAAGTAATATTGTCTTACGGCAAACTTCACAGAGTAATTTTGGATGAAACAAAAATGAAAAGATAAGAAAGATCCTCTGCTGCAGTTCTTCACAAGTATTTTTCTTATTCTTTCTTTTTTTTTGATGAAATGTTGCTGGAAACGTGACTAATAATGCAATCTTATTCTCAAGACAAGGCAAGCCACTGATATATATTCTCCTTTACGAGCACACGGTGATAAATTATATTTCAAGCCCACAATGATAAATGATGATAAAAACTTATGTGCAAATGGATATTGCTTATGTGAGTGAGTACCATATGACAGATATAATTTCATACTGGAATATATACCTGTACTGGTTTCATACAATGCAGTCAATCAGTGAAGACTGTGTGAAGAATGTGAAGGTTTACAAAGATCAGAGTAATATTATTACTGTGGTCTATTATTACTATAGTTGTTTCTTTACTCCCAGTCATTTCATGCCAGTCATTTACTAAATTTGCTGAAGCAATTAGCATGTTGAAAATGAACGCCATTCATTTTCGATTAATCCATTTACATGCACTTTTTCTGAGTCTTATATTGAATATTATGCACCATAAAATCTTCAAACCTTTTTTTTCTATAGTGAAGTGATGTGAACCATTGCATACTTTTTCTATGACCCTAACAGATGTGAAACAAATGGAGAAATTAAGTTAATGTGAGTTTTGTTTTAAAGTTTTAGGGTCCTATCTTACACCCAGCACAGAGCAGCGTCAAGTGCCATACAAGTGCCTTTGCTAGTTTGAGACTGACCCATTTGTCCACCAAATGCACTTTGCTAGTTTGAGACTGACCCATTTGTTCACCAAATGCACTTGTGCCCATGAACGGGTTAAAATGAGATGCGGTCAGGCACATTGTTGCCGCAATGCTGACTTGATCGATTAACAAAAACCTGCTCTGAAGGCAATGGTGCAGTATTTCACTTTTATTTAAGGGCACATTACCAAGATAATAATATCTGTCTACACAGGCGGGTGCACAACACGCATGCCTTCACGCACACACAGATGTACAGCAGTTCACAAACATGCAAAAGATTAGAAATAAAAAGATTGCATTATGAAAGATTATTCTTTTATTATTGGTGGATTCCTGCTGTTGGTAAGGTGTTTGGATGGTCATGCATGAACAGACCCATTTCCTCTGCAGAGAAACGTTCTTTCCTACTAGCAGGCAAATCCAACATTATAATAGGAATCCGCCAAGGTGCAGGCACACCTGACTCTTAAAAGGAATGGAAGATGACGCTGTGGTTTATTGGATGTTACGCCTAAAACACACCCATAATTAATTAAGAGAAAAAGTAGAACCCTTTTGAACCACACTCCTGGCTCTATGACCATTTCTTTTGCCTTTAAGGTAGCAAAACTGGACACACCCTACATACATGCACTTGTGCCATGCTCTTCCAGCCTGTGCACTTGGATTGTTAAGTTACAGCTGTTAGTCCAAGTAAATTAAAGTTAGGTCAGTTCAGAAGATTGTTTGAAATGTGCAGACTTACTAAAATGCTGTTACATTGTAAATAAAGCATGACTTTCTTTGGTGCTTGCGATATACTAATGTAAAGATATGCATTTTAAATGTATTTGTAAAACCCTTGTACGTACATGTATCTATATATAAAACTAAATGCAAAAAAAGTGTCATATATTTTCAACTCTTATTAAAACCATCCAAAGAAAACAAACCGAAGAGGTTAGGCTGTTGTCAAAAGTGGGAGAGGCAGAAAGGCAGGTGATGGGCAAACAGTCATACAATAGAGCAGACAGTGAGTGTAATCAGGAAACAAACAGAAGTCAAATTAGGTAGACTAAACAGGGAATGCAGAAGGCTCAAAAATGTCTGAGCTAATGCTGGAATGAGACTTTGTAAAGTCTGAATGAAAGTCCAGGTTATTTAAAGAGGAGTACAGTAGCAAGCTACTCTTAGCCTAGTTACACAAAGAGCATTCTACAAAGTCCCTCCCCGTCTCCTTCATGAATCATTTCCATATCTCTTTTGTCTCTCTTAAGAGTTCATCAATCCCTTAATCATATCAGTATGAATTAAACACATGGTCATCATTCACAAATGGTCTTTTACTATTCAAGTGTTCTGTTGTGAGTTCTGGATCCACCATGCTGTATGCCCTGGATATTTAAATGTTCTTTGGTATATGCACAAATTAATTACAAATATTCATAATGTACTGAATGCCTCCCATAGCTGAAGATTACATCTCCTATGACCTTATCATTAGGCCTTCATCTCTTGCAATCACCTGATTATTAAACAGACTCTTGCTTGTTTGCAATCACACTACTCTCTTTAAATAACCTGGATTCTCAGTGTTACAATGCAAAGACGTTGCTTGCTGTGAGTTCAAGCCTTGGTTAGCTTCCTGTTCTGATCAGATCTTTCACTGTAGTCTGCTTGACATGTCACTGATTTAGGTTTGTCTAGCTTATTCCTCTTTACCAGTGGCCAGCTGATTTGCCTGCCTTCCATTTCTGTGTATTGTCTAGCCTGTTTTTTTTCTACATTCATTTAATAAAATGGGAAAAACCCTTGCACTTGTGTTTATGTTTAAGCTTAATGGCACTGAACTGAGTCCACATGCATGTATCAGATTTATGAATAATTTGGACTATTTTTGATACCCAGAACTTCTGCTATTCTTTCCAGCACTGCAGTGACAAAAACAGCCGGTGTCGCTCTGAAATGAACATCCTGGCAGCCTGGCAGCGTGGCTATACAGGTCGAAATGTTGTCATCACCATCCTAGATGATGGGATAGAGAGGAACCATCCCGATCTGGCCCAAAACTATGTGAGCAGCTTCCTACTAATTTTGTAGTGCATTTTGAATGGCATACGTTTTCAAGACATTGTCTAATGGGGGGGGGGGGCATGTTTCTGGATTTTCCTTTGCTTCTTTTTTGCATTGAAATACAATGATTATTCCGCAATTAAGCAATATCACACAAGCAAGAGGGCTGTTGTACTGAATATCAGCATGACTGTGATTTGGCTGTAGTTAATCACAGATTTTATTAACATTTCTAGAAACAAGAATTTCAAGTAACGGATGTTTCATACACAGAATAGCCATAAATTTTTTTATTTTTGCTCTATCAATAGATGTAGTTCTCAAAAAAATGACAGCTGGATTGAGCTTTGCATGTTGCCATGCCATTGTGCAGACTGATTGAGAGACCATATTAAGTATAGTAATGGTTTCTGGGTAACAAACTATTGCTGGAATTGCAATTTTATGCAGTGAAGACAAGTGCAGTAGAGTGAGAGACTAATTATAAGCACTCTTGTAGAGCAGCTTCAGCAGTCAAATTAGTGGTATGGAATTGACTATTGTATAAGATAAAATAATTATAAATTCTGTTATTATACGCTAACGTAAAAACTTGGCTGTAGATCAAGTAAATTTCCATCCATATGTACATATATCTTTCTTTTGGATGTGAAAATGGTGTTGTACACACCTTAATGTAGATATGGGAAAATACAATAAGCATGAGCAGGTTTATTGCTGTGCTTCCAGGAAGTAACCTTGCCATGAATACATTTCATTTCTTCACCTGACAGTTTGGATTACTGCGGTAAGTTATGGCTTGTGTAGGGCCCAATTTATTACCTTCTCTGTAATAGTGCGAAAAATGAGAGATGACCAAATGGGATGAAAGCCTGGGCAGTATAACAAGATATATATGTATTTATTTCCCTCTTTATAACTGATGCCAGAGGTAATTTGTTGGCTCTTTGCCTTCTTGCTTGCACCCAGGACCAGCTGGCCAGCTATGATGTCAATGGCAACGACTATGACCCGATGCCACGTTATGACTCCAGCAATGAAAACAAGTGAGTGCAAAAAGCAGTGGGTTCTCCACTGGGTTCTTGTGACAATTTTTTTTTTTTTACACTTGTTAGACACAGATTTATTGTCTGATGTTGGTTTCTTTAGAATTGTACTGAATCTACTATGCTGCTAAGAGCAGTTAAAGGAAGATTGTCCCACCAAAATCTTTTCCATAAACACATCGTCTAATTATAATTTACAAGCATTTTAGACTACATAAAGAGAAAGTGGCTGGTGGCTGGTATGGAAGCTGTGTTTTGCCTTGTGTAGTGCACATGTCTAGAAAATGTATCCTTGTCAGAAGCATTTCTGTTATGGAGAAACATGCCTGTGCAGTAGAAAAAGCAACCTAAACAAATCTAATAATATAATAATCTAATAATTGTTGTAAATAACTTATAAATATAAAAAAATATAAATAACTTTGTACAATATACATTTTTGTCACATTTCACCAGTGATTTGAAATCTGTGTAAAAATATCAGATGGCAATCAATATTATATTTGAATTTATATTTATTTTTGATTTAAATTTGTAGTTATTGTAGTAGGAGCCTGGTCTTGATTGACTGGAAATAGCTTGGAATTCTTGCTAAAATTTCAATTAAGACCGATTTAATAAAATAGTAGGGAGCAGGAGCCAATCTCAGCTGACTACAAGTGCAAGACAGGATATACCCTGGACAGGTCGCCAATCCATTGCAGGGCCAAAACAGAGACAAACAACCATTCATACTCACATTAACATTTATTGGCAATTTGGAGTAGCCAGTTAACCCACTCTGCAAGTCTTTGGACTGTGGGAGGAAACAGGAGTACCCGGAGGAAACCCAAACAGGCACAGGGCGAACATTTAAAGTCCACACTGAACGGTGGCCTTTTCGACTCGAGGACATCTGTATAGTAACTATAATTGATTTTCCCAGGATAAGCAATGTCAGTCAAAAGGCCTTAATGACGTACACGTAGTCTTCACACCAGAAGCGATGTATGTACAATGTACAACTCATATTATTAAAAAAAAAAAAATTGAATTTACTTGTAATAGTAGCACCTGTTTTCAATTTATTAACTTATCTAAAACCCTGGAAGCATTGATTCTGAGACAACTGCTTTTCATCACTGTCTATATTTATTTGTTCTAAATAAATTTAATCTAGGTTAATACCCAAAGTATATTACTTAGGGTTACTCTGTCAGGTCCTTTTAAGTTACTGACATGACAGATTCTGATGGGGCTAAAATCCCAGGCATACACCAGGAATTATTGCGTTACCCCACCCAAGAGTAAAACTAATCCAGGCCAAATAGGTTTTAAAATACAGGGCTTAAAACTAATGTTTTCTGCCAAATTGTTTCTTTAAAGGATTAGTAGATGTGCTTGTTGGAAATCCTATTTTGTTTTGCTTCCCCTAAATGCTTGTTTTGTCAGCAGCACCGCAGTATGTGTGAGGCTGTCATATTCATTTAGGTTGGCAGATCTGTTAACAAGCTCTGTGTCCTCAGTGACGACTCTCTAATCTACTGTATGTGTGTGAAGAGGCATCAAATCCCAAATGTCTCAACTCAAAATTATTTCACTTTCATAGTGTAGTTTTGCAACTTTTTTCATATGTAACTAGCGATGCATGTTTTGTTGTCAAGGCGAGCCATGGAAGTCATCCAAGTCAGGCGGGATTGAGAAAGGCTTGGATTTTAATTGAAAAAGGCTTTACTCGTCAATAAACACGTGAATGAACGTCTGTTCCTGTGTCTCCCGCCTCATGTTTACAAATCGTCTCTGCGCTACACCTGCAGAGAGCTGAGGCAAAACTTCAATTGCAACTTCTCTCTTATCTTGATTTTTTGCATACATGCAACAGTTCGAGATTCTCAATTAATTTTCCTGTCCATGCTTAGAGCCCTAATCGGTGCAGGATGCAATGAGCCTGTTGGAGCAGAAGAAAAAGGGGGGAAATCAATTAAAAAAGTGCTTAAGTGTGCAAGTTTAGGTGCTGCAGAGGGAGTGAAAATACTAGCAGGAGAGCGAGAATGAAAACAAGAGAGATGTTGAGAATGACAGAGGTTGGTGTGTTCAAGTCACGTCAAGTCAAGTGGCTTTTAATGTCATTTCGATTATACACGGGTGATACAGTACATAGTGAAACAAAACAGCATTCCTGTAGGACAATGTTGCTACATATAAGACTATATATAATTACAAAAAGCGCATGTTTGCCAAATGAAACAACACAGGACTACATGAGACAGTACTCCAACCAATGTACCAATTTTTAGGGAACTATTAGTACTTTTATTATTTACTTCCTAGGCACATTCACTCAAACACACTGGCTCCATGTTCATCCATTATTAGAAACAATCCAGACAACTAACAGTAAAGACAATATATCTGAATGTTGACTGAATGATGCAAATACTTGCATATACAGCATAATTAACTCGAAAGTTAAAAAAAAAAAAAAAAAAAAAAAGTGCTACTTTGTTTACAGCCAAGTTGATCTGACGTCAATCACTGAACTTGGAGTTGAAGAGACTTTCCCGACTTTCCACGTAGGAATGAGTTGAGGGGTGTTTTCTTTAAATGCACGATTAGTGGACTAGGGTGGACTAGGGCACAGACTTTACAGGAAACTGCTCCCCTTTAGCAAGCCCTGAGCTCTTGGCTTTGTAGTCTTGCCCTCCTCTGTCCTCCTTAATTCCAACTTTCAAACCCTCTATTACGCCCAGCTAGGCCCTAGGGTCCGGCTGTGATGTGTCTACTCCCCGTGTGTCGGGTTAGTGTTTTTCTGTCTGCGCATTATTGGCATGTGTTTGGTAGAAGTTGTTTCTAAAACTGTGACAGGACTAAAATCCATGATATCCACCAGTAATAACTGTATTACACGACCTCAGCATATTTTAAAAAATCCAGTCTGTATAATGCTTAAATCTGATTTATATTGCCAAAGCATTCCTTTAAAGGACAAGTAGATGTGCTTGGTGGAAGTCTCAGGTCATTTGGATTTAAATGCTTGTTTTATCAGCAGAACTGCAATACACGCGAGGATGTCAAATTCATTTAAGCTAAGTCTCAAAGCGCTATGCTTTTCAGCATTCTGCTAGTGTTCTTCGTTATGAGACTGCATAGAGGCCAATCAGGTGCTTTTGCATGCCGTGATAAAATCATTAGGGAAGGAGTATGAGAGGATACATACTTATTAGTACTGACTTCTATATGAATTTCTCTCTCTGAATCACAGGCATGGGACCCGATGTGCTGGGGAGGTGGCTGCTGTGGCCAACAACTCGCACTGCATTGTGGGTATTGCCTACAACGCTCGAATTGGAGGTATGTTCATTTTCCAAAAATGAATTGCCTTGCTTGCACTGTTTTATTTATAAATGTCTGTGCACATCTGAGCTAAGTCTGGATAAATTTTTTATTTTTTACTCTGAGCTGTTTTATACACGTGTGCAGGCCAGTGTCTTTCAGCAACTTTGGTAACAGTTTCTACAGTCATGAAAGCACATTTTTATATAAACCAAGTAAGCAAAAAAATATGTCTTTCAACAAAGCACCTGTGGAGTATTTAGACTTCAGTGTGTGTTTCAGCAACCGTTCTGTTTATTCATGTAAACATTCCTATATCTGTAGACACTGAGCAATCTATAAGCTGACTAATAGGTCAGATAGGGATAATGCTATTAAAACTACTGAATATTCATTAACAATTGACCATCCAAAGTGTTATACAAATATTACTCAATACAGAAAATAAAGGAATGTGATGCAGTGGCCCTGCCGGTTTTCATTTTGTTACAGAAAGGTCTTAAAGGTTTGCTGGACACAATAACAGACTCTACTGTAAAGTGGGACACAGAGTCAAAATGGGGGTCCTTTAAGCCATGGTTAAACAGGGTTTTGAAAGGAGGCAGAATACATGTTTGTTAAAATGTCTTTCAAAGCATCATTATATACTCAAGCCATTAGTTAAAATTTTAGGTATACAGTGTGGAAATATTAA
>JAOVYU010000004.1:8406359-8422463 GCA_025674565.1 Synodontis membranacea
AAATAGACCCGTTCATTAACAAAAATCAACAGTGCGCCTTATAATCCGGTGCGCCTTATAGTCCGGAAAATACGGTACTTATATAGATACTAACATTTGCAGCATTAAGCACATACAGGTAGCGGCATTGCATTGCACACTAATATATTAGGTATTTAAAGGTTTTACTTGAGTAGTTACTTAGGTGTAGAACACATATTAATAGGCACTGTATTTACATCACCTCCTTTGGTCTCCTTTTATTCACCACCAAATCATGTATATCTGCAACATTAATTTTAGCTGACTTTACTTTTGAGCTGACAGCACTCTCCCAAAGCAACCCCCTGCCTTTGAACCTCGTTCTCTGTGTTTTTGTCTCTCCATATTGTCCATTTCATATTGTGTTTAATGCTTTGCTGGAATCAGGAATGATGCTTGTCTGCCAAAAAATGAGTCATATTTTATCCATCAGACAACTCCTACCCCCCAGATACAGCCTTCCCTTACTAGGCACATTGCAACACAGACATATCTAAGATGTCTCAGATACTTTGTTAGATTTATGCCTTTTCCCCCTTCAGTCTGTCTGCTTGTGCAATGAGAAGATAAGATGAAGGCTAAATATTTGGCATTCAAAACCAAAGATCTACAGAACTACTCAGGGAGATGAGCTAAACCATGTTTACTTTTGTTAAGGCCGACTGTACCCAAGGGCTTTCAGAACTTCAGTCAGGTTAAGCTTCATTGCTTTCTTATTTGTATGCTGCTGTAATGACTGTATGTGTGTGTATGTGTGTGTGTGTGTGTGTGTGTGTGTGTGTGTGTGTGCATGCGTGTGTGATTAACCTTCTGTGTAGCACATGCAGACTGTCCAACAGCTTAAGGATATTCTTCTTTTGGTGCCTCTGAATTTACAGTCATGTTAACTCATTTATTATATGCATATATATTTACACACACACACTGATCAGGCATAACATTATGACCCCTGACAGGTGAAGGGAATAACACTGATTATCTCTTCATCATGGCACCTGTTAGTGGATGGGATATGTTAGGCAGCAAGTGAACATTTGTCCTCAAAGTTCATGTGTTAGGAGTATGAAAAATGGGTAAGCGTAAGGATTAAGTGTAAGTGTCATGGCTAGATGGCTGGGTCAGAGCATCTTCAAAACTACAACTCTTGTGGGGTGTTCCCGGTCTGCAGTGGTCGGTATCTATCAAACGTGGTCCAAGGAAGGAACAATGGTGAACCGGCGACAGGGTCATGGGCAGCCAAGGCTCACTGATGCATGTGGGGAGCGAAGGCTGGCCCTTGTGGTCAGATCCATCAGACGAGCTACTGTAGCTCAAATTGTTGGTTAATGTTAAGTCAAGTTTATGCTGGTTCTGATAGAAAGGTGTCAGAATTCACAGTGCATGGCAGTTTGTTGGGTATGGGGCTGCATAGCCACAGACCAGTCAGGGTGCCCATGCTGACCCCTGTCTACTGCCAAAGCGCCAACAATGGGCGCATCAGAACTGGACCACAGAACAATGGAAGAAGATGGCCTGGTCTGATGAATCATGTTTTCTTTTACATCACGTGGATGGCCGGGTGCATGTGTGTCTCTTTCCTGAGGAACACATGGCACCAGGTTGCACTGTGGGAAGAAGGCAAGCTGGCTGAGGCAGTGTGATGCTTTGGGCAATGTTCTGCTGGGAAACCTTGGGTCCTGCCATCCATGTAGATGTTACTTTGACATGTACCACCTACCAAAGTATTGTTGCAGACCATGTGCACCCTTTCATGGAAACGGTATTCCCTGATGGCTGTGGCCTCTTTCAGCAGGATGATGCTCCTGGCTACAAAGCAAAAATGGTTCGAGGAATGGTTTGAGGAGCACAACAATGAGTTTGAGGTGTTGACTTGGTCTCCAAATTCCCCAGATCTGAATCCAATCAAGCATCTGTGGGATTCGCTTTACAAACAAGTACAATCCATGGAGGTCCCACCTCTCAGCTTATAGAACTTAAGGGATCTGCTACTAACATCTTGGTGCCAGATACCACGGTACACCTTCAAGGGTCTAGTTGGGTCTATGCCTCGATGGGTCAGGGCTGTTTTGGCAGAAAAAAGGGGACCAACACAATATATAAAAAGGTGGCTTAATGTTATGCCTGATCGGTATATATATTATGCTTACTTTGTTAAATAAACCCAATGAAATCAGCAGAAGGTTTACACACTTAAAAACACACCACAAATAAACACACCAAGTCTTTGCCCAGAGCGTGCCAAAAGGACACCACAGGTGCCCCACTGCTCTCTAACAGGAAGAGAATTAAAATGATTAGAATTGAAATGATCATCTCCAGACTGTTTTTAAACCTTCATTTGAAGTTATTATTTTATATAGATCTACGTTATTGGCACCCCTGCATTTAATACTCCCTTTGCCAATATATCACTGATCTGAGTTTGCTAATATATGTGTGAGGGGATAAGAATAAAGAGCAAGGTTTCAGTGTTTCTGTGTGATGTTTCTTACCCATTTTCAACAAGGGTACCAATAGTTATGGATCTGACTGTGTTTGCGGATTATAGGCCAGATTTTCTAACAGCAGCACAAAGTCTCTTTTGGTGTTAAAAAAAATTACTGTCAGGATTTACTAAAAACTTGCAGTGAAAAGTTAGCGGTGGTACTGTATGTTTATTTTTGTGGATATCCTCAACGGGTATGTATTTGTAGGAGTTTCCGATTCAGACCACTAAATTTCTTGGAGGAGAGTATTTAAGTGAGTCATGCCATGCGATTTAAGGTTTGTGGTAGACAATTTAATGCAAATTTCACCATTATCTAGCACCAAAAAAGCGCTATATTTTATTTTCAAAATATAATTTAAGTTCTTGCAAAAGTCCCACTGTGCAGTCAGGAATTCTATGCAATTCTCTCCCATTCCTTTTGTTTGAAGCACAGAAATAATGCCATAGCATTATTAACTCTTGTTAATTCATTTGAAATGCCAGAGAAAGATGTAATCAATTGATTGCCAAGGCATGTTTTTAGACTAGTTTACGACCCGACGCTAATTTGCCCTGCTCTTGATAGACTGCACTGGTCATTTAAAAAGCACCGTCTGTGTTTGTGTTCAGTAATTTGTGAATTAGTTAGTAGATCACCCACAGAACTGGCCACCCCCACTAATATGCCCTTCTTAATGTATATATGACCCTGTGACTTAATATAAAAAAAACCCACCCAGACATCTTTTCAGTAACAAAAAGACTGACATCCATACAAATAGCTTGGGTCTAAATTAAAATAAAGATAATTGGTCAGGTTGAATAAGTGATACAGTTGAATAAAGACCATACATGGTAGATGTGCAAGTTTGCACAAATGAAAGCATCTGGATTAAAAGGAAACTTGAACTGATAAAAACCCATGGTTGACAGTGAAAGCAGAAATCTTGATCTCATGTGCATAATAGCAATTTTCATTTTTTTTTTTTAAACGTCTTTGAGCCACGTCAGTACCAGCTGTGCCATATTAAAACTTTTTCTTGCTTTTGCTTTTGTCAGATTACTACAGACCTGCGGCAACGCTGTACAGATGGACACACTGGCACATCAGTGTCTGCACCAATGGTGGCTGGCATCATCGCTCTTGCGCTGGAGGCCAAGTGAGGTTCCTTTTTATTTACTTTGTCAGCTTCTCCCTGTACAGTATCTCTTTTTCACTCCACATCTCTCATCTACACTGTGCTATTCAGTGCCGGGTCTGGCTGTCTAACAAAGCAGAAGCCGTCTCTTCCCCGTTACAGTTGCTTATACCACTGCACTGTTAAATTGTCAAATCTGATTGGTCAGAAGATGTTAATTAATTTCCTACAGCAGTGTCTTAGAAACACTGTAGCGCTGACAGTTATTTATATCTCAGGTTTATATCACACTCCTTCATATCACACACTACATAATTTATAATAAACAGATTTAAAAATGTGTTGTTAACTAAGAAGGAGAAGTGTATTTATGAATTGATATGGTCTAGCTTTCCATAAGGAAGCAGCCACATAATATTTTTGGGAGAAATCTTGGATCTGAGCACAGCTCTTGGGTCTTATTTGTTTTGCGTTTACTCCCTGTGTATATGTTTGTTTTTCCATGTGCTTTTTTTTTGGTTACAGTCCTGTCTCCACACGTTATTTTCCTAATGTGTGCACCTGTTATGTGTTCAGTCCTTAATTAGTTTGCCTATTTATGCTCTGTTGTCTGATGTCTCTGCTCACTGTGTGTTTTTCTGAGCCTGATTTCCTAACTTACTGTTCTGATGTTCCCCTCCTGTTTAATGACCCATGCTATGGACCTTGATCGTGACTGTGACAGGGCAGAGGATTTTATGCTCACAGGTTTCTTGGAAAGCTATGTTTTTGTGTAAGGAACTTTGAGAGAGAGGAAAAAAGGTGCTCTTGAGGAAACAACTGTTTGTAGCTGTATATAAATTTTCTTAATAGCATTAAATATATCTCTAAATGATTACCAATTGTGCGGCACGGTGGTGCAGTGGGTTGACCTCATATTTCGAGAGTCCCAGATTTGATCAAGTTCTGGTCAGTTTGTAGTTTCAGTGCAAGTTCTGCCCTTGTCCATATGGGCATCCTCTGTTTTTGTCCCACCTCCCAAAACAGGCTAGTAGGTAGATTGTAAGATTGTCAGTAGGTTATGTAAATTTCCCCTTGCTGTGAATGTATGTGTGTGTGTGTGTGTGTGTGTGTGTGCGTGTGTGCATATTGCCCTGTAATGAATTGGCATCCCATAATGGGTGTATGCCCAGCTAACACCCACTGCTCCCAATATGGGCTCCAGATTCACCATGACCTTAACGATGATAAAGCAGTTACAGAAAGTGAATGAGTGTACATATTCCTGTGGTCTAAGAGGAATAAACCTTGCTGTTATTGGAAATGTGTTTTTTTTTCTTTGCACATATTAGTTTCAAGTATTGATGTAATTCCTGAAAGAAATACATTGTTGGATATCCTCCAACTCCTGTGAAGAGATTAGCACTTAATTAAAAAAATTAAAAACAATAAAAAATTGTGTTTTGTTGTAGATCAGTGACAAATGTTTGTCATAATAGAAGCCAGGCCAGTTTCTAATAAGAAAACAAGCGGTGCAATTTTAATACTGTTATTTATGAAACTTTCAGCACTGTTTTTAAAGCTCTCGTGAGACAGGAATTTGAAAGAGAAGCACATTTTTTTATTGTGTATGATTTTCTATTCACGCATTGAAATACTGCAGCACAACACAGTTCTTTTACTTCATTGCCATGTTTTATTAATCCTTGGCATCAGACATTTTCAAAAAATTCTTTCATTTTTTGATAGTCTTTTATGCATTCAGCTATGGAGTCTAGTGTTAAAACAGTACACACCCAAGGAGCCGTGTATTTCCTACAGTTTTCACAGTCTTATCCATTGCGATTCAGCACATGTCACAGGTGTAGGTTTTATGTGTTATGTTTTCAGCTCTTGGTGAGCCTTGCCTTTTATAAGCATCACTAAACATAAACCAGCAATGTTGCAAATGCAGATGGTAATTTATGTCAATTATCGACATGAATATGAAGAAAATCTGTGTTACCGAAGCTTTTGCAAATGTGGTGGGTATTTTTTTATTCGCTTTGCCTTATAATAACTGTGTTGCTTTTATATGGCCGTGTTTTGAGTTCTTGGGTAGGGAAGGTAATGAGTCATATGCACGTTGTGCATTATGCAAAAAAAATGTTCAGATAAAGCTATAAAGAAAATATTCTGATTTAGATCCAACCAAAATTCAAACATATGGATCTATGGTTCTAATTGTACTGTCAAAAATGAACAGATTCTGGTTGTGACAGAATGAAGTCCAGAATGTTGTCACAGATCAATATCCTACTTCTTTTGCACAATGATGCAATATTTTTTAAAAGGATGGGATTTGGGTTCTCTCTCTCTCTCTCTCTCTCTCTCTGAGCAGTGAGTGCGTGTATGTGTGGCCATGAGCAGAGTAAAGCAAACTGCAGGACGATTTAAAAAAAAAAAAAAGTTTTACGTTAGTGTCTATCTGCAGTGCCAAGGGCATGAGCTCAAATAAAAAAGCTCATATTCACTCTCACCTTGTGTCTGCTGTATCCTCTAAACAGGGTAAACTGAGATTGTGAGACTTAAAAATGACATTTAGACATTCTGTGGTACTAAAAGGTTTGTTAGTTTTTGTTAGTTTATTTAAAGTTGGGTCTAAAAGTCTGAAACCACTAGTGAAAATACTTCTGTTTTGCATTATTTTTCAACTTAATTGAAATAATCAGCAGTATCTAAAGTAAAAAGTAGAATCTTAGAAATACACTATATGGACAAAGGTTTGTGGACACTTGACCATCACACCAATATATGGTTCTTCCTCAAACTGTTACCAGAAAGTTGGAAGCACACAATTGCCTAGGATGAGTTTGCATGCAGTAGAGTTACAGTTTTCCTTCACTAGAACTAACAGGCCCAAATCACCTTTCAGCATGACAATGCCTATGTGCACAAAGTGAGCTCCATGAAGTCGTGGTTTGCCAGTGTTGGAGTGGAAGAACTTGAGTGTCCTGCACAGAGCCCTGACCTCAACCCCAATGAACACCTTTAATATGAACTGTAACACTGACTGCAACCCAGACCTTCTAACCCAGCATCAATGTCTGAACTCACTAATTCACTTGAGGCTGAACGAACACAAATATCCACAGCCGCACTCCAAAGCCTAGCGGAAAACCTCCCAAGAAGAGTGGCGCTTATTTTAATAGAGCAGGAGGAACTGAATCTGGAATGGATGGTCAACAAACACATATGCATGAGATGGTTAGAACATCCATCCATCCATCCATCCATCCATCTTCTTCCGTTTAATCCTGTTCAGGGTCGCGGGGGGAGCCGGCGCCAATATCCAGCTAACTTCGGGCGAGAGGCGGGGGTTACACCCTGGGTGGGTCGCCAATCCGCCGCAGGGCGACACACAGACACAGACAACCACTCACACTCGCATTCACACCTACGGCCAATTGAGAGTCATGGTTAGAACATTTTGCATAAAATAGTTACCATTGTCAATATCAACAAATTATCCTGTGTTTAAATAGTGACCTAGAATGAGTGTAGAATTTTGCATATCGGACATGTTCTTTCATTGTTTTAAATGTTTCAGAATTCTTAAACATTCTTTTTCCAATGTTAAATACAAAATAAACAGATTTACAATGTGGTTTCAGACTTTTTGACCCCAGTGTATTTCTTTGGTATCTACCCAGACACCACATAGATGCTAATGTAGTTGCCTTATTAATTTTAAGTAGTTTCCATAAGACAATTGTACCAGATCCATGGTCAAACAATACAATCTTCAAAGTCCGTTTCCAAAAAGCTAAGTTGGAACACAATAACACTTGAACAAAATATCCTCTTTGTGTCATCCCAAGTGCACTTGGATATGGCAGCAGCACGCCAATCACACGCCATGCTTATGCTGGGTTAGTGTCTGTGATGATGATGACTGCAAAAGCATTTTGGACACACCCACTCGCTCTGCTACCATGATCTGATTTTGGTGTTGTGTAATCATCAAAAGCTTGTGTTTATTAGAATAAATGTACTTTGTCTTTCAGCCCATTAATTACATGGAGGGATGTTCAACACCTCTTGGTAAAGACATCAAGACCTGTTCATCTGAAAGCAAGTGACTGGAAAACCAATGCAGCAGGACACAAGGGTAACACTTTTATTATATATAGAGTATTAGTCAGAGGATGTTGTTTCCTCTAGGATTCATTTGTAAGCATTTATATAAATTAGAGCATTAATACAGTATTTTCTCTATATACAGTATAGTCTATTTAAAGTACTGTAGTTTAGTACAGATTGTTATAATATATAAGATATGACGAAAGGTGTAGATACCATTGGCAAAGTTACCTTCACTTTGTCTTCTTGTAGTTAGTCACCTGTATGGATTTGGATTGGTGGATGCTGAGGCCATGGTGGTAGAGGCCAAGAAATGGCGAAGTGTTCCAACCCAACATACATGCACCAAGATGTCAGATCGCAGAACCAGGTGAGGAGAATTCTTTCCTTACCTCTGAGACTGCTATAAGTGATCAGGCCCTGAGTGCTCATACTTTTTATGTTGTTGCATTAATAATTTGGTATGTAAATGACTGAAATACTGACTAAGGATCAGTGTTGTCTTAGAGTTGTACTGTATGCAAAAGTTTAGGCCCCTCTGCAGCAAACTACTTTAAAAATAGCATTTTGCAATATGCAATATGAATGCAGTTACTTTATATTTTATGAACTGGTGGCATGTGCAAAAGTTTATTATAGTTTAAATAATTTAAAATAGTTTGCTGCAGAGGTAATTATTTTCACTTCAATAATTAGGGGTGTGCAAACGAATGTGTAGGTTATCAGCCTTCCTCAATGCTGTATGTGAGGTCTGGAAAAAGCCAACATAAATCACTAGAGATGAAATCTGGAAAACAGACAAAGAAAAAAGTATTGTTTAAATACGATGTTTAAATGAGCTAATAAAAGCCATTAGTACTAAGAAATGCAGCCAAGAGAACAAAACTGACTGAATTAAGGTCTTTACACATACAGTGCGAGTTGTTGTTAGGATTTTTTTTTTGTCCGACAATATAGTTTTTCAATTAACTGTCCTGTAAAAATGAACACTTTGACATCAAAAATGAATGTTCATTTATGAAAAAGTGACATTGATCTTTGTTCGGTTTGATATTTCTAACATTTTGTCTGTAAAAGGAACACATTTAGCCACTCAGTGTTCGGGTTGTGAAAACCTCATCACACTGCTGCAGGCATGGCGGAGTCTCATTCATTTAAAAAAAAAAAAAAAAAAAAAAAAAGTCTCTAATTCATATTGTGTCTCAAAACTCAGTAAAAATAGATTCAATTGTGCTTGGGTCTTTGTTCACTCCAGACTAAAGAATGCACATTCTGTCCTTTTTGTTTGTTTATTTCATGAGAAATAGAACAGAGAATTTCAAATGTGCATTGAATGTTTAGTGTAAAAAAAAGTGTGGTCTGAGCCAAGCTGTGAAAGTTCCTGTTTTGTCAAATGCTGAGGAGGATGTCCCAGCTCATCATCACTTGTTGACTCCATTATTGTGTGATTGTTTTCGTGGCGTAATCACGTCACGTTTGATGTAAATATATTAAAAATTTAAAAGCATATGGTTATATTTCAGTTCAGGAAAATTTATGGAAAACATTTGCAATTGACAAATCAGCTTCTGATTCATGCAAGCAAGCTCCTGCCCACTCATATGCATACTGCACACCCCAGTTAACCCATATTTACATGGAACACACCCTATATTATGCAGCTGTTCCAACAGAAAGCCAATTAAAGGAATCATCCAACAGGCAACAGCCACCCGAGATGAAAGGAAAGACGCAAATTGAGTTAAAAATCCATTTAATTAAAGCTGAGTTGCTTGCATCAGAGGTTGCTCCAAAAGTGATATATGGTGTTATAGAAGTGGAATTATGCTTTGGACTCTGGTGCTGTAAATAATATGCTGAAAGGATATATGACTGAAATAAACAAGTCATCAATTCGATACACGGAATGGTGAAAGAAATGGTAAAACAGACTACCAAAATGAACAGAATCACATCTGGCACCCTTGTGTTGATATCAAATGATGTACTGTAATACAGTTAAAAGTATGATGATATCCAAGCATCAGACAGATGTGTTTCATGCAGTATATCTACTACTGAAAGTGTCTCATTCATTTGTTGGACTACTTAGCCAATAAAGATCTACTTGTGCATATTCTGTTTCACATTTACAGATTACACGATTTCTAACTGAAACTGAAACTGCCCTGGCTGTGACTCGGGCCTGCAGTGCGAGCGCTGTAAATAATCACAGCTGTCCCGGTATTCAGTATAACTGCACGATTGCAATATTTCTTTTATACAAATGTTCTATAAGCAAGAATTGACTACTTGACCTTCCAGACACAATATGGACAAATGTTTTTTTTTTTTTTTTGCTCCACTAGCAGAATCACTTTACACTTTTTTTCGCTTTATATTCTATAGGATAGCTAGCTAGCTCACATTGATTTGTACATTCCCGTTAAAGGTACTTCCAGTAAAATTGGCTCATTTTCATCTGATGAGCTTTTGTATTTTAAGTCAAAAGTTATATTTTCGCAACTCTTCTGTTTGTTTGTTTATTTTTCATAATATTTATAATTTATAATAGTATTTATAATAATTTTTATTAGTTTGAAATAAAGTGCTTTCAGCCCAAGGTGGTGGTAACTCAGTGGTTAAGACATTGGACTATTGATTGGAAGGTCGTGAGTTCAAATCCCGACATCACCAAGCTGCCACTGCTGGGTCTGTGAGCAAGGTCCTTAACCCTTAGCTCCTCAATTGTATAAATGTGATATACGTAAGTTGCTCTGGATCCTTTCATCATACGTTATCATAATTTTCCCTTATCTACTCTATTTGGCCTTCATCTTTGTGTAAATCATCTGGCATCATCCAGCAATCAGCAAACTCATTTACCATTTCATTTTTGAAAGTACTCAAGAATTCGTACACTGCCGTGAAAACAAGTTTGAGCATATGATGGTTTATTGTGGGTGTTTCCATTAGTTTGTAGGCCCACTGACATAAATGTACCATGCTACAGATTAATGTGAGGCAATAACTAAAACATTTGACAGAGGCACATTCTGTGTAAGATCACAGTAATGAAGTCAAGAAAAATAACTTGTCAGGGAACAATGGATTTTCCTGACAGTCAAGAAAGGCCTGAACACTTCCAGTTTTCGCCCTGTCTTCACATTCGCTGCAGTTACACAAGATTTGTCTGCTTGATATTTGGGTCAAAGATCAGTGCATTAAAAGCACTGCAATGTCATTAGGAAGCTGTGTGCCCATAGACAGCTGTAAATAGGATAGGATAACTGGGAATGAATTGGCTAAACAGATCGCAGCTGGCACATGTTCAAGCTGCTGGTGCCTTTTGTTAAGTTAAGAAGTGAAACACTGTTCTGAGACAGATTTTGTGTTTTATCTCTAGTGGACAGATTGAGGGTATGATTTTTGAGTTACAGTAGCTTTTTTTTTTTTTTTTTTTTTAGCTTAGATGATGCCCTTTATTCATCAAAGCTTTGTAGAAAAGAGTGCATAGACTGACGTATGAAAAAATCTGTTTCTAATTCATGAACGTGTGTTGGACAACATCAGAATGAGTGGTGATTTGAGTGTAACTGGTACATCGACTTCAGCTGTTTGGATTTAAGCTCCTGTGTACATACTTGCATGAACTATGCATGCTGCATGCCCCAATTTACCCTCATACACAACTTACCCTAACAAATACCCTAATTTATACAGTGAGACAATAAATTGAAAGCATCAACAGGCTAGCCAAGATCTGAGACATATCAGAGGATAGAAGTAATAAACTTTCTATAAAATATAAATCAACTGTCAATGAAGCTGAGTTTGTCTGAGGATGCTGCAAACGAAAAGGTAATTACTTGAACTCTATTAATGGCTAGGTTACCTAACCGAAGCCAGATTTGATTAAAGACTGATGTCGTCAAAAGCGATATTGATTTTGACTATTTAACTGCAAATTAGGCATTTTTCAGATTGTCCAAAATGGTACACTCAAATTGGCGCACTCCAACCAGATGAGTTTTATTGTACAGACAGGAGAAAGAAACTGTTCTGGAATTTGTCCACGGTCTTTTTGCTGTCAGGTCAGAATAAGGACCTGCGTGTTTCCAGCACACTGTAAAGCCACTTTGGACTTTTAGCTGTCTAAACTTATAAATAAAAGACATAGACCATTTACACTAACTAGCAGGAAGCTAGAAGGAATGCTGCTCTACTCCTGTCTTGAGCAATGCATGAAATCAAGCAGATACAGGTCAAGAGCTTCAGTTAATGTTCACATCAAACAACAGAATGGGAAAAAAAATGTGATCTCTTGGGTGCAGGCTCACTCGAGTAAGGTAGTTGAAGGAAAAAAGACCAAGTGATGTTTTTCCAATCTTTAACTGTTCAGTTTTGGCACCATTAATAAACAAAGATGTCATTTGGCCCCATTCTGATGCATGAAAGGAACATTAAATTAAGCTCTTGACCTGATTATGCATGAATTGTATGTATTCTGCTGCTACCATTGACCAGCTGATTGGATAAATGCATAAATGAGCAAGTGTTATTATTAAAGTGGCTGGTGAGTCTATATTGTGATTTTTTTTTTTTTATACATAACATGCTTTGGTAGTTCTTTTTCTTGTCAGCATTCCCGCTATCATCTGATGCACCACAGAAATCAAACGAAGAAGCACACTGGCTGTCTGTGAAAATTGTTTTTATTACTGAGATAAATTATATTTAGGAAAGGTTCTATCATTGCACTCAGCTCGATAACTAGATTTGATTAAATAATTAGTTACCGTTTTCATCATAATTTATTTTTCTTGCTAGTGTGCAAGAGGTTCAAGTTATTAAGATATCACTTCAGTGTAAAATCATCGACTTTTTAGTTAAATATACATATAAATATGAGCTGAATATACTGTATTGTCTGTCATTATTTGAATTTGGTATTAACTGTAGTGTTTCTGTGCAACTAGTGTGTACTAGTAGAACATGTAGCAGGGCAAAAAATATTGGAGGATTCACTTTGTTGACTAAGAATCAAACCACAACTCCAGCGGTTAGCCTGTGGTATTGCATGTAATATGAAGCGTATTCGCTGTTTTTTATCTGACCCTGTATTGTACATTTGTTTAGTTGTTTGCGTTAGTTCATTGGTATGTTGGTTTCCTCGTGGTTTAGGTTCTTTCTCAGTGCATCTGTCATGTTGTTATGCTTGTGGACTTTCAGTTCTTGAAAAAAAAATGTGGGTACTAATTCCTGTGTTTTGACTCTGTGTCTGGGTCAATTGCTAGCAGTATCCACACTGCCTGTCAGTGGGACATATGACGAATAAATCCTTCTTTTGTTTTGTCGTTTTGTATTTGACCTAAACATCTAAAGAGTTTGATTTGTGAGTATAGTCTTGTGCTGTTTGCCTGTTTCTTCAGGATGGAAAATTAAATCTGCCGCTCACCATTTATATATACACACACACACACACACACACACACACACACACATTTCCAATTTTGTTATGTTGCAGCCTGATGCTACAGTCGTTTAAATTCATTTTTTTCTCATTAAGCTACAGTCAGTACCCCATAATGACAAAGTGAATATAGAATTTTAGATATTATTTGCAAATTTATTAAAAAGAAAAAACTGAAATATCACATATACATCAATATTCAGATGTTATACTCTGTACTTAGTTAAAGCACCTTTTTCAGCAGGTACAGCCTCGAGCCTTTTTCGGTATGATGCAACAAGCTTTACACACGTGGATTGGAGGATTGTCTGACCCGTCTGCATTTCTGCAGCCCCACTTGCATGCCCTGTTTATCCTGACACCTTTCTATCAGAACCAGCATTAACGTCTTCAGCAATTTGAGCTACAGTAGCTCGTCTGTCGGATCAGACCACATGGGCCAGCCTTCACTCCCCACGCGCATCAGTGAGCCTTGGTCGCCCATGACCCTGTCGCTGGTTCACCATTGTTCGTTATATTCATATTCTAGTAGGTCCCTGGTTGCTGCACATGGGAATAGTTTTCATTCATTCATGCTATGCTTGAGGACAATGCATGAAATTGTGTAAAACAGTGGATCCCTACGATACTGCCTGCAGCATATTTTCTCCATTAGTGATTTGGGATGGCAGCATGTAGTCCCGTGCCTTAAAAAAAGACTAAACCATCTCTTTTTGTCATCTGTGACAATCTGTGTCATTCACTTTTATTGTACAGCCTACTAGTCCCAAAATACGACATTTGTAAAGTCATGTTTATTGTAATATTGAATTTTGTTATAGTAAAACCTGTAGGAAAATCTAAACTGCCTTTATTTTTCTATACCTCATTCAGCAAAGCTTTAAATCTGTTGCTGAGGTTTGTGCTGCCACTATTATTGATCAATGATTAGACTTTTATTTATGGTTGTGGAATAGCTAGTGAGGGGCAGTTGCTGGCATGGGCAGGAGCTCATCTCAGGTCATGATTTGAATCTCATTAGACCAGAGAGGCCACCTATCGATTTTCCATTGGCTGCTTTCAGCACTGTGAAAAATGTAACATCTCCATGCCACAAGCAAAAGGCTGTTTATTGGATGAAGTTCATGATCTTCCTTCTCTCATGAAATGTGTGTCATGCCCGTGTGCAGAATTTAGTTCTGTAGTCCCAGATGTACTTTGGATTGATTAGCTATTTCAAAAGGTTTCCGTATACACCGAATCATTTTTTTTTTAACTAATCTGAAGGGGCAGCAAAATTAATATATATATATATTTTTTTTATTGTCACACTTTTAGGTTACAGATGCCACAACATTCATACGCAGTCACATTCAGTCACAATAGCAATTTTAGGTAGTTTACAAGTTTTCATGGGGTCATACAAAGCAAAGACTAGAAGACAGCACATAATGAACACGAGACCCATATGAAATTAAAATATACTCAAAAATAGATCCCTTCACAATTAGTACAAGTAATTAAATACATAATTTGATTAGTGAATGAACAGATGAAAATGTTTTTAAAGTAATCCCAAAGCGGACTTTTACCCAAAAGGATACCCCCCCCCCCCCCCCCCCCCCCAATGTTTTTTTTTAGTAATTTTTTTGAAGTTTTTCCACACAGCTGATGTGGGAGCAACCCGTATATTTGCTTTGCTAAAAGCTCACAGGTGTTTTCCTCTGGTATCTGAGCCACCATTTTTTGGGACCATTCATTAGTCATTTGTAATTCTATCTCAAATGAACTGGTGTTAGGTAGATCCTATTTATAAGCTTAAAGTAAAGTAAATAAATTAGGCTCTTGCATGTCAATGGAAATACATTCATGTAATGTTTTCCTCCGAACGGAACACCTAACTAAGTGGATTTGAAAGGTGAACCATTACAGACATAAGCACCATACATTACTTGTTAAAATAAACCTATGATGTGATTCAACTGAGGAAACCAAAATATCCTATGATTATGACCCTTTGCTGGCTTGTTACTTGCTAGTTTTGCTCATTTGGCTTGGTACCAGCATTTCTGATGGAGTCAAGTGACCAGCCTTTGTTTCAAAAGGCTTTAGTTCTTTTTCTTCATAGAGGAGTTTGTGTATTCAGAAAGCCCACTCACTGAGAACTGGGAGATCTGGACGATGCCTGCATCTGAATTGTGTGTTGTATAACGATCCAACATTTGATTGAGTCACTTTGCTTCCATCTGTCCTCTGCTGTTTCTCAACACAGTCATAAAAGTGTTTATTCTAGTTTGTGATGTAAAGTCATCGAAATGGTGATACTCAAAGAAAACAACAGTTTGGGCTCAAATAAGTTTCAAACTGACCAGAAAGCATAAGCACAACTGGAAGCTAATGAGCCATGCAACACAACCAAGCTGAGAGGCAAATAATGATTTATGTTTGTGTGTGTGTGTGTGTTTTTAGCACTTTTCTGCTGTAATATGCCCAGGGTTAGATGAGTTACTTGTTCTCTTAGTTCTTACTTTGCTAATATTTGAATATATTCAGTACAGGAAACGTTTCGCATTTTAATGTTGATTTTTGTGATTTTGTTCTGAATGTTCATTTCAGTGGTACAATCCCTGCTTCCAGTTCAGTACTGTCGTCATTAGTAAGGAAAAAAATCTAGACGATAATCATCAGCTTGTCCAGAAAATACTAATCTGATGTTATTCTGGAAGTACAATTATGTATTTTCTCCATTAATCTCTTTTGATGCAGGTGATGACAGTAATTTAGGTGGGGCAGGACAACATTGATGACAACATAGCCTCAAACAAATTTAAGTTATTAGTCAATGGCATTCACACACGACTTATCCTACTACAGTGCCTTGCAAAAGTATTCATACCCCTTGAACTTTTACACATTTTGACACCTTACAACCACAAACTTAAATG
>JAOVYU010000004.1:8440735-8453145 GCA_025674565.1 Synodontis membranacea
CTCTCTCTCTCTCTCTCTCTCTCTCTCTCTCTCTCTCTCATAAAAATGGTAGTTTGTTGTTTTGCAGTTTCACTGCTCTGTCCTGAAGACTTGCTGGGAAGTTTATAAAGCACTGAGACTGTTACAAATTGCTGGCACCCAAAACTCCTTGCATAAATATGTAATATACTAACAAGAATCTCACCATATCAGTAATTATTTATTTTTTCTTTGTTACATAGCAATTTTCTTTTAAATCTATTTAAAATCTTAGTTATTACTAGTCTTATATTATGTGGCATATCTGCCATACAAGTTCCAGTGCATGAGCTGTTACTATAGAAACTGTAACATATTTGAATTAATGCATTAATATTAACATAATCATTCACGCTACTGCAGGAACTATTGTCCAAGACACGCTGTTATATAAAATTCATGTACACCTTCTGACCAATCAGATTCGAGAATTCAATCAGATTCGAGAATTCCCATGGTATAAAGCAGTATAAATCAAGAAATATTGTGACAAATGAAGTCACAGTACACATTCTGAAAGAGGATGGTTATTGTCAATATTTTTATAATAGTATTTTTCCTCACACACATCCCGTTTCATGTGTCTGGTTATTTCATGCATCCCTGTGGCTGGATTGTGCCCTGATAGGATTTTAACCAGAAGCAGTGTTTGACACATATACTGTTCAGTGATATACTGGCGCTGCGCCCAGGTATATTGACGATTGCCAAAGTATATTTTGTCCCATTTGTAAAAGTGCATTTTATTTATTAATCTTTTCTGACAATCCAGCAGTGACGTTACATGAAAGCCACTGGGGTCAGGGGGAGAGCAGATAATGCATGGAGTTTGATTGCTAGCCAGTAAGTTCCAATTGAATAGAAGCTGACAGTATGCTCATTTTTGCACAACATATTGTGTACCAGAGAATTGCACAAAAAGTATGTAGACTTTGCCTTTCGCATGCCTGTAGTGCTGATGGAATTTCCAAATGTTTGAGATGCCTGTAATGAACAGGCATCTGAAGTAATGCGTGTTATATTAGGCATGGTAATTGGACCAGTATTGGCTTCACGGCACAAGCTGAACAGCCTGCCTGTATTAAACTCTTTTACGCCAAGCCTAATGATGTACAAAATGTCATTGCGATGTCTAGCGTGAGAAACATTTTCACGAAATATGTGATCAGCATCTGCCAAACACTGCTCTGCATGTAGAGAAGGAGCAGTCTTACTTTGCAGACATGCAGATTAGCTAACTTGTTAGTGAGCTTGTTAGTAAAGAGTATCCTGCCTTGCCTTTGTTGCATGGCAACTGAGCTTTCTTTATTTGGCTGGAACATGTGGCGGAGAGTTGATTTAGAATAAATCACATTATTTATATAAAAAAGAATGTTTTGATGAAAATATGACATATAATGAATAGATATGGAGGCCATGACTTGAGGTGCTACTGAATAGATTGGATTATTTTAGAAAAGAGAGATCTGTTAGACATTATAGGATATTATAATATAGATATAGCCCAAATTCCCAACTCAGGGATATCTACTGAAATTAATTCTATTTACCGCGGCAGTAAAAAGGAGTTTGTATGATAATTATGAAGGCATTGCAAATGCTGATCTCAAACATAGAGCGTTAATTATATTTGGTTGTGACACATAGATGCCGCTCCTGAGTCCTGTGTCACACAACTATAAAAGCTAATTAGTTTGAATCATTACACCCTCCTGGGCTCGTGAGACAGACAGGCATGAGGCATTTTGCCATGTGAGTGCATGGATTACACATGGCTGATGTGACTGACCTGCAGCACCTAGGGGAATATATAGAGGGGAATAGATTAAACCAGCTCAGTGCTGTGTGTGTGTGTGTGTGTGTGTGTATGTGTGTGTGTGTGTGTGTGTGTGTGTGTGTGTGCGCGTGTGTGTGCTTCATTGAGATGATGTTCTGACAGTACAGCCTAATTACTTCAGTAAAAGCTCTTTCTCACATCACTGGTTAGAAGTGCACAATGTGTTAAGCTGTATATTGGATGTGTGTGTGTGTGTGTGTGTGTGTTTGTGGCTATGTGTAATTTGGAAACAGTTAAATGGCTTTATGACTTTTTCTTCCTGAGCAATAAATTAACTACCTAATTTAGCCCTAAACTTTAAAATGAGTTAGATCCTACCTTCTCGGTATGACGTCCCGTGTAATATTTTCACTAAATACATAATAAAAAGGTAAAGGATCAGGAGATGAGTGTTGTTATGATAATGTTTATTCTTCTATAAAGAATATGTGTGTTCTTCTACGTAGGGCCAGGCATGGAGGAGTGTCTCCACTGCTCCCGTGACTTCCTGCAGGAGGAGTGGCGGTGCGTGCAGAAGTGCAGCCCTGGGCACTACGTGGGTGACAGCATAGGATTCCCACAGAGGATGTGCCGCAAGTCAGTCTCATTTATTTATTTATTTATTTAAAGCTATGACAGTTTTCACTTTGTTTTCTAATTGGGTGTAGCCTGAAACTGTCACCAGGAGTGAAACTGCTAGTTAGGATCCTGTCAAGATAATGGAAACACATTGTTATTGCTAGATTGATTATTTACTTATGTCACCGTGTTTCATCATCCATTTCTTAGAACGACTCTGTGTTTTGAAATGCTGGAACTGTGTTTAAGTTTTTATTATAAATTAGAGCTTTTGAAGGAATGGTTTGAGAAATGAATTGTACACCATTTAAATCCCAGTGTAGTCAGTCAGCCAAGACAAATCCAGGTTTTCTTTTCTTTTTTTTTTTTGCTTTTTTTTTTTTTTGCTTTGCACTGGAGCTGATTCCTAGCAGTGTTACACAAGTTGTCCGTTGTGGTTTAAGACACACTGTAATGATATATTATAATATATTTTTCATGACCTTGATTTATTATGTTGTGAGCACAATTAACTTGTGGTACACAATACAAAAGAAATAAAATGATGATAGGATGCACTGATAAATGTGACAAATACAACTAGGACTATCCATGCAGCAATATATTATCAATATACTAGACTTCTAATATAGGTCTTTTTCAATGCCATTTTAATCGTTTTATATTTGGTTTAAATTCTCTCTTGCATCTACGTTACATGGTATTACATTTAACAGCTTCCTATTTCAAACAGCATTAGAGGCAAGTGTTTGTGTTTAAAGGCAGTGGTCTAGATGCTATTGAAAACCTTGGTCTTGGATTCTACTACTCTGGCAGCCTCTGAAGCATTCGGGTGATTTGCCTAATCTGTATGGCAAACCCAGAAAATCGACTTAGGGTGCTTAATCCATCTCTGTATAAGTTAGTATGCATAAATATGCATGTAACTGCTGGGCTCAAGTCAGTGGCTCTGAATACGGCCCTATATTATCAAAGGACCATTGCAGGACTAATTTCACTAGCTAGTCATTTCTCACCAACCTTTTAGGTAGATTAACACATTTTCTAAGACAAGAGCCAGCTGGAAACAAAGGCTGGTATAAAAGAACATGTCATTCCTTATTTAGCTAATGTGACTTGGCTATACCACAGAGTACCTACTTTCTCAATGCTGCTCTTCTTCCCGTCATCACACTCGCCAGTAGCCACACCTGTAACTATTCAAAACAAGGAGTTACCCATATACAAATGCACAAAGATTAAAAAAAAAATCGAATTTTAGTGAAGAACTGGAATACTGGGAAAAACACACACAAGATAACCGAAGGTCAGAAATAAGAAATATGATTGTGCAGTGACCAAGAACATGTAATAGAAATATATACAGCAGCATGAATAACTAACAACAAGAAACCCCTAGGGAAGTGAAAATGAGAACAAAACAATAAAGAAAGCATATGCTGAACTAGGAACAAGACATGACACTCATGCAGCAGCTGCCACAGTGGGAACTGTGACACAGGCTGGGAGAGGGGGGTAGTGACAGCAAACTTTCCGCTTTCTCTCCATTGTTTTTTTTCCTTGTCATTTATAAGTGTCCAAAAACATGGTAAAACAAAATCCAGGAGGATTTTCCAACTTTCCTATGAGCAGTTGAACTCTCATATGAACAGCCATTTTGATAACGAGTAATAGGCTGTCCTGTTCACAACACAGTCACCCTATACAAGAATCTGAACTTCAATGTGTAAATCTTGCCTGTGACTGGGTTTTTTTTTTTCTGAAAACAAGATTACGTAGATTAATGGTGCTGTTTGTAGCAAGTTTATGAAGATTTGTGTATGTATTTATGGGAAAAGCTTCAGGTGCAATAGACTTAAATTACTTGTTAGCTACATTAGTCTTCTGGCTCCAAGGCAATTTTAAAGAAGCCAATATTGGACATCACCCATGACTGATCCTCTACATTTGCAGTAAGGAGAAAAGTGTACAATTGGTTGTTTGTTTTTTTTTAATCTCTTCCTATAAACTCAGTGAAAGGCAATAATATTTGAATCATTTTAAGCATTTTAGGAATAAACTCTCCTGATGTCATCTTCCTGCAAACAACCATTGGATTTTCCTGTAAATTATTACACTCCATGTCCCTTAGCCTGTTTACTATCACGTCAACGTATGAAAATTAAACACACTCTATCAGCTGTAGTTCACGCATTGTACATAATGGGATCATTGGTTTCTGGGTTTTTTGTTTTTTTTTTTATTTTGTTCAGTCATCAATTCATCCTCAGTAAGTGCTTTACCCTGGTCAGGGTCATGGTGGATCCAGTGGCCTATCCTCAGAACACTGGGAGTGAGGCAGAAATATAGTGTACATTGAATGGAATGCCACACTCACACACATTCACACACTCATTCACATCTTGGGGCAATTTAGAGTCCCCGGTGCACCTAATTGCTTGTTTTTGCAAGGTGGGAGGAAACCGGAGAACCCAAAGGAGACATACATGGAGAACATGTACAGAAACCGCATAATGTAGACAGTAACCCAAGCACAGTGAAGAAGCAACGCTGACTACTGCATGACTGTCTGGCACCTTTTGTTCTTCTTTTTTCTCCACAAATAGTGAATTAGGGATTTGTGAGCAGCCATAGCTAGCCATTTGCTCACCTCCTGTAGAAAGGTTAAATTTGCACTATCCCCATGTTTTATATGTCTGTAATGGTCACTATAGAGTCAGGCAGAACTGAAGCTACTTTGCCCCTCTGGCTTATGAATCAAGAGGATTTCGCTTTATGAAAGATGTTCAAAGCAAATAGAGGCTTCCAAAGAAGGTCACGGATAGTGAATGAATTCTCTTCTGGAGGAATGAAAAGCTTGTGTAGGTAGGAGAATTCTGTGTGTGTGTGTGAGAGAGAGAGAGAGAGAGAGAAAGAGAGAGAGAGAGAGAGAGAGAGAGAGAGAGAGAGAGGCTACAGGAAGAGGTAGGTATGGCAAGACCAGACTACAACTGTAAAATAAAAGCAACATTTGACCCTGAGGAAGAATGCACAGGAAAAGGGGCATTAGTTAAAAGCATGTACAACTGCAGGAGTAACAAACACACCATAAAAGGTGTGACTCTTCCCCAAGGTCACGAGGAAAAAGCATTTGTAAACGTGTATGCCAGAGTCTTTTGTGGGAGGTTTTATTAGTGGATCTCAAATAAAGAATAGCATGCCAAAGTGCAATATTTTCTGTCAGTTTTTTAAGAAAGTGAAATTTTTATATATTCTAGACTCATGACATGCAAACTAAAATGTGTCAAGCATTTTTGTATTTTAATTTTGATAATTATGACCTACAGCTCAAAGATTTTAAATAAAAAGATCTAAATTTATTAGAGTATTTCATTTCGAGTTTCAGTTTAAATTTAAGATTACTGTTCAAACAGTATATACAATGTATCTCTTGGTCTAGTTCAGTACGCAACTACAATCAAGCCACAGAAGGCCATTGCTGAAAAGGCTGGCTGTTCAAATAGTGCTGTATCAAAGCATATTAATGGAAAGACTGGAAGGGAAAAGTGTGGTAGGAAAAGGTGCAGGAGAAAATGAAATGCACTGTTGCTCAGGGGTCCAAAGTCCTCTTTTCAGATGAAAGTAAATTTTGCATTTCATTTGGAAATCTAGGTCCTTGAATCTGGAGGAAGAGTGGTGAGGCACAGAATCCGAGGTGCTTGAAGTCCAGTGTGAAGTTTCGGCAGTCTGTAATGATTTGGGGTGCCATGTCATCTGCTGGTGTTGGTCCACCGTGTTTTAAGTACAGAGTCAACATAGCCAATTACCAGGAGATTTTTAGAGCACTTCATGCTGATTTCCTTTTCCAGCAAATTTCCAAAACTACTACCAGACAAACTACCAGTTTGCTGACCATGAGATTACTGGGCTTGATTGTGCACTTAACTCGCCTGACCTGAAACCCATAGACAATCTATGTTGTATTGTCAAGAGGAACATAAGAAACGCCCGACCCAAAAATACAGACTATCTGAAGGTTGCTATCAAAGCAACCTGGGTTTTAGTTACACCTCAGCAGTGCCACAAGCCGATTACCTCCATCCCATAACGCACTGATGCAGTAATTCATGGTAAAAGGGGCCCCAACCAAGTGCCATCTGTATAAATTAAATGCTTTTAGAGGTAGGACATTTCTCTATTGTAAATCCTTTTTTGACCTTAGAAAATGTTAATAATCTGAGATTATTAATAATCTGAGATACTGGATTTCTGATTTTCATCATCACAATTAAGACAAAAAAAGGCTTGAAATATTTCATAATTATATTTATGCATAGTATTTAATGAATATGGAATATATGAAACTTTTCCTTTTTGAATAAAATTTTTTTTTAAAAATGCAGTTTATAATGATTTTTCCAATTTTTTGAGAGGCACTAGCATTTCCTGCTGATGCTTTGATGCCTACAGAATGTTTAATTGTAATCCTCCATGCAGACATGGAATGGTCCAGTGGGAAGTAAATATAATGATGACGTGTGCATAGAGCAATCTGCCTGACACTGGCGATCATACTGGAAATATTAGCATTTTGGGTGAAGTATTCTATTGAATAATGATTCTGCACACCAACTTTCTGTCTTGCACTGCCAAATTCAACTCAACGTTTTCAATCCCATAAGCTCATTCTCATCATATGATTTCCTTCTTTTCTGGTTTTATGTCTGAGCATGTGAGAATGTGCGCGTCATACCGATTGCTGAGAATCAGTGGAGCAGCCAGAAGGGTTCACTGTGCCAGCTCCGTCCAGCCGATGCCCTCATACATATTAATACCATGATGGTCTAAGTTTAGCTTCATGAAGTTTTGCTTCATTCATCCATAAAAAAAAGAATAGGGAGTTCCTCAAGTTTCTCATTTTAATTTATTAAAAAACATGACTCTTTTGGCTAGAGACAAGTGAAAACTTATGATGAAGTATAAAAAAGTTTTTTTTATGCTCATGCATGCATGTGATTTGCATGTTGTATGTTGCAGATGCGAGGAGAACTGTCTAAGCTGCCATGGGCCTGGAACAAGCTGCATTCAGTGTAGAGATGGATACAACCTGGTCAGCGGTACCTGCATAATCAACGCCACCTGTAATAATAGTAAGCACAGAAGATTCAGCAGGGACTGAAAGTTTTGCAAAACCATATACCTTGGTTGACATGTTTCACTTGCACTGTAGGACACATTGCCTCTGGCACCCCTTGCTTCTTAAAAAAAAACTCCTCACTCTTTAGATTTGTTCTAAAGAAGAAAAAGACACACAGTGGGAAGGCTGCTAGTGACACTGCCATGTCCTCAGGCAGTTTTATTGGGTTTTATTGGTCACTTGGAGTTGATGTGGGCTCAGAGTGCTGTATATGAATCCCATTATAGAACAGAATATAGACTTATATATATATATATATATAAAAAGTCATATATATACATTATGGTAAATTGTAATTCTTTCTTCACATATCCCATCTTGTTACGAAGCTAGGGTCAGAACATAGGGGCAGGCATGATATATCGTTCCTGGACTCCCCTCGTATTAAAATAAGCATGGAAGGGTTTTGCTGGCTGGGACCTTGAGAGTTATCTGTGGCATCATTCTGTCTATCATCATCTAAAATGGATGAGATTTGAGAGTATTTGTACAGCATTCACGTTCATTTCATCAGATTCATACATCTATATGCAGAATTGATATATTTCTGTATAAGCTGCTTTATGACAATGAACATTGTTAAAATTGCTATACAAATAAAACTGAATTGAATTTAGGTTTCTTGGTCAGAGAAAAAGCCCACTAAGCTTGCCCGCATGGCACTAATGTTTTTATAACATAGAACATTTATCAGTGTTTCCCACATATAGATTTATTAGAAAATAAGTATGAAGAACAAGTCCTGTGAGTGATAGATAATAATGAACATAATGTACTGTATGGCTTAAAGGAACAGTGTTGTGCTGGAATGACTGGCCCAATAGCCGACCACATGAATAGAGAGCTTTCACACTGTAGAAAATCTTAATCAGTATGCATGTTACGTGTTATTGACAAGGTTACTATGACAACATGGAGCGCTTGAGTCCGGTCAGCGCATTCAGCTTTGTTATAGCACTTTTTCTTCTAGCCTCATTAACTGATTAGACATTAACGGTCTGTGTACATTTGGTCATTCTGTTTTCATGGCAGTAACGGAAATTAGTAACAGAATTTATTACAGAAATATTATTTTTGTTTTTCTTATCAGAAATGCACAGCAGTCAGAAAGAAAAAAAAACATGCTGGCATTGATTAAAGGAATCGGTAACCTCAGAATCATACAATTCCGATGGATTAGACAATTTGGAACCGGTTCTCACTTGGAACCAGTCCTCGATTTCAACCACTAGTTCGTTGTGAAACGTTCCCTTACCAACATCTCCTTTTCAGTTTTTCTCTAAAAAAAAAACAAACAAAAAAAAAAACACAGCTGTGAAACTAAAAAGTGTAATTTCCTCTGTCCTAAATATTTTCCTATGTTGGGAAACTTTTCAAAGCACCATGTTACAAAGCAGTGACACTTGAGACCACTTACATAAATGCTAAATAAATGTCTCCTAACAAAAAACGTCTTCGCATCAAAGATGTGTTTTTCTATGTTAGACATCTTATTATTTATTTTAGATTATGTAATGTAAGTCCCTATGTAAGAGTTGTTACTAGAAAAAATAATGCATTAATACAAATCTAGCATTCATTACAGTCAGACCTACTGTCCAAGTGCTGTGCTGTGCTGTTCTATGAAAATAATACACACCTGCTGACCAATCAGACTGGAGCTTTCAGCTCTGCTGTGGTATAATATAAAGCTGTCATTTGAATTACAGCCAGAACTGCACAAGAAATTTCTTCAGACTTAAAACTTCAACAGCACTGTGGTATAAAATTACAGGCTACTTGCTAGAGGCAAGAAAATAATCCAATTCTTTTCCATTTAAAAGAGTTCTAGTTATAGCTTTAAAATCACAACTGTGTGTTCAGTCATAGGTGTTAGTCATGATGTGCTGCATATTTGCACTCGCTAGAATTGTACATTATTTGCAGCACCGAGCAATCAAATTGAAGTTGGATTTTGTACTTGTTGCAATACAGGCTGTAGTGAAAAGTTGTTTACCCATTATATAAGGAAGAATTTTACTGGCACAGAGCTGAGTTAGGCATGGCTTCGGCACAGGCGAGCTGCAATGTCATGCCGTGCTTTGACACTCCATTTTTACAGCTTTGTTTTTGCGGCTTCTTTACCAGAGAGCTTTTAGAGGCCACTGGAGTTTTAAATCGTCTCTAACAAAGCCCGTTGCAGACGGCTCAACTATGGCCTGCGGTGGCTTTGTCTCTTAAGACTTATTCATTAGAAAGAGAGAGAAGGAGAAAATAAAGTACAGTAAAATAACTAGAGGAGGAGAGAGAAAGGAAAGAGAGGATTTATTGGTGAGAGAAATATTGTAAATGTATGACAGAGAGAGAGAGAGAGAGAGAGAGAGAGAGAGAGAGAGAGAGACTAGAAAGCACCAATAAGTGAGAAGCTGGGAAGAATCAAGGGACTTGGATAAGAGGCGTTATGGGGTGTAAGTGGTTGTGAATAGGTGCTGCAGCAGGGTGCCAACAATGCTGCTTTGAGAAAATTCTATCCCACATTAACCCAAAAATCTCTTTTATCCAGGCTTACATAACAGCACAACTGGGCTGAGCAGGCCAAGCAGGAACTTAGGGAGACAGAAAAGGCATGGGCATGAGAGGAGGTAAAGGAGTGAAGGATTGTAGATTACAAGATGACATTGTAAATATCAGTCAGGCAGTAGAGCAGAGGGAGCATGTAATGTAATGACAAAGATGCATAGATTGGATGTCAGCTGCTAAGGGAAATACATTTTATACAATCATATTTTGGCATTAAAAACTTAACTGTCACAATTAGTTTAACATATGTGAGGAGTTGCAGTAAATAAGTAGATCAAGGGATTAATAAATACTGTTGTGCCCATTGCCATATTGCACATATATTATGGAGAGTGTAATTTTGCACGACTGGGTGTTAATTTTTATAGAGCCTGATAGTTTTTAATGACTGCAGAACTGCAATTACATCGGTTCTTTATCCAAATTTACCGTAAACACAAAATATGACTAAAGGTTTGTGGACACCTGACCATCACACCCAAACCCAAGCCCTTTTATATATTTCTTCTCCAAACTGAAATTTGGGTTCTTCTCCAAATTCCAAACTGCAAAGTTTGAACGCTGGGCTGTCTTTGTATGTTCTAGCATTACAGTTTGCATTACAGTTTTACTGAGTCAATCTCTCAAGTATTTTGACTGTTGGGAAAAACGTGGAAAATGGACTTTTGCATTTAACACGCGAATGTCAATGAAATCTATTCAAAGCACAACCCGGACTCTTATTTTGAAAATAAATCAAACAAGGAGTTTGGCTATAGTAAGAATCACCTCAAAAGAAGGCAATCATTTGTATGTGGGCCTACCACATAAACCAATAAAATATAATGAATATATGAAAAACGACATGAGTGCTGGACGTATGAATATAAAAGTTTGACGAGTAGAGATTGATTAATAAAAATGCAATTTGATGAGGATCAGTAAGGACAGAGCCCTGCTCATAGCACGTAAATAAAAAAATTATTCAAATGTCGCCATGATGTAACTGAAACGAGGGCAGGAATTATTAAACCATTGACCCGATATATATTTTTTTCTTTTTGTATCATGAGTGGGGCAACTTAGAACTGCATGTGAGGCTGGAAAGTTGTTCGTTCAGGCATGTGGATGCACTGCGCTTATATCCAGATGTGGTCTGAATACCCCTTCCCATATTCTTTGTGCTTTTCGAGATTGTCAAGTCATACCAGAAGATTGGTTTCTTCTAACAGGTGGCTCAGCTCTGGGTTTGGGGTTCAAGCCCCAGCACTGACAACCTGCCGCTTGAGCAAGGCCCTTAACCCTCTCTGCTCAAGGGGTGTTGTATCATGGTCAATCCTGCGCTCTGACCCCAGATTCCTAATAAGCTGGGATGTGCGGAAAAAGAATTTCATTGTGCAGCAATGTAATGTATTTACCAGGCTTGTGAACAATTATGTTTTTTGTTTTGTGTTGCTGTAGTTTAGAACAAATAACACATACATTTTGTGTTTCGTTTTATCTGTACATGTATAGTAATGTTAAAAGCGGGCCTACCTCTGATATGTGTTTTTTGAAATGTACTGTAGTGGAGCTTTATTTATTACAGCCATCGTAAGCACACAGCTGAAAAGCACTTGAGTTAAAGTCACGTAAATGTTATTTACAAAAGAAACGCACAGATTTTGGGTTTGTTCTGCCCAAAGTGCATAACTGCCTTCAGGTTGCTTAAGTCACAGACTTAAGTCAAGGGGAGAATACATGTAGACTGTAAACTGTAGAGCTGCACTCTATTTTTTATTTACAAGCATGAGAGAATCAGGCCCAAAGTGAGGTCCATGAACAACAGAACAAAAGTTAGAGTTGTCTGTGATTTAGAAACCACAATAACACAGCTTCCTGACTCCAGTAAAGACTCCCTGCCATGAACAATTTGAAGTTTTCCGTACCCTCAACACACCTGGTCATAACTGGCATAGGGCTTTATGTGTTGAATAATAAGGGGTTTGGGTGTTGTATAACACATGGTTGTTGTTGTGAGGTATGCTCAGGTGGGGTTGATTAAACCATGGTATTCACATATACTGTAACATGATTAGCAGGAAGTTAAAATGTTCATACAGTGCAAGCCAGACGAACTGTTCTGCCTCCCTTTTTGATTTAGCTAGCAGCAAGCTGGCCAGCTAACTGTGATGGTTGATGTGTATGTTCCTTCTTAAAGTGGTGAACTGCATATTCAGTGTTTTAGCTTTAACAAGGTAATATGTCATATCATTTGTTGATTGATCTACAGCAAATGCTTTT
>JAOVYU010000004.1:8509830-8532888 GCA_025674565.1 Synodontis membranacea
TATATATACATACATATATATAATTTTATTTATTTATTTATTTTAAACCACGCAGACACTTCAAGTAAGGCCAACTTCTCATTTGCGGACTTTAACACTCGCTGCTTTTTGAGTCTCGTGTCTTGACATGTAATACCATGGTTGCTCGATGAGAGGTTCGAGGCATTTCTTAAGTTAACAAGAACCCTCTGATTGCTCCCTCATTTGAACGTTTGCAGCATTTCCTTTCGGAACAGGCCACACATTGAACGTTGTAGCAAACCAGCAAGAAAACCTTATTTTTCCATCTAGTCTTATTAGCGAAGAGCAAAACTTGGCCAGCCTTCACCTTCTCTCAGTCCTGCTTACATTGCAGAAAGGTAGGTTGAATTTTTTTTTTTTTCTTCCACTGTGAAAAAAGGCCGGCGTTGACTGGTAACTCTGCCTCCACTCCCCCCTTATGACTTGTATGCCTTTGTTCAAGTGCACCTCTTTAGACACTGATAGAAGTTTAAAAAACTACCAGAACCTAGGCTATAATTTATTCATAATCTAAAGGAGGAGAACGAAACTGAGCTTTTCTATATAAATCCCATATCTTTGGTCTTCAAATGTGTCTTTGAAGCCATATATTTCATCTTTTTCCAGAAGAGGAAACGGGAACAGTGGGGGAGGATGGGAGGGTGTAAGAGGTGCAACTGAATCTGTAATTTACCGCCTACAGAGTAACCAGCTAAGTAGCTTTTAAATTGCAATCCAACCCCCCCCCCCCCGGCACAACTTTCACTATGCTAAGCTTTCACTAACAACTAAATGGTATGATGTTCAAGTGCAGAAGAGCCAGCGTCTGCAGGTGAAGCAGCAATTGGCCGTACGGTGCCATGTATGGGGTCCATCCAGAAGTCCTGTTGCGGAAGGTCAAAGCAATGGTCATGCCATTACTATTTCGGTCTCGTGTAGCCTGAAGGGCAGTCTGCTTAGCATTGTGTGAAGCCCTGATGGCATGCTGTGTAACCTTGTCTGTAGTGTGAGAAACGTATGCGAGGTTAAGTCATGTCTACAGCGCCAGCCAGTTCAACCAGCCTACTAATCGATGAACATTCGTGTACGTTTGCCTTTACACGATCGCTTCAGTGTATTTTCTGGAGTTTCTGAATTGTGTATCTGTGTAACGTAAAGCATATGGTTGGCAATACTCAATAAAAAAAAATTGGAGTTTGGAAGTTGAAGCTTTGGATCGTTACGATGATGAGGTGAGAGAGCTGAATAGACTAAATTGCTGCTGTAACCAGTCTCTGTATTCAGAAGTGAAACCAGAGCCCTTGTTCCAGAGTAGCATGGAATTGTGGGTAAAGTATGAAACTGTTACCCAATGTGAAAACAGTTCAATGAATGAAATAAAGTCCAAGTAAATTGAAATGCTGTATATAAATATTAATATGCTGCTAAGAAATTTTCCATTAAATTATACACCCCGGATATGTGTTGAGTGCGTGCCTACTTGGAATATGTTTGTGTTCGATATCAGCACATTTGTCTAGGTGTGAAATGTGCTGATATGGTTTGCTGTCTTGGGTGTTGCTCTGTGGCCTAAGCGAAAGGGGGTAAGCAGTCCAGGGGATAAAGCTTATTTGTGGAGCTCCCTGCTGACGTCAGCTGGCCCTGCTGCTTAATCAGAGTCCTTGCACCGATCAGTCAGTCCGGTCTGGCTGTTTTCTGCTCGTCACTGTCTTGTGAATCTCTGTGTTTTCCGAACGGCTTCAACAGCGCAATTAATGCAGGGAGCTGCAGCATTGTTCCACCTTTCTGCCGAATATCCCACGTCCTCCTGTGGTGTTTGTCCAGGGTTTGGCTTGCCCCCTCCCTTCTTCAGTCTTTCTCTATTTAGTGTGCGAGATTCACTGGTCTGAACGGGATTGGGTCTGTGGGTTTTCTCTTCGAGGCCATAAGTACATGAAACAGCTAACCTCCTTTTTGGTGTAAGTGGTGTGAGTAGAAACTTCCAGGATGGAAAGTGATACGCCGACCTCTGGACCCACCATGCTGACGTTCAGACACTTCCGTGATATTCGCCATGTTTTGTACCATTTGATCGTATGAATCCTATGAATAGTAGTCTGAAAAGAATTCTCCAGAGATTCTGTGACGTTCTCTGGCATACACCTGTATCCCATTTAACCCGATTACTTCCTAATAGTCTTAAAGCTGAAAGTGTCTGACAGGTGCACAGAGAATACCACGTGCCTAATCCGTGCACCGATTTTAGCTTATTAGCTTTGCAGCTGTGGCTTCTCTCCTCATGTGTCAGGCGTTTTTAATTGAAGATCCACACACAAGCTTGAACAGTCATACCAGAGAAGGCGAAAGAATAAGCCCGCAGTTTTTCCAGCCGCATGGTGAAGTGTGGAAAAGCAAACATGCCTTTGGCTATTTATTGGGATTCCTCCAACGTCTCGAGACATTCAAACAGGCCATCACAACTCCTCTTCAGATCAGAGCTACCACGCTGGCGTCAGACAAGTGAGAGTATTAGGATGGATATATGTACTTGTGAATAAAAGCTATGCACACAGCTTAACTAATTTAAGCTCTAGAGCTTCTGCGGGTGTGCGCTCCATGTGGGTGGCTTTAGGAGAAGGATACAATGAAAAGGTTCGCTGCGTTCTGTGTACCTTCCCAGGGATTTCTTTGTTTTCTTAACATCTGACCCTGTGGTACTCTCTGTAACCCTGGTGTTTCTGACATACAGGACAATGATTTCCTCCCCCTCAAAATGGCTTTTCAGAGCAAGTTCACACACAGGCTCTAAGAAAAAAAAAACTGAAACCTTTTTCAAACGAGAGATACAAGACCAAGCATTAGGATTGAATGATTTATCTTGATGCATATTTTATGCACTTTCCATCTGCCGCAAAGGTGAAGCTTGGATTTCATTGAATTATAAAAGTATTCCCGGAGAAACAACTTTTGTGTAAATGAGAATTTTTCACCGTCAAAGTTTGTCACTCAAAGGTGAGCACAAAAGACGACATCTAAGAATACATTTTTTTTTTTTAAACATCTGTTTGCAAACAACAGACAAAGCACTTGCCTTGCTGGTCACAGATCGGTTAAACAACCCAACAATAAAACATTAAGCGTTTGAAGGTTTAAATTTCACCAGTGCTTCCCAAGGAGCCGCTCCAATACTATGGGGCTTTTGTGAACTACGGTGGGGTCCGACCTCCCCCCGCCGAGAATCACCTTTCCAAACTCCTTGATTGTCTTCCAAGTTCCCGAGTTCCTTTTGTAGATTATGCCAGCCTTAGTAGAACCGGAGCTGAACTCATCTGAGAAGGTGTGTGCGAGTGAGAGAAAGATGGAGAGATAGTGAGGGGTACGGCTCAGTTGCTGACAGCCGATCGTGTTCCCTTGTTCCCCAAACACTGATGGATCCCTTGGAGGTAATTTGGTCAGTGCTAATGTTCCTGCTCCTACAGTTTCCCTTTCCCCACTTTGGACCTGACCTGGCACCTTGAAAGAAGAAAAGAGAGGAGAAATGGTTAGAGGGGGATGCCTCTCGACCACAGTACTACAAGAGGCGAGGTCGTTTCCCAAAGGGCTCGCTGTAGAATTATCTCTTTGTTCGCCCCTGAAGCAGGTGAAGACTTTAAGCCAGCTCAGGTTGCCCGTGTATACAATTTACACCTTACCTATTACAGTCGCTCTCTGTGTGTGTCTGGGTATGTGTGTGTGTTTGGAGGGGGGTGTGGTGTCCATGAGAAGGGGCAAAGAACGGAGAGCCCTGGAATGTCTTGATTTTTCTCCTCTAATAGCTATGCTTAAATTGAGGTCTAAATTAAGGCTGTAGCCAGTTCAGCTCTGCTGCTTTCTGAGATTCTGCAGAGCCTTGGAACAGATTTGAAGATCGTATCCACCTACAGACCTTCTCTACAGCCATTTGCACTGTGGGAATTCAGCGTTTTAGGCGGTGCTGACAGTTTTCAAAGTCAAGCCATTCAAGTCTAGGCACCTCTCCAGATGTAGTTTTGAAGGCAAGTATATTCCACGCACCATTGGTTTAATGTTCTCAAATGGGATTTTGTCCACACTATTAATCTTGGATATGCTTTTTGAGCATTTCGACAGTGCGAGTACTTCAGAGAGAACATGAGCAAGCGATCGAACTTGTGTTCCGAGGGAAAGTGCTCATGGCGGCTTTTTATTCTAGCTTGTTGAGGCTCACGCCCTTGACGAAACTCTGCCCAGTAAGTCACTGGCCGAGATTTCGGATATGTCTGCTAGCACACACCTAACTGTGGGGAAAGACGAGTCTGCCTAGCGCTTTTGTGTTTGTTCGATGTTTTGTTTAAATGCCATTTAATGTTGGGGTGGAGTCACGTTGTATTTTATGCTTATTCGTACTCCGTTTTGGTTTGGCCTAAAATAGCATGTCACCTCAATCATCCGTTGCCGTCTCTGTATACAATCCTGCAAGTTCCCATCCCAGCACCGGTGTAACCAACTATGGTCAAGAACCACAGTTCACAGACCAAAATGTCAGACCTTTTAAAATTAGGACAGTCTCCATTTCTGAATAATAAGTCAGTGACGTCATAATCGATCATTGCTCATTCCCTCCTCTAAAATGGTTTATTCTTTGGTTCCACTCTCGCCGAGTGAATTTCAGAGATGGTCTCCCGTATGATGACGTGCTGTGACTGACAGCCTGCCACAGTTTCACAGCTGTATCATCAGCCAAGCTCAAGGTACTCTGAGAGGCGTTTATTCTGGCAGCGACTACACATGCCGGTAATTGACGGAAGATGTTCTTTATGGAGTCTGTCCCACTCCCCCTCACCAACACAGTAGCAATTCATTATCCTTTTCTCCAGTCACTTTCAATAGGGGACAAGAATGAGAGAAACAACAGCTTTTGTGTTGTGCCAGCATTTTCCTGATTGCCATTGTGCAGCGCGGTTGCTGTCTCTTGTGTTGGACAAGAAAAGCTTCGCGTCCAAGAGTGGTAATTTAAAGCAATTTGTTCGGGATTGTAAATTAGCCCACATGACTAGGCGTGCACGGTCTCCGCGAGCTGATCTGCCTTCACTTCATCATGGTTAATAGATCTTTTGTGTCTGGTCACTTTGGACACGCTGGGATATTAACGATGAGCGGCCCTGCTGGGTTAATTATTATTGAGCTCTTCAGACACGGCTACTGGCGATGGGCGAGGAATTTGAGAGCCTCGCGCTACCGACGTCTGCTACTGCAGTAATAACAGAGTGCCGGCAGGTCTGTTCTCTTTCCAGTGGGGAAAGCCTAACTGGACTGCAGATCCTCTCACTTTTTCCAGCATCTCATCCTCCTCGCTGCTCTGTGGAAAGTGCCGTCTCACCAAGTCCTGCTGGACGTGACGAGCCGGCCGTCTGAAATTAAGCACAATTTTCTTCTTCTGCTCTTTCCATTAGGAGTTTGGGAGATGACCTTGAGTCACGAGCCCAGCTGAAGTTTTCTCTGCAACCGAATAAGCCAAGACAGCACGGAAAGTTTCATATTCTTTTATAAAGAAATAAACCCTTTCTCGGGTGTCAGACAGTTTGGGTTATTACACTCATGGGAATAGTCACGGCTTCAACTGCTGCCGAATGGTAGACTGTTTGACTTGTTTTTGGCCTCGGTACGAGTCAATGCGTCATGTACTTTGTGGTTTGTGTGTGTGGAGAGGAAATTAGAGCTTAGATTAAGCTTTTTTTTTTTTTTTTTTTTTTTTTTTTAAGACTGCTACCAACTTTGATGATTGTACACGTTGGGTTTTTTCATACGAGGCAGTGACTTGTGAACCCAAAGGCTTATCAAAGGCTCTGAGGACGAAGGGGGATTTCATGCACATCTGCACTAAAAGCACTACTATGCCACATTCCCTGTAATCTGTTAAATTCGCAAAAATACCCATTTACTGTGAAATTTCGTGGCGTTGGGGAATTTTATGGCACTTGGTCCTTTTGCCAGTGTTATGATTATGTTGATAGACATGCGGGTCTATCTGATCTGTATATAATTAAAGTGTGAATTAAATGTGCATATGTGCAGACAAAAATTTCTTCTTTTTTTTTTTTGTTATCCATCATCTTTAAATCTATTTTATCCTTTTTGTTCAGGGTTTCAATCATGGTATTACAGTTGACGTTTGTTTACATAAGCATGTGCCAGCTTGCCATTAGGGCTTTCAAACGGGAATTCCCAGGGCATAAATAATTAAAAAAAAAAATCCTTTGTGAAGATGGGAAGTACTAACTGAGACATTAAAGCTGGAAATGATCATCTTCTAAATAGTATTATTATAAAAGCTGATCTTGCTTTGATTTTGTCTTAATTTACTTTTATGACTAGATAACGAGTGAAGGTATGAAGGTCTTACACCTGTAGGTACCCCAGTAGCAAGGGAAGGTGCATTTTAATACCCCCTTTTTTGACCGCTGAAACATTTAACATTGGGGGAAAAATTCCCATAAATGTCAACACCTAAGGAAAATCTTATCTACAAGATGGGCAAGTGTTGTAAAAATATTCCATTGTCTGCCTCTAGGGCTTTTGAGGTTCGATATTTTGTATACAAAGTATACAAAAGTAAGATAACCATGCATCACAAAATCTCTCTTTTTTTTTTTTTTTCATATAACAAAACCAAAAGTAAACAAAAAAGATGAAATCGCCTAATTTTCATTGTTTTTTTTGCTCATTGAAATTTTTCACTCGTACCACGCTGTATTCCTGTTCAGCGACTTTGCTGGAGGATATCTCTAGTCATTATGATTGATTCCCGAAGGAAAAGCAATAAACTGCTTATAAATCACAGAGATTTATGGCGCGTCTTTGTAAAGTTTGCATGGTTGTCGCGCTAAAAATGACTCTGCAACAACCTTATCTGCCACTTATTTCAAACTCATCCGGAATTATGTTTTGAGGGACCCGCTTGCACATTATTGGGGTTGTTGATTCCTAGCGTCTAGTCTTTTGCGTAATTAAGACACGTTTTGAAGTACAGCCGACACTCGCCACTTCGCTTCAAATTTCGCGGCTTCACTCTATCGCGTTTTTTTCAAATACAGTATATCCATTAAAAAGTTGATCGAGACAGTGAAATTGCGGGTTGCACTCGGTTGTCCTGAGTCAATTATTTTAATTTTTTAATTAACTTTTTTCCAAAAAAATTGGGTGTTATTTCATGTCTAGAGGGCTCTAATAATGTTAAAACCCATATTTAGAGGGTCGTAAACAGGTTTTCTATGCCGTAACTACGGTGAAATACTACTTCGTGGAAATTCACTTATTGCGGTAGAGTCTGGAACGGATTAACCGCGATAAACGAGGGTTTACTGTAGTCCGAACAGGAGATGCAGATTGAATGAAAAGGGTAGATTTTGTCCTCGCCAGTGCCATTAGTTATGTGGTTGATGTGAGGCTTGCTCACACGCAGACATTTTCATCAGCGCCTTTCATGAGCGTCCACAGCGGTGCAATCTTCTAACCTTTTTTTTTTTTTTCTTTTTCTTTTCCCTGAATCGTCGTTGTAATTGGCAGGCTGGTCACCATTATAGAGTGGAACAGTGAAAAATGAAAGCTTCTTTCACTGCTGTCTGGTTTCCTATGGTAGGCTAGACTAGATCCACCCTGCTCCAGCTCAAATCTATATTTAAAAGTTCACCCAGCTGTCGTAGTAGCAGTCAGTTGGTGTGGTTTTTTTTTTTATAAAAAGCCTCAGTTTCTCCCCAAAGCTTTGAGACTATGACTCGCTGCTTTCTAATCACCCACAGTTTACTTCATGTCTCCTCCTGTCCTCATTCAGCACACTGAGGTGCATTTAGTTTTCCTTTCTTTTCTTCCTCCCTTTTTTTTATGCCGAGTATTCACTGACGATGCCCTTGATGCGTGTTGAGTTTTGCATATCCAAGTGTAGGTTGTTAGCGGCCTGTGCGTTCGTTGACCTGCCTAATCTCCTCCTCTCCACTAATAAACGTAAAAAAAGCTCCGAATTCGAACCGAAAGCCGAGGGTTCGACCTTCCTGGCTGCCGTGCTGCTAATTGCAATGACGTGACGAGAGCGGAAAGCGGTGTCTTGTCGGATAAGAGCCACACTTGGATAACTTTTCCAATTTACCTTCAGTCACTCCATTTAGAAAGTTAAGCCGGCGCGTAGGTCTAACCGTTTCCAGAAAGACAGAGACAGATGGCTTGTGGAGTTTGAGCAGTGATAGAAGTGTGATTTGGACTGCAGAGGAAGTTTTAGAGACTGGCACTGCCCAAAAAAAGAAAAAAAAAGAAAAGGGGGTCATACAAACAAGAAGGTGTGTCTAGCCATTTACCGAAAGTATGAGAAGATGACCTTTGAAAAAAAAAAAAAAGGTATTTTTAGAGACCCAGCCTTCAAAAGGGAATGCAGTGTTTAGTCTTGTAGGCGGGCAGACAGCAGGCTTGCCCAGTCTGGGAGAAGCATTTAAAATAAGGAGACAGGAAATGGATCACATTCTTATTGGGCATTTAATTTTGTTTTTAGAAATCGGGTCGGACAGGTTGGCTTTCCTCCCTTAGCATGCGTTTGAGTAGTTTGGTAGTTACCCTCATAGCTAACATATCTCGAGTAACAGCTTAAAGGATCTTGAAATGATTTGGAATCACTTTCGGCTGCCTTGTCCTGTTCAGGGCGGAAGCAGGAAAGGATTTCGCCGGGGTTTCTTTAGCATGCGTAGAGGGACTGCAGCGTCTGTGTCCTGACAGTAAGATAGATGTTGGCCACTCTTCCCTTCCTGTCCTCTCCTTCTGGACGGCATCCAAATGTGTTTCTGCTTAGACAGAAGGCGGCAGCCAGAGAGAAAAGTGTGGCATTCTTCAGCTCGCCTATCAAGGTTCTCGGAGGCGCGCCGCTATCTCTGGACAAGACCTGCTTTTAGCAAGTAGCGTGTGGCTTAACAAGAAACATAAACCAGGACCGTGCAAGGTGTGTGCGTGTGCGCACGTATGTCACTTTTCTTCCATAGCTCTACCCCGTGAAAGCAGGTCACTTCCCTGGAGTTATTGGGTGGTGACTTAGTTACAAGTACTGACATACACTGTACCACAGTGAGTTTGTTACAACACATAAAAACCACAAGCCTTTCAGTCCAGTGAAAAGAGAAAGAGGTGCTATGCACTCCAGCACAATATTGAAATCTTTAGTGCAAATGGAAAGTACCGAAGACCGTGCCAAGCAATGCAACTTATTAAAAGGAAATCAATTATTATAGCCTGTGTAGGGCGCTAGCAAAGTGAATTAGAAGCCCGTCGGGATCTGCCCATTGTGAATGTAATGTGAATAGATTTTTTTTTTTTATCTTAGTGAAAGGATTGAGGATCAGCAGAGCGGTTGCACGCCGATCATCGCGATCATGGCTGTGCGTTTTTAATAATAAAATCTCATTAACAGTCGAAATCTCCCCGAGCTTCGCTGGAAAAGCTCACGGCCATAAAAGGTTTAGAAGTCACTCACCACTGCGTGATCACAGACCGTTAAACGAGAGGACTAAAGTGAAGCTCATTTTAATCTATTTTATTACAACAGATTATCGCACTGCCGTGTTCTGCAAGCAGCAGGTCTTACCCGATTTTGCCACTCTCCCTGAGCGCTGTGCTGTTAGAAAAGAACACGTTACCAGGTGTGTTGGTTTATTTGTTGCTCATGCCAAACAGTACATGCAGAAAGAGTTAAAAAATTCAGGATTTTATTATATGCAAGATGAGGATCACAGTGTTTACAGTTAAGCAGTGCTGAATTATGTACAAAGGCTAATGCTCTTTCTGGCATGAGCCTCTTTCTGTCTGTCTGCATAGCAGATTTTATTGGAAGTCAACAATCTTCCGAAGATTTATTGTTTGTCATTGTATCGACAGGGTTATGACTCCTGAGATAACACACTTTCAAGGAGAATCTGTGTCTTTGATCACCAATTGGTCTATTAGGCACTACACAGTTTCAAATATGAGTGCTGCTTTACTCACCGTATTAGTTAATTAGGTGTACACACACACACGCACCTCAATCCGAAGCTGTGCTGTCATTCCACAAGAAGTTTTTGCATGACGCTTGATTTTCCCCGAGAGCACCCGGTTTTAACAGATGCCGTTTTTTTTTCTTCTCGTGGTCATAAATGCCAAAGAAGGCAGATTTATTTTATTTTTTTTTTAATCGCTTTAAGTAATGGTTTGGAAAGAGATTAGAACAGGAAACGGATGGGATGGAGCTTTTATGTTGTGGTGGCTGATAATATGGAGCTGGCTGCAGATTCCCAAGCGGCTTCCTCCCCCCTCCTTCTCAATCCCCAATAAACTCTTCTTTTCTGTTCAGGCGTAAACCCTGCAAATCCTACACCTGCAATTCCTCGAGCCTTTGTTATCATGAATTACATTTGCAATTAACCTATTAAGGTGATGAAATGAGGGCAGGCAGCTAAAAAAGAGATTATCCTGTCACACACTGTGCCCATTCCACTTCCTTCATCACACCCAGCATGATGCCCATTGTGCTTCCCTGTTTGATGCCGGCTTTGCTGAAGCTTGGTAAACACAATTAATTAGTTTGCCTGTGCACCACATGTGTGTGGTGGATCAAAGCTCGGTCAGGAAATCCAGCTGTGGGCATGAATACAGGCAAGGCAATCTGAAAGGTAAGAAACTGTGACAATAAATTGCTACTATCTATCTGCGTTGCCGAGCTCCTGAGATGGTCCAAGGGGTGAAAATGGCTTTTGTGTACCAGCTGTGGTGGCGTCTTGGGGCAGGCCAGGAATTCTATCCCATATGTTTCAGTCATGGCCGAGAAAGAATGGATCTGTGCCTGCCAAGTGTGGAACAGAAAGCGTGTAAAACCTGGGCAGGGTAATCTGTCCCCTTGACACTTGCTCATCACAATGACTACTCTAACAGCTGTCATGACGTGCGCCCATTCCCAGGCCTCATTTACTCAAGATGACAAGCCTGCCTTTTTTTTTTTTTTTTTTTTTTTTTTTGGTTGTTATTCCTCCGTCTTTATCTTACCAGCCCCCTGCCAGCTCTCTCTGGGCAGCCTGCCCTTTTCCCCCCACTTTGTTTGCCTTTCTTTCTTTATCCTCACTGTATGCTTTCTGTGACCTTAATAATAGGGATGTACCGAATGTGGAGTCAAACCGTCGTGCATAAGAGAGCAGTTCACTTCTGCGAGCACCGAGGCATGCACTTGCGCTCCGTGTAAAAAAATAAATAAATAAATAAATAAAATCCTACTACACACTACGCCATCATAAACATAAAGCTCAGCACAAGGAGTTCGATGCTAGCAGTAATGTTTGATGACGCACGTTACTCGTTTCAATACTGGCACTGACAAATACCATAAATTATGCGCACTCATGTATTTATTTATTTTTTATTTTTTTATTTTTTTTATAATAAGATTTGGTCCAGCCTACCAAGTAGTATGATGTCAGTCCTTCCAAATCGTCTTTTGAAAAATGTGCGACGCGAGATCATAATAAAAGTCCTCATTTCCGACAACAGCCGTGGCAGGTGGAGACACCTGGACCGTAACAGTTTGTTTTTGGAGCTATTCTGCCACGCGCCTCCCTCCTCCACGCTTCTGCTGGGATCCGAGCAGCTGTTAAGTCTTCCAGTGTCCTTTCGGCACAGTACCTCTTGTTTTAAGACCTCTGGAACCCCTACAAACTGCTCATCTTTCAGCTCTTTTTTTTATTTTTCCTCCTCCCTCGGGTAAGGCTGAAGCACCTCAGCCTAAAACGAGATTACAAAAGCAGTTTGTAACTATGGCTAGTCGAGACGCAAGGTTCTTTTGGACTGATCTGAAATGAAGTGCATTAGCTAGCACTTGGGGTCTCGTCAGAGAAGAGCAGGTTTTGTTTCACGATAGAAAAGCTCTTCTCTACACCTGGAAGGGAAGTATTTTTTTTTGTTGTCGTTGTTGTTGGTTGTCATAATTCCTCTTTGTGAATAAGTGAAAGTGGATGACAGTCAAGAACAACACACTGGGAACGAGCTGCTGTTTTCACTCGTCTAGCATTGAATTTTTAGACTTTGTAGGTATCCCCCCCCCACCTAGCCAGGTTACTGTTACTCTCGTTCTTTTCACCGAGCTCAGTTTGCAGTCTGTGTCGCTTTTGTCGTCTTTATTTATTTGTGAAATACATCTCGACTGTGGCCATTTTATGTCATCTGTTCGTTGGAGCGGCACTGTGCACTAGGCTTACATCACATGGTGTCGCAAGACATTGGATGTTAAAATCAGAGGACTTTTTTATGAGTAGGAAGACGGTATTTTTATGGATTTCCGTGTTTAAAGATGAAACAAGGTTCATAAGTAGATGGGAACCGATTTATTTTAAGGTGGTACTCACAAAAAGGAGTGACCAAGACCAATTCATATTACCCGTTCCTTGTGCCCGAAGGAAAGTGGTTATCCCTCCTCACTGGTCCGTGCATGGGCTTGTGGCGGAAAAAAAACCAGCAGCTGTAATCTGTTCTGGACCCGTCCCATACTGCTTAAACAAGCGTTTGCGGCGGTCCTTCTTTGGCATGCACCAGGTCTCTAAAAGCACTTTTTTTTAGCAGACTCTGATTGGTAGGAGTGGTTTAGGGTAGAGACACACACACAGGCTGATTACATATAATCAAGGCTTTTTAAAACACTATTCCTGTCTCTATCTTTGTTACACTTTTAATCACATTATTTCTGTATAAACTCTCACTTGTCTCAGCAACGCCCGACTTTTCCCATTTTCCATCCTTTTGAAAATAGTCCCCCCCCCCGCCCCGACTACAGGCTTCCGTCATGGACTCTGTCGTGGTCTCGCTGGAATTCATTTTGGACATGGACGTTATTGGAATCGAAGCTCTTCTATTAGAACAATGTATTATTTCCACCCCACCTCATTTCCTCCCCAACGTGCGGGGATATTTTTAGGGCCGGAAAGAGGAGGAGTGCGGGACGGACTTCTGACAGAAAAGATAAACCAGTTCTCCCTCTGTACTATCTTATCTTTGTCTTGTCACAGCAGGTTTCCATCACTTTACGTAATTATCGGTGGCAGCAATTATTTTTCACTAAATGGTGAACGACTGTCAGTTTTAAAAGCAGGACGGCTGGACAGATGTAATGAGATGTTTAATCCCTGGAATTCAAGCACCAAAAGGGAAACCGTGACTGAATTTCTGTACTGAAAGTTGACAGTGGAGATTAGATAAAACAATAAATCCAGCGTTCAGCACTGACTGGTGTGTGTTTGTGTGTGCGCCCAGTGTACTGCGATACAAATTTCTAACGTACTTAAAATAAAAACTGTTGTATATTATCAAGGAATGTTTGTGCGCAGTTATATTAACCTATAAATAATGCATTCATGTTGACAGCCAAACCTCAAACCTCTTTGACATCCTCTCAAAAGGACCTAGATAGATGCGTCTGGCTGAAGGACGTATAGTTTATAGTGGTAGTTAATGGGCAAGACCAGCACTGGCATTAGATTTTCTCAGGCTGCTCGTCCATTTCAAATGATTTGTGGTTTGGGCAGGGCATATGTCTGCCCAGCTTATTATTATTTTTTTTTATTTCTATGCCTATCTCAAAAAAATCTAGCTATCTTTTATGCCTACAGTGTTATTTTCTGCTTTTTTTTTTTTTTTTTTTTTTTTCTTTTCATGATTGTGTCTAATGCATTTCTGCCTTGGTTGGCTTTCATCCTTTTTAGATGACCGTCGTCCATCTCCTTCTCCATCTCAAAGGCATCATGGCCCTCTCAGACAGGGCTGCGGATAATTCGATTTTGTTTTCTGACCTCTGAATGGCAAAAGAAATCTAATCGCAATTTAGTCACTAGGACTCCTCCCTCCACCTCATTTTCAATTTGGCCTCAAATCGCTGTTCACGTGCTGTTTATTAAAAATAAATAAATAAATTTGTACCTGTATATTACGATGCAATTTAGTTTTTGTGATTGGAAAAGGTTGTAATGCTCATTTTTCTGCCTTTTTTTAAGGTTGTGGTTGATTGCATCATTTATAGCTACTTTTTAATGGAAAAAAAGTGATGTGGGGGGGAATGAATATTGCGCAAAATTAAATGCGGGTGCTGTTGTGCAAGTGTGAGTAGTCCGAAGATGCCCTCCACCCACTTTCACACTGGGCTGGTAAGAAATGACTCTGCTTGACTGCACTTTTAATTCTCGAACAAAGGCTTTACTGAAGGTGATTCAATAATATTTGGGTTTGGGATTTGTATTTACTGTCGGTTCTTTGGGAAATGCAGAACGGCTGATGACTGTCTTTGCTCGCAGTCTCATATTTGAGTACAGAGCTTTGTAACCCCTTTACAGTGCAGGTGCTTTTCGTTTATTCCGTGCTGTAATAACCAGGCCATGCTCGGCTCACTTTAAATGTGATGAGTATTGAGTGCACTTTTTTTTTCATCCCAACTCCAACTGAACGTCACAGGTTGGTGATACTGTGATAACTGAAAGCTCATTTCAACATTAAGCAGGCCATTAGTGTCTTTTGACAGTGGTCAGAAAAGTGTTAGCAATGACTGACCTAAGGTTTGCATAACTTGTGAGCATAACTTGGTTAAATAATAGACATTGACTTAAGTCTGGCTTGACAGGTTTAAGAAACAGATGTGGACTACTTAGAGCACTGATGTACGTCGCTCTGGATAAGAGCGTCAGCTAAATGCCGTAAATGTAAATGCTCCTCTTTTGGAGCAGACTGGAAGCTGCTGACTAGAATCGGCCCACCGTGGTATCTGCTGTTCTTTCAACTTCCTGTTCGGCTCCTTGATCTTGGATCCATGGAGCCGCCATGCTTGCCAGGGATAGAAATCCGACCCTAAGCTCGTAGGGAGAAAGCTTTCAGCACCGTCCCACCAAGCCAGACATTTTTATAAAGACTGCAGCGGTTCTGTTGAAGGCCTTTTCATCTTGGTTTCCCAAAGACCCATGCAGTGCTGGCCAAAGCCCGTGGGGCTATTGACAGTGTTTTCTTTGTTCCAAAGATTTTCTTTGGGGACTGAGAGGATCTGTGTACCTGTGTTCTTCCTCTGTAACGTCCTGACTAAGAAACGATAAGCTTCTGCCAGTCCGCTCAGTGCAGATACACTTTCTTTGGAGGCTTGTATAAAGCGAGTGACCTTATTTGACCTAATTGTAAAATTCAACACTGAAACACACAACGGTGGGATTAATAAGACATTGGCGGTCTTTGTCGGCTCACCTTGCTGCACTCGAGCGCAGAATCAGACTTTCCTCTTGCCAGATAGGGGATAGCAAGTTTATTTGGATTGTGTTGTGTGTTCTATGTTTTAACTGCATTATCTCGCCTCACAGTCTGGATGGTCAGTGTCACCCAGAGTTATCACACCAGCCTGCCCTCTGGAGCCAGTCTTACTGAGCAAGTGGAGAACAGGGCCTCCTGACTGCTGTATGTGTTCTTAAGAAAAGGGGGGGGGGGGACGACGACATTATGAGTCATTGATTTGTATGAATACCAGAACTCATGAGTGGAGCTGGGAGGCTGCTCTTGTCTAAACAGAGAAGCCCACGCAATCTGATTACTTCAGACTAGATACCAGATACTGTCTATTGGACAAGTTAAAGGCTTGATTGATTTGTTTTCCTTTACTGATTGGCTGAGTGCAGTTTCTATTTAAGGCTTTTCTTCTCTAGCATGGCTCGACTCTTAGTATGGTGCTATCTTCTGTCACTCAATGCTCTAATAATGGGCATCGTGCATGTGGCTATGCCCATGAGACCGCAGTCCCGAACCTGGTATAGACTGAGCTCCAGCACTGTGTAAGGCTACAAGAGTGCAACGAGAGTGAGGTTTGTCAGCGTGTTGCCTGTAAGGCAGGCTGGTTTCTTTACCAGATCCTCACGTGATCTTGTTTCGTGTTACTGCCTTCTATCTTGTAGTACAGGGCAGTGGAGCTCCAGCTAGGATTGGGCCGGTATAAACGGTATACGGTAGAAAGGATATGAATTTGGCCAACGGTAGATATTTTGACTATACCGGCTTACCGCGATAGCGCATGTTGATGTCATCAAGCTGCGCCTGTTTTGGTCGAAAGCATGGAGCTTACACGTGGGGAGGAGGAGGAGGTGCTCGTAAAGAAGACCGTAAAGAAGACGTCAGTCATATGGACCTGGTTTGGGTTTAAGGAGTCAGATGTTGAGCAGAAAAATATAATCTGCAAAGTATGCTGGGTGACAGTAATAGTGAAGAGAGGGAATACAAGTCATTTGTTTTATCACCTCAAAACGAAGCACGATTTGGAATACGAAAAAAGCCAAAAACTGCGCCCTCCACAAACGCCCAGTCAGTCAAGTGGAAAGAAAAAAGGTGGCCCTACACACCAGCAGACTGATATTTTACAAGCATTTTCTAAAGGCACTCTGTATGAGAAAAAGAATCGGCGGTGGATTGATATTACAAATGCCGTTACCGTGTACCTGAGTAAGGACATGGTGCCGTTTCACACAGTGGAGAAAACCGAGAGAGGGAGAGAGAGGGAGAGAGAGAACTATATATCATTACCGCACATGCTTTTAGGCCATATCACCCAGCCGTAGCTCCAGCACTGGAGTTGGGAACTTCGCCCTACATTAATGTTTCACCTGCTCCAGCACACCCTTGTTGATTCAGAAAACGCCTCATGATAAGGTTAGATCGGGTGTATTTTTGACATATGCGGTAGGACGAGTCCTACTTTTTTTTTTTTTTTTTGGGAGGGGGAGCTTGTGGTCTGTACAGACTGCACGGCAGTTACTAGTCGCACTTCTGTTTATTTCCACTTTCTTCCGATCCCCCTTTTGTTTCACAGTCGAGTGCAGATGAAACCACAGCCCTTTACATTCCATTTCTCTCAAAATAAGATGCTCACAATGATGGGATGATCATCTCATTACAGCTCTGCTGCTATACGGGCAGGAGCAGGATGGGTACACTTAAAAATACCTCTTATTTTGATGTTTTTAGTGTCTTATTCCCATCCTTCTGTCACCATGCAGCGGATACTATTAAAAAGTCAGCTGGGAAATGAGAGCACACACCTTGTGTAAGTGCCGCTGTGTATTCAGAAGCGAAAAGCTATCATCGTGGTGCCGCTCATCACCCCACTTATCACATCAGCGTCATTTGTGAGGGTTTCGCTTGAGGACTAAGTAACAAGCACTCTATCAAATCAGAGGGCTTTTTTTTTTTTTTTTTTTTTTTTTTTTGCACAATGAATATGAAGGAAGGATTCGATTAGAAGACTGTCATGCTTTTTTTTTTTAATATTTTTTTTTTCCCCCTGTTTAAACCAATCTATGATGACTTCTCTGTAGCCCTTCACCGAACAGTCTGTTATGCATTTGGAAAGACTACTCGTCATCCAAAGTTCATCTTTTCTTGAGAACGACTAGAATGTGATTTGTAAACAGGGGCACAGCCAGGCCTTTCATAAGGGCGGACAGGTTCGACCCCACATTTTTATCAGGGTGCTAATCTACGGTGGGGCAAAATACTAATCCACAAGAAACGATGTAACGTGGCTACACCTATCTGTGTATGGCTTGTGCGTGATCTCCATTGGACAGAAAAAGCAAACATTTGTCTGTCTAACAAACAAAAGTCATCGCTAACATACCGTTAGGCTAAATCGTATAAAGCTTGGTACAGTTTCAACATGGATAGCTAAGAGTAACTGGTACAACACTTAATAATTTAAATATTATGTCAGCAAACAAAATCTTGGCCAATGTTTGCCCGCTTCTTTATTTATAATAGGGCATGGCACACGGTTTGTTCTGCGGTTCTGTGTTAGCTGGCTAAACATTAGACTTGTTTACAATCCTTGTCGGAGATGAAATTAAGTAAAAAAAAATAGATGTTTTATCATTATTCAAACTTGCCCATCACATGAGATTTACATACATACTACTACTATGACTACTACTACCACTGCCAATACTACTCCTACTACTGGTGCCCATGCTGAAACAGCGTTTGTCTCTATCACCACTCAAACACGTCCATGCTGCCCTGCATAACGCACGCTTTCTATAACATGGGTTGCTTTTTTTTCAACAGAGCGACTAATCTCCGTCTGCACCACTCAGAGAATCTGTGTGCGCTGATGTGCTACCCTGGTGTGTGTTTTTTTTTTTGTTGTTTTTTGTTTTTTAATATCCCTAGTGTGTGGACCTTAATTAATCAGGTAAGAGACAAAGCCATCAGTTTCTCTGGCCTTGCCTTCCATCTGAGGCAGTCGTCTCTTCAGAGAGGGACCCCAAGGACTGATTATTCTCTGTAATGGTCCGTCATACAGGTGGTGACAGCTAAATTGCTGGTTTTTCATTAAAAGCCCATCTCTGTCCCTAAGGTTTGATTACAGTGAAAGATGAAAGTTGTGCAGAAAAACAAAGGATCCAGCCATAGAGCCCCCCCCGAGTGAAAGCCTTTTGCCCTTTATAAAGTTGGATAATCATTGAATTTTACCATTCTGTGGAAGATTCTGGCTAATCTTAAGACGTAACCAAGGAACCAACCTCATTTCCTAGGTTAGTTTTTGGGACCGATGGATGTGAAGCTTGGTGGAATACCATCCTTAATGCAGACGAAACAGCGCCGGTGATAAAAAAATAAGCCTCCGTAGAATAATCCCTTTGATATGTGCACTTGCCAACATCCTCTTTTCAGCTTCAGTAAACGAGCGCATAGCCACATAAAGCACGGCATGACTAATAGCACATGGGACAAAACCAGCGGAACAGCTTTGAGAGATTAATTTCACATCTTTGGAGAAAATAGCTCTGACATTTTACGCTACAAAGGACACTGCGGACCAATCATCAGTCATTGCGGACTAAACATAGCAGTTTAAAGTCCATGTGCAAATGATCACGCGCCTAAACTTTTATGATGTCCTACTGCAAGGATTTTACCTGTCAAGTCGGTGTTGGTTGGTGTTTTCAGGAGATTTCTAATAAAAACAGTTCCAATCGGTAGAGTAGCGTTCCCAACCCCCCCGGCTCTGGGAATGATTATTTTTTTATGTATGTATACATTCGGTTCAAGTGTCTTGTAATTAATTTGTTTTACCTAGTGTCACCAGAGCAAACACACAATATGGCCAAAACGCCAGACCATCACACCTGTATGTGGTTCTTCCCCGGACCATTGCCGCAGAATAGAAAATTGTATAGAACACCTTAGTATGCAGACATTGTTTGCCAAAGTTGTAGGAGAATATTCTTGACCAAAGGCCCATTGACAAACCTGGAGAGGAACTGGAATGCTGCCTTGCACCCCAGGCCTCCTCATACACCATCAGTGCCTGACCTCACTAATGCTGCCGTGGCTGAAAGAGCACAAATCCCACAAACGCTCTCCAGAATCAAGTGGAATGTCCTCCCGGAAGAATGGGGGGGGGGGGGGGGCTATTATTACAGCGAAGGGTAGACTACGTTTGGAATGGGATATTTTAGCATGCGCATGTGGGGTGTGATGGTCAGGTGTCCACATACAAAATCTGAACCTCTTACTTCTTCCTCTAATGTCAAGTCTAAGATTTAAGTATTTATTCCAATTAATAATTTCTTGTATATGAAGCCAGCACTTTGCTGAAGAGCTTCCATAAGAGCAGATTACACAGGCTGACAGTTTCATAGCTGCCACATTTCTGGCATGGAGAAACAGAGGTTAGTGGTTAGTGTGGTGTGTTTTAGGGGGAGTTCAAAGGAAAGGGGTTGTGAAATCCAACTTGGGCTTTTGGGAAATCAAGTGATGAGAACCACTGGACTAATGAACTTGCTACATTCCAGATCCCAGCTGTGCTGTAACTGAACTAATAAACATGAAATCCCTAATCTATGGTTTTTTTTTTTATGATTATAACCCCCCCAAACAATTGTGTAAATGATCACAGTGGCTCTTGGACTTGTGTCTTGCACTACCCCTTATATAACTCTACAGTCCGTCTCACACGAGTGACGTAATCTGTGTTAAAACTATTCAGTCGTGTTATTGGTATGATCGAATTAATTACAGTTTCAGCCTTGTTCACAGATTTCTACTGTAAGAAACGGATGCAAAACACATTCCATCTGGTCAGTTAGATTTTTTTATTTATTTTTTTTTGCAAGAACAAACCTCATACAGCAATAGACATCACGGTAGAACGTGGAAACGAACCCATAATTTCACCCAGACATGCGTTTTATCGTGAATGAAACCTAAAAAGGGTGGCGTGCTTTCACACGCGAGTTTCCTTGCCATCGTGTTGTCATCAGCTGTCAATACGTTATCAGTAACTACAGCAGAACAACGAGAGCATCATATCTGGGTGTGCTGTTAAAGGAAAATAATGGGCAGTTGTGGCCTTACGCACGGCAGTGTCACTGTCACCGTCCTGCAGTGGAATATTTTCTAATAACGTGGAATAATTGTCACCTCTCAGAACACCTCAGCCATAGTTTTCATTTTATGTGGCATTTCCATCCAGTGTACGTCATTACTATAGAAACAGTAACGGATGACCCTTGCTGTTATTGTCTATTAATAAGCACCCTCTCAAGCATTTAACACTATTGTGTTACAAGTGTAAGTATATGTGGTGTAATGTTCAGTATATCCAAGTTCTCTTTCGGTGCTGAAACCTGGTTACATGCGATAATTGTGCGATTTTCTCATCTTGGTTACGAGCAAATGTGCCGTTTCCCGACGCAGGCCTCCCTCTCTGACTCTCCAGCGTTCTGGTTTCATAACCGTTGCCTGAAGCTGTCGAGAGTTTACTGTCCCTCATTGTTTAAGGTCAGCATCTTGGCAGGACTCGCTAATCTTAAACAAGCACAAGGGGAGTCCTCTAAATAGCACTCATTATGCTAGAGAGAAGCCCATTAAACAGGCAATTTTCAATTATTGTGCCTGAACGGCAGCCGTGTGTTTTCTGTAGCAGATAAATTGCGGTTCGTCACCTCGGTGCTTCACCTTTTAGGCCGACGTACAATACCACAGCGCGGGCGTGTCCGTCACTGAGCACTGATTCATTGCAGCCTTGTGTAAGCGCCGAAATCACATACACAGAGTTGAACACGTACACCTAAACTCCGTGTGCAGCAACCCGAGCGAGAGAATTACAGCCTGCACATGAACATAATTCAGGGAAAAGAGAATGCGCTTAATGATGGGGATTTTCAACAAGAAGCTCTTTCAAGTATTAATTTTTTTTTATGGGGTTCTTTTGATGTCTGTATTTTCCAGCCAAGGAGGGAGAAGCGGAGCAAATCGACTTACCCTGGCAACACGTTGAACACAAACGCTGATGACTGGGGTGATTGTCTTGACTAAATTGGTTGACGCCGACTCGTACGAACTAGAGGACTGCGGTGTCCCAGCAGGAAGGACTACCACTTTGAGACTGCATTTCAAATCGAACGAAGCGCTGTTGCTCACGTCGTGTAACGCCGCTTAGCACGCCGCTTAGCACGCTTAAGTAATTTCCCCAAAATCTGTTTTATATCTGCTAACATCATTGAGCCATTCACAGGGTTCTGAGTGTGATGTCTGTTTATTTATGTGATGTAAGCTCACAGTCTGGTGCTCCTGCTAATGATTAGTGTCGGTGGCATTATAGCAGGAAGGCTTCCTGAATAGCAAACTGCGTTCAGATTCTCAGGCATATATAAGGTAACGCAAATAACCACACATTATAATTATATGTTGAGCAGAACAGCGTCTGGGAATGTGCAACGTGCCGAACCTTGATCGGCTACAACATCAGACGAACATATCGGGTTCTAATCCTGTCCGTCAAACAACAGGAATCGAAGGCTACATTGGACTTGCTGAATACAGTCGACCCTCGTTCATCGCGGTTAATCCGTTCCAGGCTCTATGGATAGCATTCTTTATTTAGAATGCTATCCGTAGTAGCATTCTTTATTTATATATCGAATATTTTCATAGTTTGAGCATAGAAAACCTGCTTACGACCCTCTAAATATGGTTTTTAACATTATTAGACGCGATAGAGTGAAGCCGCGAAATTCAAAGCACGAAGTACCGAGGGACGACTGTGTTTTGAAAAACAATGCTTGTACTATTTCCAGGTTTCTGTGAGCCTGTGCTCATGGAGCCTCAGATTCCTGTTCTTGTTTTGTACACGTGTGTACTTTTTAGATGTATTTATGTACACCATGGTTGTGGTTATTCGAGTTACCAGAGAGTCTTTACATTACATTTACATCATTTGGCGGGTGTCGTTATCCAGAGCGACGGGACCAGCCCCTTTGGCACCAACAACCACGCCACAGTTAAAGTCTCCGAGATCCCTTACTTTCTGCTGCCACATGATTGGCTGACTGGATAAATGCATGAGCTTGGGAACACACTTCCTAAAGGGCCAGGGAGTATATCAGAAATGCAGTTCCTATATTTTGAGAATACACAAGGAAATATTTAACTGTGTGTGGTGTAAATCTAGTAAAAAATAAAAAAAAATTTCATTGCAGTAAAAGCTGCTGGTATTGGCCCTATTGGTAAATTATTAATCATTATGGTTTAATATTTAGCTCCATGAATTTGTTTGAGGAACCTGAGCTACTTCCTCCCTGACTGAACCTTTCCCTTATAAATGGACCACATGCCCTTATTTGTAGTACTTTAGTCATTGAGTGTTTGATTAGACCATTATCAGGCCAAAGCACATCAGCAAGAAGAACTTAAGATGTGATCGACTGTAAATGTCCTGTTCAGAAAAATGTGTCTTAAAAGACGCCAACGTTTAAAATTGTATCCTGCTGCAAAAGCCTGAAGTAAACAGAGGAATCGAATGACCTTTTATAAGCCGCTTCATTGGTCTTGTCATACAAGTCTACAGCTCTACCCAGTAAATCATTTTAACAGTAAAAATTAAAATGTAATTTTTGAAAATGTCACTAATACGTTGATCTTTTTTTTTTTTTTTTTAATGTGATGTGGGTGTGCGTGCGTGTCAGTAACTGAAAGCCTCCCGTGCAGTATAACGTGTCCTAAAAGACTAATCCCCGC
>JAOVYU010000004.1:8562658-8604747 GCA_025674565.1 Synodontis membranacea
ATATTAATGCTCAGAATATCAGTCATATTGCATTGTGTTTATATGAAGCTTGCCAATGACTTTGCAAGCCTTTGCTGAATATTTTAATATCTGTTTAGAATAAGCATTACGCTTGAACCATTCATCTCCTGAACTTCTTGCATTTAAATTCTTAAGTTGATATTCCATTTTCCCCTAAGTCATGTTTAATTAATACATTAAAATATCTTTTAATACAAAAAAAAAATAAATAAAAAAATCTTAAATAGGGTTTCCTGTGGGTTGAGAAATAATGTGTTCCATTTGCTGAATCTCATCAGTCAGGCCTTTAGGGAGCCGTGGCTGCTTGATATGAGCTATTCAATGGACTGCATAATGTAGGATTAAGCTCTTTGCTGCTAGCTTAGTTCTTCACTGATTGACCTGAACTTAGCCTTGGGCTCAACATGTCCACTTAATCACGTTCATAAAGAAGGAAAGATGTGCTGACAGAAATCAAACATCTTAATATGATGTGTATTACAAGTGCACCCAGAGTGTGTGTGTATGTGTGTGGTTGAGCAATCACTTCAATGATTCAAAAGAATCCAGCAGTAGAGACATGTCCCACTGTCCACCACCCCTTATAACTCATCTTTGAGAAAGTACATCAAAGTGTGCCGTCCTTTAATGAAATTCTACAATGAAATGATAAATCACAGTTACGCCTTAACCGCTGACATTGCGTTGGCGTTAATTCTAGTTCAGTTCAACGGGAAACTTTTCTGAGTGTGTGAGAAAGGTGAAGCATTACATAATCACGCGTGGGCGTTACATAACGCGGCTTTACTAACAACTGTGGCAGATCACATGATTGCATGCCATTTCTTGTCCTGATGATGTTTTTTTACACTAATCTCCCAAATGTCCCTGAATATTTACTGTCTGAGTGCCAGTGTTGTTTGGGATTAAGCAGTAGCACTCCTGTGCAATGAACACAGAACGAATGAACTCTAGCTCTACCAGCTGCAAAATTGGAGTGTGTTCACTCCAAACAACAACAACAAAAAACCCAAAACAGAGCAAGAGAATGGTCAATGGCTTCAACACCAGCACCAGTGGAAAAACACCTTGATGTCCCTGCCTTGTACCCTTTCAGCACTTAATCTGGTGGAAAACTCGAACTCCCATTCACTATGTGCTTGAACAGCATGCAGTTACTTCCACAGCCCTTGTACTTGGTTCATTCAGAGCTTTAAGGGATGCAAGAGGGACAAGAAATTACCCTGAAACCATACTTATGTTTTCGGAAGTTCTCTCTTATGTTCTGAAAGACCCAGGAGATCAGCAGCTTCTGTAATACTCAACAGTCAGTCTGGCACCAGACAAAGTCACCAAAATCATGGCTGTTCAACAAACACATATCATCGTGATCGTTAAGTGGCCACATACTTTTGGTCACATACTGTTCATAAATGGAGCGCAATTAGTAATGTTTTAAAAGTGCACTACAAGAACTTTCCAAACTAAAAGATCCGTACTAAAAGTACAAAAGGTGTAACTTCAGGGTACCACCCTAGCAACAACGAAAGGAACAGTTTAGTACTCTTACTCTGAGTGCACTGGCTTTCTGTACAGTATCATGCAGTGATGGAGGACAGATGTGACCGTCATAGCAAACAAGCTAGCACCAATCCAAGGTAAACCAAATGGGAAAGGAAAGGAACCGCAAATGCAGTGTCAAAGATGCAATGGTCTAAGTGTAAAACCACACAGTGCAGGAAAACTTACCAAGCTGTTTAGGCTGCTTGTTTAGGAGCCACCCAAACAACAAACTAGTCAGGTGAATTTTATGCTGACTAGCATAAGAGAACACAGGGTAACTCTTTTAGAGCCAAGATTTAAACACAGAATTCCATGGAGAAAGTGCTTTTTTTTTTTCTTCTTTTTTTCCTTGGAGAACGAACGGTAAAGACAACAGACAGTTCACCTGACTGCGAACATTCGTGGTCTTTGTGACGAAAGACTTGCAACTCAGTGAGTCAGACACTGTATGATGTTTTCAGAGCCTGAGTATTGGGAGGGGTTCAGCTCAAAGACAGAGTATTGTTCGAGCGTCGTGGGACAACTGCTGGACTCCAATTTGGAAGGGCAGAGGTGAGAGTACTGTCGTCTAGACAAGTACAAGCTCTCATCAGTTCAACAATTAGCTCCATCTGGATCCAGTTCAGTTTCAGTGGGGAGAGACAGTCTCAGCAACTGACTGGAGAGGTCGTAAATATATTTGCTGGATGAAAAACCTGCGTTTACAACTTGAAAGACAGACTTTATTGATCACTTTGTCAGTTGCAATGAAGTTTGATCTATCTGAGCTAGTTAGATAAAAGCTATGATGGATATGGGAATTAATTTGCGTGTGTATGAATAAATTACGAATACTGACATTTCTGGAGTGTAAAGACATCAACTGCAGTGAGAGAGCGTTTATGACTTAAGGGACCAAATGTCATTACTACATCCTACACGTGTACATGTTGAGACTGGAGTCTCTAAAATTTTAAAATACCTTCAGTCTGACTTCTTTGCTGGACAAACCTCTCTCTCTCTCTCTCTCTCTCTCTCTCTCTCTCTCTCTCTCTCTCTTTTTTCTTGCTCTTTTTTCTTGCTTGTCAGGACTATGAGCTTAGCGGTGTATAACGAGGTTTCACATACTAAACCACGATGAGCGAAGCCCACAGCATTGCCAGAGCTGCTTAATAGCCTCCCGTTTGGCTCTTTACACTCTTTGAGCATTTTGGTGGGTATTTTATGTGATCATATGCCGTAACTGGGATGTATTTATGAACAGCCTCTCTATTTAATTGGGCTTTTTATTTTTAAAAGCTTTCAAACATCAAATGTACATATTCATTCACTTACCCCGAATATAGTAAATCAGCTTTAAAATGTTTGCTTCTTTAGATTTCAATGGAAGTACAAGCTCAATTTAGCTAACAAAAACACAACCAGTCTTTTCTTTAACTACTGGAAGTCGATTAATTATAATTAACTTAATTACAACTCCTAGTAATCACCCGTTTAAATTTGTGTAAACTGCATGCCTAAATCATCACACTCACCGAGCTCAAACAGGCTTATGTGCTTTCTGACAACTATGACAGTTATCTATAAAGTAAAAACTGTTGTAAAAACTAAACTGAGTGTTTGTAAAAAAACACTTGTAGCATATATCCTGCAACTGCAACTCATTTAAGTGTATTTGTACAGTGCATTTTTACAAGACACTGTCACTATCACTTTGCACTAAGCTTTCTTAACATGGTAATAACGTCAACCTCATAACTCCAATGCAAGTCTGCAGATGCAAATATCTAACAAAACAAGCATTTTATACCTGCCAGTATACAAACGTAATGCAATTTAGATGTGCTTTTTGTCAAACTGTAAAAAGATTTAAGGAAAAACGTCTACGCATCAACCAATGCTTTAATACTACTTACAGTTGTTTTTTTTTGCCTTAGTACATGTATACTTACACAGCTTCTTATATCCTTACAGTCTCTAAGGAGAGACATTTGATTTTTTACTATGTATGGCATGATTTATAGTTACAGAATAATGCAAATATTCCTAAACTCACATATGAGGCCCAGCTGCTTTGCTCATAGAGGCTGCATGGATTTCTGGGCAGCCCTACAAGCTGTAGTAAATGTGATTAAATAGTACATTTACAGGTCTGTTATATAAGACAGGTTTAAGATTCTGAGATATATTCTGACACGGGCTCGCAATCAAACAAGTATTACAATCAGATGAGGTAGACGTCTGCGGAGAAATTTTAGGGAGGATTATAAGACCGTATATGGCGCAGCGTTGGCACTCACCCGTACTGTTGTACTCCTGGGACAGTCAGGACAGCAATCACACGACCTCTGAGCAGACCTGACTGTTCCTGCACCTCGATCACCATTATGTCCCCGCCGCACCTGTAACATACAATTTAATTATGCCCATAATACAACATTCATTCCCACTCACCCTACAATCCACTTACAGGGTGATGAACTAATCTCTAGCTAAAGAAAATTTCCAGAGGAGAGTTATCTCGTTAAACTGTTTTCTTTTCCAGGAATATCGCATTAGTTCTCATGTGAAGTAACACGTTCCTACTAAATTTGGTTTGAGCATCCAGAGAAAAGCCCCCAGTATCAGGCAAGTCCCAGGGCCAGTGCCAAAACAATGCTTTCTGTTAATCCCTGTTCAGTAAATAACTATTTAGATGAACGAAGCCTACAGGGATTCAGAATCAATTCACAAGTAATTTCCTCAACCATGTACACAGGTTTTGACAATTGTCAGGGAGTCTAGTCATTTACTTTAGAAAATAAAGAATTAAAAAACAAAAAAACAAAAACAAAACAAAACAAAAAACAAAAACACCCAAGTCTGAGTTGAGACCATGAGACACACCAGTCCACATGAATATCGGTTGGTCTTGGCTCGTAACCAAGAACTGTTTTATTTCATCAGTTATCAAATACTACAGCTGGGTGACAAAGTAAATTATAAATCAGTGACTCCATTATGGGTTTTTTTTTTTTTTGCTGGCATGGTTTGTTTTCAGCTAGAGGGAAGCATCAGTGCAAATCAATACAATGTTTTTCAGGCTGATCATCTTTATCCTATGCCGAAACAATTTTTACTGATTGGAGTGGTCTCTTACAGGATGACCCCACCCCCTCTCTACATGGCACAAGAGATCACTGAATGCTGAATAAGATGCAAATCATACGCTTTGGCATTCGGACTTATTTAACTCCTATGGGAGATTCTGGATTAGCGATTGTTATCAATGCCCACCACCAGCAAAACACCAATTGAGGGGATATCTTTTGGAAGATATCCAGTGCTGATCCAGAGACTTGTAGAATCTGTGCACTGAAAAAAATATATTTTTGCTAGCCAACCAAAATAACGTTCACGTGCAAGGTATGTATGATGACGTTATGCTTTACATGCATTTACTTTTGTGCTTTTTTTTGATCTGAAGCCATGTTTTATCATGTTACTTTGTGTTTTATGTTTTGGTTGAATGTGAAAATACTGGATTAGGTTCTTACCAATCACTCTGCTCAATATGAAAAACAGCATTTTGGCTTAATCTAGCACATTTGCCTTGAGGTTAAACATTGTATCCCACAGTCACAGGTCTGAAAGAGAACTGGAGGCAGGACTAGGTGTGGTTGAAAGGGAGAAATGGAATAGTGATCTGCGTAGTTGATTCTCAGAGGAGTGAGGGTGGTTGGGTTGTGTTCTTGTGGGTTCTGCTATGTTTTTGTATACTTTTAGAAGTTACTAGCTATTATTAAAACTCATTACTTCAAAAACAATTATCAGAAAAATGATTTCTTCAATTTCCTTCCCACCAGCCCTTACCCCAGTTCAGGAAAGCCTGCTGTACCTGGGTATCCAGATTGTGCCGTTGACTGGAAACACTTTAAGGGCCTGAAGATAGGGAAGAGTTTCTCTCTGTGGTGCTTGATCTGCATTTCCTAGAGGTGAAGACTCCTCCGAGATCTGCTGGTCCTGAGCTCTGTCTGCATCCTCACAGTCCGTGGAAAAGGGCATGCTGCTGGAGCTGGCTAGGGAGCTGAGGGCCCCTGAGCTGGAACCCTCAATGTGGGCCAGTTCTGCCAACTGCTCTGAGCTGAACCCTGAGGAGCTGATGGAGCAATAATCTACTGAGTCCTGCTGGTTGAGGATCTGTGTGCCAGCGTCTTCGCTGTGGATCACTGTGACAGTGGGTATGAGCTCGAGTGGGCCTGGTTCCTCTTCCTCAGTTTGTTCCTCAGTATGCAAAGTGATATCTGTAACTCCTGTTGGATTCTGGATGGGGAACACATCTCGGAATGGGTGCAAGTCACCACAGTTGTAACTGGCACAGAGCTGGTAACTACTGGCGTGGTACATCAAGAGAGTGTTTGTGTGGTCATCCAGACACCAGATGGCCTCATCGCCTCGAAAACTTGGGGCAGATGTCATGGAGACCAAGCAGGATGGCAGGAGATAAGGGTCGAGGCGGCGGATGGGTTGCAGCGTAAGGCTGTCGATCACGAGCACACCAGGCCCATTAGTGTACCACACCTCAGAGCCGGAGCGTACAGGCACGATGCTCTTTACAGGGTATGGCCTTTGGCGTGGGTCCGAATCCTCCATCTTCAACAGGGACTTGTTCACAGTGTGAGAGCACACGTAGGCCTCACCTTCCAATGGCAAGTCATCCACTAGAGTGTACACAGCAACCAGGCCGTCTGCCATGCCAGCGAATACCTTGGGCAGAGACTGCACAAGTAGCATAACAGTTAATGTTAACATTTAATAATCTCTATTTTTAAACATTGTTTACAGTTCTTCAAAACTTTCATTTGCTTTAATTGTCTTTAACCATATGCTGATTCCTGAGGTATAAATGTGAGGGTGCACACATGTACTGTATACTGTACCCCTTTGTCAAATGCAATTAAGGCTTAATTCAACAAGAGTTTTCAAATTTACGAATCAGTTTGGATCCAGGAGCACATTGTCCAGGATTTGGATCCAAGAGCACATTGTCCCTCCACACACTGAAGAGGATGGAAGAGGAGAGGAAAAAAGTAGCCCCAACATCACAGCTACTATATTGAACTGCAGTTTAGTTGATTCTTATGGCTGTAGAGTTTCTAAATCAAACATTAAATGTCACTTTCATAAGAGGAAACTGTTTGGAAATGCAAAATGCAGTGTCTGAACTTCTCCAAGCATCCTTAGAACAACAATTGGCAATATGCTGTGGTCAGATGAGACCGAAATCATGCATTTTGGTCATGCTCACATGAGCATGTTTGGGAGCAAAAGAGAACTGCATACAAGGACAAGCATTTGTTCCTCTCTGTAAAATATGAAGTGGATCACTCATGCTTTGGGGCTGTGGCAAGGGGTTCAAGGGCTTATATGAAGGCTGACAGCATTCTGAATTCTATGGGGCACTAGGACATTTCAGCCAAATACTTGGTCACCTCCACCGGGAGGTTCAGACTTGACCATATATTGAGCTTTCAACAAGATGATGCACCAAACATACATCCAAACAAAGAAATTGTTAAATAAATGCAATCAATGCTTTCCAATGACGTCTAGCCTCGATGTCCGGCACTGTGCATCTTGAAATGCAATTTTTCTGTGATGCAGCCCCCATTTTGAGAACCACTGATCTAAAAGTACTTGACAAGAGTGTGTTGGTGTGCTCAGTCACTGTCTGGGATGAGATACACAACAGTTCAGCATAGGCAACATTTAGAGAGAGACTGCTGCCAAGATAATTAGCCATGACAACACCCATATGTCTACCATTATTTATTTACATATCCAGGATAAAGCCCTTAAAGTCACCTCTGATACCTCTCATCTAGCAAACAAAAACAAGACCTAACCATTTGCTTGCTTGAAACCTTTAGGCAGTGATTCTTAGTTCAAAATTAACCTTTTTATTTTCTTTTATACCATATGTTGCATTTACTGGTGTGTAGGAATGTAACTGTGTATGTGTGTATTATGGTCTATTAACTGAAATGCTAATACAATGTGTTTTGAATGAAATCATGTAATTTCTCGCATATCTTATTAGTCATTATTTAGAACACATGGCCCATGAATTTAGTTTTTTCTATTCCTGAAAAAAAAAAAATTGTGGGAGAGAGGTCTCTTGGAGTCTTGTCCAATATTGTCATATTTAACATACTATATAGAAGACACATAAAATTGGCTACAATTTTTTTTTCAGAATTGTTTTTTTCCAAGACAAGCCTGGAGCACTGTCCGCTTTTAATTTAGTGTGCTATTCTCTAAAAGTGTTTTAGTTGAAGTCTCTAATGCCACCCTGAAGGCACAAAGTGCTCGCCATTGACCCCGAGTGCTTCAAAAACATAGGTGGAGGCCACATCAAAGTGCACAAGGGGAGTCTAAGTGTGTGTTTGGAGAGGGATGAACAGCAGCTCTGTCATTGTTGTCTGTAGAGAGGACCATCTGCCTCAGAGAGCTGAAGCACCGACACCTGCACTCTGGACACTTCAAACGAGAGGAGGAGAAAGGTAGAATAACCTCTGTGTTGGGCACTGTAGAGGCCCTTCATTGCAAAGACTGGGTGGGGTATGGGGTGAATCTGACTAGTAGTTAATTTGGCACAGAGGTTGTAAGAAAGCAGCAAATGCAACATTGGCTAGTTTATGTACTGTAAGTACAATAATCAGCATGAAAATATTGAGTCTTGAAGATACCACGTACATTAGATTATACAACCAATGTGAATCCAGCACTTGATTTTTTTTTAAAGCACAGTGATCTCCTGTTTATTTTCCATCTAAACTTAACTTTTAGATGGAAAAGTTAAAAAGAATTTTATCCAAAGTGCCTTTATAAGGGAGACGGAATCCAATCCAGCAGCTTAGGTTGAGAACTCACAACCTTATAATCATCTTAAGATCCGAAACAGCTGGATCATCTGACATCAGCCTACTAAAACTAAACTGACAGACAACCACTGCTCTTTTCTTTGGACATCTGAAAGAAGCGCAGCCGAAGGACTGGCGAGTGTGTGAACTGGCTCGGATACTGACCTCTGACCTGACTGGCAGCAGCATGAGGCAGGTGACCACGGCCGGACAAGAGATCAGCTTTTGCGGGTGGCTCAGGGGACACATCTCTTTAAGGCTGTAGATAAAGACCTCCTGCTCCTGAACACAATCACGCGAAAAGCAAGATTAGTTATCTGCATTCACCATGGCTGGACAGCTGGCTGAGGGGGAAAAAAAAAAAAAAAAAAAAAAACAGCTACTAAAGAACAGAATCAGCCATGTGGGTTACATGTTTGTTAACCAAAGCTAGGTATATGCTACAAGGGAAAAATAAATAAACATGAAATAGGTTTCAAGAAACTGAGAGTATATAATACTGACCACCATTTAAAAAAAATAAGTAAATAAAAATTGGCTCTTTGTTGTAAGGATTGTGATGGAAATTAATGTATAGTATGCTCCTCAATCATAATAGTATATTCAAGTATATTCATAAGCAGTCATGATGCTTTATTCATTGTATTTTGTGTCTGAAACTTTGAAACTCTGTCCTTGTCTGTGGGAATATGTTTTGGCTCTTCTGGTATGAAGCCAGGACATTTACAGATAGAGATGCAGGTGGTAACCTTGTCCTTGAGTGGAACAGGCACCCAAGTCATGTTGTCATTTTATAAGCATATAAAAAGGATGTGGAGCCCTCTTGGGAAGGGGGGGCCTTTTTCCCCCTCTCTTTCTTTCTTTTCTCCTATCACTCTGTAACTTCTTTGGACTGCAGGAGCCCTGCAGGATTTCCACTATGTCTATATTTCTATATCCATTTATCAAAAAAAGACTCTGAAAGACAAAGCTCCTGACTTCTTGTAGAATTTCCATGACAGGGTGCACACCAGATGTCAAAGGCATGGCTTCATATATGGTTACACAGATGACTAAAATAAAATAATGCTTGATTTGCAATCAAATAATCAAAAATTAATATCAGCGGCACTGACGTTTTTTGTGATGTTTTTCTGCACAGATCCGGTAATTTGTACTGCTTGTGACCATCAAACACGGTCAAATCTCTTGTGCATTTGCAAGCTCAGCGTTCACCTTGAAGTTTCTTGTTTGTCCTCCTGTGGTCTGCATCAATAGTCTGGCTTCGTCTCACATTACCAGGCTTGTGTATTTTTTCACCCACGTTTGAAAATATAGTGAGGGGTTCCGATCATTCTGAACCGAGATCACAGGGACACAGAGTGACTTTCTTACTCTCTCACACCAGCACATCATCGATGCTGACTTGTGTTGCCTGAATTGCGGTTTCCCATTTAATGGAACTACTTTTGAGCTGGTACCACAAGTTTATCTGTGGGGAAAGAGTACGGCGTTTTGCAAACATTTGCATGCAAACAAGCCTATCAGCTGGTTTTACTCTCAGAATGTCTAATATTGTGCTTTAGTGAATCGGTCCATTATTTCTTATAGCCATTCTCATTTTATAAGCGTATGGTGATTGGTCCAGACGTTCAGGAAAAAAAATGAGCCAATGCAGTACCGGTAACTGACATTTGAAAAAATCTGAGTAAAATGTTAGCCTTGTAAACAACAGCTCTTAATGTTAGTGCAAAAAAAAAAAGAAAGAAGAAGAAAAACAAAAAAAAACAAGAACCAAAAAAAAAAAACAGGGAAAATGGACCAACAGTGAAGTTCAAACTTTATTGATTCTATATGCAATGAAGGAAACACAACTTAATTTTAATGTGTTTAAGGGAGATTTAGAAATCTTAATTAACATAAACATCCATATGCTCATCTGTGGGTTTTTTGAGTTTTCAAGTAAGAAAACCTAGAATTAAAAAAAAATAATAAGCAATTTTTCAGCAATCAACTATTTTCCACCACAATTTTTTTGCAATATAAATGAAACAAATTACTGTCAGTGTGTAAATTCTACAGAGCAATGGAATGATCCGTTTCTACAGAAACTTGCGAGTGAAGCATGACACTGGACAAGTATAAGTGTAAATGTTGCTAGTTTGCTGTTTGCACAGTCTATAGAACTGATCAGCCCAAAAGAGCCTATTATATTATAGTACATGTCAATTTCCTTTATATTCCTCAGCATGTATTTTTAAAACCGCTGATCGCCAATCCTGAGTTTTTTCCTCTCTTACGAAATTTTACATGAAATGATCCTTATCCCATCCCTAATTAGAACAAGATTCCTGAGGAATTTCCCAAAAATGCTGACTACTCATAGATTTACATTGGATTTTATACTGAAAAATAGCACAAATCTATTCTTTATAACAGTGCAATTGTATTCTTTCTGATTAAAAAGAATCTATTTTCCAACTTTTTCTGCTCGAGAGTTTCGTGAATAGGGTGCAGATTTGCAAAGCACACAACTTTCCTGAAAAAGAGCCAATGAGTTTCACAGTGCCATACAGACACATGAATCAAATGTAGCTGAAAATGATATAGACTGCATCATGTGCCCTGTATGCGGAGGTCAGAGTTCACTGGACGTGACAGCATTGTGTGTTTGTTAGAGATTCACAGTGAAAGAAATATTTTAATCCTATCAGCAAGAAAAGTCCAGATTTTTTGTCCAAGAGAAAAAAAAAATACTTGACACTTCTTGATTGTGATATTATTTTTTAAAACTTACCTTATTTACCTGTCTTGTCTAAATACTGCTTTGTTAAATAGTAGCGCATGATGCCACTGAAAGATTTTAATACTGCAATCATTTGGCAACAATACTGGACAGTGCAGGGAAGATGTTGACTGGTTTTTGAGTTCTGATTAGGAAAATATCTAAATAAATAAACACGTAACAAAAATTATAGCTCAAGTCTCTCCTTATCCAGAGCAATGGCATCATGCCTAATAAAAAGTCATTGCAATATGGATTATATACCCAAATGAAGTTGATTTTTCTGTAGGAACTCAACCATGTCTCATCCTAAAGACCTTTGCAGCATTCCCATGACAACATGCCGTGGTATGCTGAAAAGGGCAGCCTGGATAAACTACATTTCCCAGAAGCCCACCTCGGTGGCGGTCCACAGGGTGTTCTCCATCTTCAGCTGACAGCTGAGGCATGATCCTGGGCACGGCATACGCTTCACCTCCACCTGACCTTTGGCTGCGTTCACCACCGTGTAGTTCCTATTACACGCACAAACACACACACGCACGCACGCACACACACACACACACACACACACACACACACACACACACACACACACACACAGTGTGTCTTAGGCTGCTTTGAGCTCAGCTGGTCCACTTGATGAAATAAAAACTTCTATTTTTTATAAATGCACAATTCTCAGCTGAGAAGAGATTTTATTTATTTGACTTGCATGTTTACATTGACGACGGCAGAAACACTAACAAGCTCAGATGCGAGAAAGCAAATGCCACCACTTGATTTATCTATGGTTTTCCTTTTGAACATTTATTATACATTATACAGTTGTGGAGCAAGCATGGCTATTTACTTCTACTGGCCAGGGAACGAAAATACACTTTGTTGATTTACGCAATTCATTAAGCCATTTCTGAAATTTTGATTCATAGCTATAGCTCTGAAGTCATTAATCATGCCGTACTCTGAGCAGCTCTCTCCTTATGGCTCAATTCTCCAAGCAAGTCACTCCATAAAAACCCTAAATCAACTCCTCATTATAACTGTGGCTGAAATCTAAAATCCAATTTCTTAATAAAATGGGCGTAATGTTGATGATGACAGATCTACTGAGATGTCTGCTGGTAACTTGTCTTCATATAATCTAATTAGCAAAAGTCAAAGCTTCTGAAAGTAACACCCTCGTCTCAAACGGAAAGGTTTCGACCCATCTGTCTACAGTCTCTGGCTCGGTTCTGTAATTGTATCACTTCTATACAGGTTACAAATCACAGTTTACTGTTTTATTTGACTTGCTACTTGTGTGGTGCTTGTGTTTTTCCACTAATATTTTTGTACATTTATTGTAAAATCGCTTTCTTACATTTGGCCAAAGTGTTCCCGACACCTTATTCTTTTCAATTATATTAAAGTTCAGTTCAATTACTCAGTTCTTAGTTACTTACTTAGTACAGTTACAAAACAGAACTCAAGGAAAAGTAATGGGAGTCATCCAAACAACTAGCTCTGAAAAGCTCAGACAAAATCTGGTCAAAAACCCTTTCAAATCACATGGTTACTGGTCAAAAGGAATCTGATTTATATTTCAGAACAAGCAGTTGTGATCCAGACCTTTTACTGTAGATGGAATTGTTAGCTGGATTTGTTGTTTCATCAGACAAAAATTGCCACGTTAATCCGAGATGCATACAGGAAAACTATTATCCCTACAGCCTACCAAAAATAATTGTGAGAAAAAGTGTCACCAGAGATGATAAACAAATCAGTAGCCCATGCACCCAGGACAGAAAGACGGGGTACCAAACTTTTCATGGTACTGACTGAATCATGTCAGTATTACCGATTACTGATTCGCATTAAATCAATCAGTGCCAAATTTTGGTACCTGAGCATGCATCTGGGTAAGAAAGGAAAGTAAAGGGTAGAGCAGGGGTCGGCAACCCTGGCACGCTGACAGCCCCTCACTCGCTAAAGATGCCCTAGCCCCTCCCTCCCCCCGGCCGCACTATAGTGAAGTACTGAAAAAAGTAATGACGGGGACCAGTACTGAATTCCAGGTACCAGTATTGGTTCAAATGTGAACGGTAATCAACCCTACAGGACAGACATACTGTATTTTGTGCCCGGGCTATAAATCTTTATTCACGGTTGCCGCAGACAAGCAAACTGAACAATCAGAAAAGAAAAAAAAAACCTACTACTTATTGACTTTTACAAAGAATGTTCCCATTGTTCCGCATGTTTAAACTAAGTGAATGCTAGAACTATAGCTCGGATTACTCGTTCTGAATCCCAGCACCTGCTGCACTACACACATCAGCTGAGGCATGATAATAAGATGATTTATTGATCTTTTCTAAATCAGAAACATACAAATTAATTGTCATATAAAACTCCTCCTAGCAAAATATTCAGTCAGCCTGGAGGACAGATCACTACATCATAGCCAAAATTTACTGAAACAGGACATGCTACATTAGAAAAGAAAGATTTTTTTTAAAAAGAATTTATATATTCCTTAGGTTATATTAGATTCTGTCATACATTGTGTATTCTACAGGGTGTCCCAAAAGTCTTTGTACATAGAAGATCGTTTTAGCAAACTGTATCTTTATTTGCAACATCTCCTCTTCAAGATTTCTACACCTACATAAAGAAATCATTAAAACACCTGGTGTTATTCATGCGATTGCACTTCAAATGCGTTCCTTTAAATGATCTTTGTGCTGTAGGCATGAGAATAATTTTAATACATCCTTCTTTTGTCGAATGCATTCTTAAAGGCTATGTTGGGGAGCACATTTTGAAGTGTTACTCCCCCCACCGTAAGGAGACTGTATATTAGTATCTTGCCATGTTATTATATTATGTTAGCTTTTATGTAAACTTACATTTATGGTTTTATGTTACACTTATGACCTAATCGATTTTTGGGCAACCAAAACACATGACTGGACATTTTTATTGCCTTGAGGGTTAGATGATGAATTTAGCATTTGTCTACCGTACCAGTCAAAAGTTTGGACACAGCTACTCGTTCATAGGTTTTTCTTTATTTTGACGAACTGTGGCTCAACACTCAAGACATCCAGACTATGAAATAACACATATGGAACATGCATGGAAGACTTTAGGTTTTATCTGCAAAAAACAGAAGAAGAACTGTTTGGAAAAACTGTCACAGGTTCTCTAATATGCTCAGTAAAACTTACCAGCCAATATTCTCATACAACTGCACAACTGTACCCGTGTCTACTGATACATTTCTAAAAAGCTTAAATATTACACATCTTATATTGACTTGTATATATACAACTCTTAGATGTTTATTTTTATGTCCAAACCACTGACATTTCGTTTTAAAAGGTGTTTTTGCTTTACGGGATTTTTCATTTCCATGTGCAAACTTTTGCACAGTACTGAATATAACAATTAATTTTTATGATCATAATTATCACCACTGCTCTCATATGCAAACGGTAATACACTTTTCCTTAACAAATTATTTGGTTGTACCTTTTTACTTCTCGAGTCATCATCGTCACCATTATTATAAGTATTATTACTATGAAATATTAAAGTAAGCACTTCCTCTAAAGGTTTCCTCCGATAGCGTCACTCATGTACAGGATATAGTAGGGCACTCTGAAACGGACTTGCTGTTTTGCTGCGCTAGAGTAAAGACAAAGCCCTCTTTCTTCTTGCATCTTTCAGGCGCTGAATGTGAATTACAGCACCTTTCAGCGCATCTCGAGGCCACTCCATTTGGCATGATGACATGGCCGTGGATGTAATTGCCAGCACCTGGGCTGTGAGATAAAAGCTGGCCATTCAGACTGCATCAGGGTGCCTCGGGTGGCTGGCTGAGAGTCAAAAAAAAAAAAAAAAAAGAAAAGCAGCTGTTCCTCATCTCACCTGGAAGCTGAAGTTCTGATATGAACTTCAGCCCACCACCGTTTATCTTACAGGATGCCCATCACGCATAATAATGAGTTCGTTTGCATGCTCATGAATATTAATACGTCCTCAAACTGATTTCTAAAGGCTGTGTGGGTCATCTCAATATTTTCACATTAACTCGGGTTAATAGGGTTGTTTAGTTTCATGACTGTGAGCTCTTAAATAGGGTAACTGGAGTTAATGAGGATGAGAGGAAATGTGTAGAATACAATAACTGAAGAGTGCTTACTCTAAAAGACAGCACTTGACATGACTTAACATTAAAGATGGCAATAAAACAAACGAGGGAAATTTTTTAGAATTAAATTTTTCAAAAGGCCAAAATTATTTATTTCAAACTGGCAAATGATCATAGCTGATCATTTTTTATTATGATTAATTTGTCAAGATCACGGGGTTGCCTGAGAAGCCAAAAATTCATTAGCCTAGGCAGTTTTTTCAATTTGGAGCCCATCTTAAACCCATTTTACACCAGAGCCCAGAGGCGCCACTCCAACTCACTCCCATGTTAATCGCCGTTCTTTTACATCCGACGCCTGCGCTGTGCGGGGCAATGAGGTGTAAGTTTGTGCTCGAGTTTATGCCAAAAAAAGCACATGGGCTTTATTTAAGGCTGTAGCCATGCTGGAGTATCGCTTGCTCTGGAGTCGGTAATAATCCACACTTAGTGAGAGTGCTGACTGCGACCATGAAAATCTAATTGGATTAACAGTAAACAGTTCATCAGCTTTAGCTCTCCCCTATCGTTGTTTTTCTGACAATTTGTGCTACCTTGTTGAAAAAAACGCTACCGATAGCAGATAACAAGCCCTGAACCTAACTCTAAACCTAAACCTAAAACGCAACTGCTATGTAGCATATCTCAATAGGTAGCACAAATTGACAGAACACAATGCTGGTTGGTAATGACAGCGCATATAGACAATACATATATGCAAAAAAGATAAAAAAAAACCAAACAAACAAAGAATAAACCCAGATTTGAGACACTTCAACCTGTATTATGAATGCATCCTTAGTAAAAATGAAGAAAACCCATGAGCAGGTGTGTCCAAACTTGTGACTAGTAGTGTATCTGCACTTTATATTTACTAAACCAATGCTAAAAAACAGAAATAAAACCTCCTTGTCAGACTCCTGAGTGGCACAAAATTGGCCATGTTCTCAGGGACAGATGGAGTGTGTACTCCATCTGTGTTCTCTCTCTCTCTCTCTCTCTCTCTCTCTCTCTCTCTCTCTCTACTTCCTATCAATCACAGCAACAACAGCCAATCCTGGGTGTCTGTGGGCTCCTGCATGTGGAAGTGGATGGATAGCTGTGATCAGCCGGCTTCACATGTCTCTGGGGGACTATGTGACAGTCTTCACCCTCCCTGGGTGTTTGATAGGAGGCTGGCAGCTGTAATGTGACAGAGGGTGGGAATTGGCCATAACTAAATTAGGGAGGAAAAGTGGGAAAAATTCCCCTTCGCCCCAAAAATGTTTCCTGAACACTTAATATTAGCTAAAATGTGTTACTGAATTACATAAACAACTATACAGTCAGAATCAGCCCAATGTTTAGTGTAATACTTGCACACATGCAGACAATAAACCCATGGAGCAGAACTGAAAATGAAAACTACTTCCCAAAGGCTTGCCCACCTATACACACTCCCACACACACCTGTTGTCCTTTTCTCCATCCCAGAAGACGGCGCTGTGGCCCTGCAGTGAGGAGAGGAAGAGCTGGCTGTGCTGCTCGCAGGGCAACAGGTACCTCAGACAGGCGAAACTCGGCTCCTGCATCTGCCTCAGGATAGGTATGGCTAGAGGACGCTGCGCACACACACACACACGCAAATATGTCATCATTCTATCATATCATTATATGCACTAAAGTCAGACCGAGTCATTCCTGCTTATTGGTTTGTGTGCGATGAAGCAGAAATAGTTTCTAGACTCAGAAAGGTACAGTTTATTTTTTGTCCTCTACACAGAAGGGCTTTGACTCTAACAGTTACGGGAACATACACAACAATTAGTGTAGTGCTAACATAACACCGAATCCCACCGATTATATCACAGCGCTACTGAATTCTGAAATCTGATTGGTTAGGTGTTGCAGCACGGCTCCAGACTGTGGTTGTGTCCTGCAAGGGGACAATCTAATAAAACTCATAAAGGTGATGATATTTAAAAATTAAAGATGCCGATTTCTGCTGATGTTTTAAGGAGACGTTTATTTAACATTTACGTGTATAATATGAGAGGAATAAAAAAAAATTGCTATGTGCTGTTACAGGAAAATAATAAACTCTGGGGTGGTTAAAGTGATTCCGCTTCATATAAGCACTGTTTTTTTATTCCGTACTGAAGACCAAAGCTACATATAAGGTAGAAATATTCAGCATTACACAATGCTATGCTGTATTACAATAAATATTTTCATGTCTGACAGATGGATTTAGATCAAGACTATAGCTAAAGCTTCAGCATAGAGAGCAGTTTGAGATCTAAGCTAGGGTAAGTAATAGAAAAAACATGAAACTTTGTTAATAGAGGATGGAGACGTGACTTTTTAGAGGCAGCACAAATGCAAAACAGCCAATGAAACATTTAACAATGTGACATTTATACAGATTTTTCTTTAACCAAAAACAGAAATTCCAGGGGGTCAACTCTTTTATACTCTGGAACAGCATGTTCTAAAAATATGATACGTAATCATAAGCCAAATTACAATAATGCAATGCTGCACACAACTTAGAGAGAAAATCCTCAGTAATTATGTTTCGTTATATTATAGATTACAACTCTGACCCACTCATGTTAATCTTCCACACGCTAAAAGCCATTAATTCATCTACAACCTTATGCATAACTGTATTTTGAAATGACATTTACGCATTCAGATTCAAAAAAGCCATTTTATACCTTCTCTGGTTTGGTCTCCCAGCATTCCTGCATCAAAGCCTGCAGACAACAGAACTGCACTTCCTCTGGGATTCCCAGAACAGGCCGGATGCCCTTGGAGAGTTTCTTTGCTATTTGCAGCTGATGATGACCCAACGATGGCCGACGGCCAGACAACAGCTCATACAGGACCATCCCATAAGAGAACATGTCCACCTGAGAGACAGAGATTGAGGAAGAGAGAAGAAACCATGTGGAAAGGAAAAGAAGAGAGACACGAGGGAACAGAAAGCTTATTAGCACATAAAAGTCATTAAATATACAATAATTGCTTTGTGGAGCTTGACATGTGGGAAAATGTACAGGAGAGTAAAGAGCTGGCACAGTGTCTCTTCTGTGACATTTCTGGGGTTTGTATTTGGCTCCTGGTTCTCCGTTGTACAACAAATTCTGGACAGAATGGAACCAGGTCATATCTGGATTACGGCGTTATCAAAGTTTTGTAATTTCTGTGAATGAACCAGAGCCTTCACTTAAAAAAAAAAAAAAAAAAAAAAGAACAGTGTGTGTTTTTAGAACAGGCAGCCTTGCCAAGTGGGGAAAACAGAGCCATGGTTTCCTGACAGCGCTGAAGGTACAGTAGCGTAGACTGACATCACTCAACAAGTATTTAAGATATGCAGGAAGCGCGCTGGAGGGGAGGCAGAGGCTCGTCTGGACCAATCTCATATAAGGCAGCACACTGCATTCCTTTTGCTTGAGTTGTGGCAGCCTCTGTGGCTACAGCAGAATCTGAGAAACTCATTAAGTTCCTTAATTACACCCAGACCCATTTAACTACTGAGGTTACTTTCCAAGGTATACTTAATTTGACTAATTTTAGATCGTTTAAGAATGCCCACCTTTATAAAGGTTCATTTGCTTCACAGTGTTGATGCAATTTCTTTTTGGTACAACCCGAAAAATCTTTTCATGTGATTTGTATTGGATTCCTCTTAAATGTGTTGTAACCTACATATTGCTGTTATTTAACACTACTGTTCCCTACTGTTAATGTCCAAAAACTGCTCAAGCAGTGCTCAGTCAGACAAAAGCTACTTATAAAGTGAAATTCAGCACTTTTTGGCATTAAACACTGCTATATAATGACTTCCTCATTAGGATTGGCTTATGGGCTTAGAGATCAGGGCTGTAGCAAAGGTTTCAGGTCAGGAAAAATTAAAACTAAGGCAATACTAGTGGTAAAGTTGCATTTTGTTTCTTATACTAGCCTAAAAAAAAAACTTAACTATAAACTGATAGAAAGTATGATGTGACATTCCTTAATAAATACATAAATAATAATAAAAAAGTTAGAATCTGCAAAAAAAAAAAAAAAAAAAAAAAAAAAAAAAAAAAAAACACTATGACATATGCTGTTAATCTGTGACTTTCAGAGTTTCAGTATTAAACACCACTATATACTTTACTTTATTTCAGTATAATACAGCATTTCCACTTTTGAAGATTTGACACTTTTGCACCATTTTTAACTCAGGATATTCTGTAGCATGCCTATTGTTACTTATCGCGCTGAAAATGGAATGGCTAAAAAATATCTGAATATGCAACCTGAAAAAAATAAAATAAAATTTCAATCACAATTAACACTGCTGCCCAAATGTCCTATTACAAAAAAAAAAAAAAGTTCTCTATAAAGCCACGGATGAAACATATACATGGTTCTGACAGCCCTCCTCTTTCTTTGATGCAGGTTGCAACCAATTTCATAATTTTTTTTTGTTAATAGAATATTTCAGTGCATGTCAATGGATGCTGCTGAAAAAAGAGAATATTAACTGAATATTATCATTTCACAAGTCAATCAAACTTCACAAACATATTTAGCTCAGAAGGCGATTATATGATTTTCCCAATTTCATTTACGTCCTTACACACCCCTCAAATGGAGAGGCACTGGCAGACCTCCTCGCTTGACATCAGTGTCCAACCTCACTAATGCTCTTGTGGCTGAATGAGCAAATCCCCACAGCCATGCTCCAAAAAACCTAGAGCAAAGCCTTCTCAGAAGAGTGCAGGTTATTATAACAGCAAAGGGGGATTAAGGCTATAACAGCATGTTCAAAAAGCACACACGGGCGTGACTGGTCTGGTGTCCACATATTTTTGGCTGTGAGGTGTGTATTTATATTTCCTGTGAGCAGACAGAAATTCAAGCGTACAAGACATAATGTGGAAAATATGAGCTACTTGTACTGTTTATATTAACAAATGAACAACAGATTGCTATTACAGTATATTTCTAGACCATGCACATATGCCTTACTTGGCCTTGCTCAAAAATCCAATGACGAAACTCTGAAGCTTGTGGTTGTAAACCAGACTGTAATATTTGGGTTTGTCTTCTCATGCGGACACTGTGATTTATCCAAACTCAGACCTATCTGCAGTGTGACATTAGTTATGCTGATCACAGAGTACAGTAAAGTATTTAGGGATTGGGTAGAGGGAACATTCACATATGGCAAACCAAATTAAGTTACTGTCTCCTAATTAAACTCATAACTCCTCATTAGACAGTATTAGATTAGTGAATGGTCATGCTCAAAGTTGGATCAGCTTCTTCATTCTCAAGAATCATGTGACTCTAATAAGATTCCAGCACTTTACGTCGCTCTAATATGATGATGCATATGAGATCGTTTTTGGTGTTTAAATCAACCCCCCCCAACCTTACATTCTATTACTTTGACTTCCTAATGCATTACCGCTTGTTACACAACAGCGCTGTTGAATGCTCAATTCTGATTGGTCATAAGGTGTCAATTCATTTTCAGGAAAAGCAGCACTGAGATTCAAGGTAAATCACAGGTTTATTTTAATACACTTGTTCTAACACTATCGTTTCTCTAGTAACTCACAGAATTATTAGGCTTTATTATGTATATATGTGCTCTACATAAACGCATTAAAAACGTGAACAATTTTCGGAAGGAGTCTCCAGTGTCATAGCTTGAGTGAACTTGAAACTTGTGAACTTGGGTCACGGCAACAGATAATCTTAGGAAGAGCTCTAGGAAATCCGAGCTGAAGTTAAAAGCTAAAAGTTAAAAAGAGCCAAAGTCTAAGGGTTTATCGACACTGCTGCTCAAATGGAGTTCTACCTTTTCTTTGAGGGGTTTTAAACAGAATCGACAGGATGAGAAAGATTTAAAGCCTGAGTAAAAAACTTGATTATGTGTATGCTGAACTTGGGGTTCAGCATCAGCATCCCTCATTAACACAGGCCTCTGAAAACAGCTGAATAAGCTGAGCGAGTATTAACACCGTTTAAGTTTTCTTTGACTTAAATGTCAAGAGAGTTGTCTATTCAGTACTTTTATTACTCATATTACTTGCTGCAAGGAATCAAGGCAGATGTGTGTACACATATTTTTCTTTTATTATTTTGTGAGGACCAACATACATTTTGAAAATACTTAATACAGGATGTCCTGGTGATCTTTTGTCTACTAAGTTATACTCTCCGGTACTGGTCACTGGTTTAAGCTCTCATGCCGTCTCTTGGATTCCATCTCTTGGTCTCTTTATTCCTAATGTTTCTGGTGATAAAGCACCATGTTTGAACCTTCAATTCTAACAAAACACCAAAAAAAAGGGGGGAACAAAACCGTGTAGTTTTCTTACACTATGAGATATGCTGTTACAATACGTTTAACCCTAACCCTAACCCTAACCCTAAGGATGTTGATCGAGTCTTGCTAGCATCTTTATATTCACTCCAAAGTGTTTAAATGTGAGCTAACTACGTTTTGTGGAAATTAGTGTTACAGAACACTTTTTGTGATGCATTGCACTGAAATTTGGTCTCTATTCTGACACATCTTTAAAATTCTTTATTCTGGAAATATTGTCTAGCATCCATTTAAGCTAATTACAATGGCTGTTAAATATAGATCCGAGCAACAGCCAGCAGCAGGTGGTGGGATTCGGAGAAGAGCAGAATGCACCAAAGTACTGAGAAATTTATGAACCAATTGGTGCTAAACAAACATGAATTTAACATCTGTTTTGTGGAAAAGTCAACAGGGAGTAGCTGCTTTTCTCTCCTGGTTGTTGGATAAGTACAGCCTGCTGTACTTAGTAACAGCCTAGAAACTGCACGCCTGCTGGGCAACTGTGAATGAGAAACTGCTCTGGAGCACCCAGGCTACAGATTTGCCCACTTCTACGGTGGGAGTGCCAAAAAATACACAAAAGGATTCTTTTTTCATTTATAAGTCTTTTTCGTATGTTAGTCAGGAACATTCTTTATGTAATATAAACTTAAATATGAAGCGCTTCACCTGAATATTTGACCCGAATACTGACCCGAATACAACATGATGGTTAAATTTCCTTCTTATCAGGGAGGACAGAACCATGAAGTATGCTCTTCGTGTCTCATAAAGACATGATACAAACGCAAAATGTGTTTTAGTTTCAGGAACAGCGGGATACGAATGGAAAATGGAAAAACGTCCTGTCGTGTTCCACCAATAATACTGTGGTTTATTTTAGGGGTAAATCAGTTTGCATTTTGATCAAATGCAAGCCCGTGTGAGCTGTAATACTATAAAAAGAATACTGCGCTGTTAGAAAGGAGTTCCATGGAATTAAAATGTCTTTAATGGCAAAAATGACAGAAGGCCATTGGAAATTACAGGCTGAAAAGCGAGACCATCTCAGGTTTCCCATGGTGAAGTCACAAGGTTTGGGCACCGAGAGCATGGGCGAGGTTGTGGTTTTGTCGGCGAACGGGGCAAGCATAATCATGAGGATGAAGTCATCACATAAATGACTTCAGCTACTGTTTCCTATCAAAGTAAAATTCTGGCTCAGATGAATCATGACTCGTGGAATGATTCAAGGTCAGCTCTTATCTCTCTGAAAGTATTCATCAGAGTACAAAAAAAAGAGTGCTCGTGCTCATGTTGAGAGATTTGAAAGACACTTCAAGAAACAAACTGTGCTCTTTCCATAATCAGTCACTGCAAAAGAATTCTGGAAGATGAGCTACATAAAACCAAAACAAATTTCATGGTGGGCTGGCTTGCACAATCAAAAAAAAACAAACAAAAGAAAAAAAAAAACTTTTTTACAACAAAGTTCATGCATTTCATCAAACAATCATATGAGGAACTCAACAATACAGCACTCATTGTACTCACTGTAACCTGACACACTACTTCAGTATGATGGTAAATTACTAGAAAAGTAATTTTCTATAATTATCTTTGCTAGAAAAATTTCTGGGATCTCTAACAAGTCACTGGTATACAGCTGCACTGTTATACTGCCTTATAACAGCAGTAATAATGGGTTTTGTTGATTATAGTTTTTAATTTAAGCTTCTGCAATCCGGGTCACAGTGGTGTAGAACATGTATTTTGAACATGCATTATATTTAGAGTGAGCACATCTTCCCTGATTTAAGGTAGTTTGGCACATGGTTCTAGCTAGTCATAGCGGGTGCTTCTCAATGTCAATGAAGGATCCCTAACGGCTACCCATGCCATCAAATTCTGCTGAAGAACTGTTCCGATGTCTAGGATTCTTTGAATTCTACCAAGGACTGAGTCCTTCATTCAGACAGTTTTCAAGGATGCCTGTGTGTATCGTCAGCATTCTTATCGTCACAATCCTATGTGCAACGTACAAGGCAGGACCATCTCAATGACGAACAACTGCATACTTTCTAGACTGTCCCAGTATATGATCTCTGAAAGCTAGTAATTCCGACAGTCACTTGATCACCTGCAACATGAACAGCATGTCAGCCACAAATAACCGCATAATAATTTCACAATGTAAACTCTGTATTTCCCAGCACATACATTAGTTTCATGAGTCTGCTGTGATCATGCATTTTTTTCCCCTCATGCTAACAATTTTTTTTTTTATAATAAATTCATTAATTACAACTATATGCTTGCTATATGGAGCCTATCCTGGGAACACTTGGTGCGAGATGCAAATCTTGAATGGGAAGTCACAGGGCACTACACAACGCACACGTGTGCGCGTACACATATGCGCATACACACACACACCTTCTCTGTCTATCTCTCTCGAACTTAGGGTAATTCAGAGTAGCCAGTTCACTAAAGGAAGTTTTTTTGGAATGTCAGTGGTAACCGGAGAACCCAAGTGAACCCTGGAAGAACATACAAAACTCCACAAAGACAGTAACCCCAAGTGAAGACCGAACCAGAGGCACTGGAGCTGGTGTGTGGCAACCCTACACCATGGTGACACTGTGTGCCCCCTGAGACAGCAGCATGCATTCAGTAATTCAGGAATCCAATATGAGGCACAGCGACAGAAAAGATATTTAACAACTGCTCTTTTATGGTATTACTGCTGCATGGTTACTCACAGATCTCATAATGTCATAGGAGAACTCCCATTTGTAGGCTCTCTCACTTCCCAGGGGGATTCCTGCAGCCTTGACTAGATTTTATTCTTGCATAAATGAAACTGTCTACATTAAAACTGTGACACGACACTTCACTGTGAATTTGAGAAACGTATTATGGGGCCCTGAGTGTTGTTAACAGCTATATTTCTGTCACACTTTTTTTTTTTTTTTTACTTGAGCAGATTTTGAAGAAGATGTATTCAGTGATATGCATAATTACTGATTCTACTTACCAGCCAAGTGCAATACCATATTTATGTGAGGTCAACTTTTTTGTTATAACAAATACAATATTTTCCTAAAACCAGGTTGAGGGAAACATCATTAGGTAAAAGAAAAAAATAGACCCGCATATGGCGTGTAAGACCGTGTACCTTTTCATCATAGACGATGCCTGGGCGGATCTCAGGAGCCTGGTATCCCGGTGTGCCCTCCACTCCAAGAGCGCCCTCGTGGAAAGACTGGCGGGATATGCCATAGTCGGACAGCTTGACGTTGACCAAGTCCTCCACCTGCAGCGACCACACGAGGATGTTGTCCGACTTCAGATCACAGAAGATTATGTTCTTCCTGTGAAGGTAGGCTAAGCCTGCAGCAACCTGATAGGCAACTTTGAAAGTCAGCATATATCCAAGGGGCATGAACAAGGAGCCTGTGGACAATAACACAACAAAAGGGCTTCCAGTAACAACCCTTTATAAAGCGCCAACCATGAGAAAATACAGTCAATATATGCCTAGTGTAATGCTTAGCACTGCCTCACGTCACCATATATTTTTGAGAATTATTTCTTCATCCTGAGTAACTGCTTTATCCTAATCAGTGTCATGGTGGAAGGATGGGATGCCAGTCCATCACAGATTTTTGGAATCATTCTTTTGTTTTCTTTTTGCTTTTAGTATTAGAACTCACGATGCGATGGCAGCAGGCTTAGAAGAACAATCTAGACTATCTCCTCAGAGGTCCCCAGATGTCCCTGAGCAAAGTGTGAGATATAATCTCTCTGGCATTTAGACATCCATGAAACGGCTTTAATAGATGACAAACAGGGAGCATCCTCATAAGCAGCGATTCTTCTCTCTAAGGCTCTCCTTGATTGCCTATAGGAACCTTGTTTCCACCACCCATACTGGCAATCCTTTTCAATAAGATTTTTTGGAATTATAAAATTTTTAATAATTCATTAAATGCATTCTTGAATTTAAGGATCTATATGAACAAGAAAAAGAACTTTATAAAAACCAAAAATATATTTCACAACCCTCAACAAAACCTACACAAATACCTCAAGCGAGTTAAGAAGGTCAAATGAGGTGAAGTGACTTAAGCGGAAACTGTAACTGTATTTAAAAATTAGTAGTGCATTCATATCATGTTCCAATTACAGTAATTGCAAGTTTCTAATTCATACAAATAGTCTTTATTTACTGGTCAGACTCTTGGGATTTTCTGAAAGCTTACGCTTGACAGTGTTTTAAACAACCACTACCAGAAAGCATAGTGGTGGATTTTACACTTTGAAGGCATTGTGCAGTTTAACATTTTTGCTTGAAGAATTTAGTTTAAAGGGGCTGGCTCACCCTTTTTAGAGTCCTACGTGTTGTCCTCTGCTTACTCTCTATGTGGCAAAACCTGTTCACTGTTAGTAATCCTTTAAAAAGCAACTCAAACTTTTCCTTCATTCACATGTCATACGTGGAACAAAATATGCCTTATCTTTTCTTTCTTTTGTGGCCTCCCATGGGACAGCCAGGCCGGTTTGGGTCAATTACATACAGAATAAACATATCAAAACATATTGGATCAGTTGAAAGAATTAAAAATAGTGATCCCTTGGCAAAATATCTTCAATCTCATGTTACAATTTAAGATCTGTTACCTAGAATGTGGCCGGATTGTTGTGGAATTCTTTCTGGAATATCGATGGCATCGAAAATGGCAACACACTAGGATTCTAGGACAGAGGATTCTGGGAAGGGTGAGCCAGTCCCTTTATAATGTTAAAAAACAAAACAGTGAAATATTGCCTGCATCTATTAGTGTATCTATTTTGGCTTTGTGTGCATTTTTATAGAATTGTTTCTATCTGTGTCCATTGGGATGAAGAGGGTAAACCTTATTTGAGTGTTATCATCTCTTAATAATCATAAATTATTTTAAGTGCCAGGAAGTGAACACACTACATTAATAATCCATGCTTATCAAAGCAGACTGTTGTGGCTCAGTTGTACTTCGGTGGTGATTGCCCATCTCACCTTTGCTGCGCTCCTCAAGCACAGTGTTGAGGCTCCCAAGTGGTGCCAACTGTAGGGCAAAACACAGCGGGTGAATGCTGATGCCCAGAAGCGCCACGATGCAGGGGTGCTGCAGGGTGTGTAACATACTAGCCTCCTGACGGAACTCAGAGAAGCTCCGGGCAGTGTCCACAGCCTGCAGGTGCTTCAGCATGGTGTCTGGGACAGCACAAAAGGGAATTATTTGGTGAGTTTTGAGGAAATGATATCAGGATTGACTAAGGGATTCTTTCCTCCCAATGTTTTTTGAATTGCAAACTACTGTATAATGATACACAACTGAAACCTGATAGAAAACAAAAGGATAGGGACTGAACAATTGTCTTTTGCAAGGACAGTCAACTGGTGGACTGTGGTCCGGTTGCAGACCCAGCAAACCAAATGCTCAAAAAACAGTGGAACAGAAAGATCATGTATGGATAAACTAGCTCAAGTTCAGAGACTCCAGTTTTTTGTTTGTTTGTTTGTTTGTTTTTTTGTAAAAAAGTCTGGAATAAAGAAATGAGACAACATTTTTAGGAGCACTCTGAATCCAACTGACTATAGGGTGTTCTTTCAACTCTGAACCTATGCAATATTGTGTGTTTTGAAGGTTGACCTAAGTCTGAAGTAGAAGAAGAAAGAACCGCTTAAGAATACCATAAAGTGCTTCCAAATCGTTAAAGCTAAAGAAAGAGTTGTTCCCAATAATGACCTCAAAGACCCATAAACCTCTGTATGGCCAAGAATTTAGAGTGATGAGTATGTTGAGTTATGATGCCAGATAGGAGATGATTTATGCTATTTTGATGTGAACCCCACAAACTTCTCGACTCCTCTAAATGTCTGTAGCTATGTCAGTACTGGGCCATACCTCAATATACTGTCTGTAATGGAGAACCAAAAAAAAAGAAAATCTTCAAGCCTACAGTAAGTGTTCTCTTGAATTTTCTTCCACAGCAGTATAAATTTTGGATCGAACCAGTGTTTAAGTGATTGCATAGTAAATGACTAATGATAATATTTCAAGTCAGGATAAGCCATGTAATTTATCAGAACCTTTGTAACCTTTGCAGATATGGGGATCGATTGGTAGAATGTTACAGACTATAAATGCTATTGCCATTGGTTTTGAATTGCAACATTTCTAGTCATTTTAAAGCAATTCATTCTTATGCAAGTTTTAAAACCACTACCGCTTCTGTATATAACGTGACCTCAGCAGAGGAAATCAAAGCCACCATTCGCCTGAGTGAAGTTAAGCGACAATGAAATTTTGTAGCTGGAGGGCTCGTAATGGTCTGGCATCAGCTCTTATGACCATAAGCAGTTAATGAGCAGGGATACTGTTTCTCTCCATCTGTGCTGAAGTTGTCACATTGAATCCGCAGTACTGTTAATGCTATAGAAGGTGGTTTCAGCATAATGCAAGACGACTGGTATAGAACAGGGCTGTAACTCATTCTTCTTAAATGTTAATTTAGAGTCCAAAGTTTGGAAAGAAGTTGCAGATGATGGCAGGGCTGAGCTTGTTAGGGATTTATTCTCAGGGCAATTGCTATTAGAGTGACGAGCACTGTCATACTAATTCTGTTTTTCAAAAAGACTGTAGAGCTGACTATTTTGGGTGTTGTGTCTCTATATAAGAAGCATCAAACATATACATTTGAAAGAGGTACAGGGTCAGCAGGCAGGGTTCTGGTACCCTACTGGCTGTCAGGTTTTACAGTCATCTACTCCTGCTGTTCTTGACAGCCCGCTACAGCCCATGATTGGCTTAGGAGTGTCTGGAAGTGCACAAAGGACATGTGATGATTTCTTCAAGCAAAGCTTGTCCAGCAATGCCTGGCAAGATCAGACAAACGTTTTTGTTTTCTATACGTCAGTGATGTTGATTGTAAAATGAAGATTGTAAAAATGGCTTAATTTGTTCTCTCTACCTTCTATAGGCATAACTGTTAATCATTTATGTCTAAAAATATTCAAACATTTACATAATAAAGACTTTAATAAGCATATTTCTGTGAACAAAATACAGAATAACTGTTTTCACAAGATTACTGGATATGTTTTAAACTACTGTTCCTTGTTCAAAATAGCACTTGATCCTGTTTGTGCTTACAGAGCAAAAAATGCACAGAAAACCAGCCTAAGGATACTGTTAGAAAAAGAGGTTCTTTGGAAGGTTATCAGCTTCAGTTTTTTCAAAATCACAATGAGATTCTTATATTTTTTTCAGATATTGTGTGCATATGTGTGTGCGAATTTGTCTTGATGAGTGCACATATGAAATACGAAACAGTCAACACTGGACAATTTGCAAATGTGTGTTCGTCTGGAAAACCCACTGTCTGTCACGGAAGGTTAAGTTCTGCCACAAATTGAAAAACAAAATACTGAAACTAAAAGTCCATTTTAAACAAATAACATGGAAAAGGGTATTTATTTAGGTTACGCTCCAATCTTGACTTGAGGTCTGTATTCAGCGATCACAATGAGTAAGTCAGTTTAACAAACAGTTGGGTAAAAATAGTCAGTCTGCCTACAGATGTTGAAAACCATGCTAGCTAAGTAAAATTTTCTAATGCAAGAAATGCTTCTTTTTTGCACAGCCTGTAGTGAAATGTCTATTTTAAACAACAGGTTTTAATTAATATTGAATGCGTACATACATGGTGCGGCTATTAAATAACGAGACTGAGCAGTCGAGATCAGCACAATCATGAGACAAAACTGCAGTCAATGCACTTGAAAACACATGGGTTGCTGGATGAAGAAAGTTTGACAAAGCATTTGTCAATTGTTTTCTTGACATTAAGGGTGCAATTATGGAGAACTGGGTTCCTGATGGAGTAACAGTGAACCAACACTATTACAAAAAGGTTCTTGGAACTTTGCGAGAAAGGGTCAGAAATTTCCACCACACACAGCGAAGCAGATTTTGGCCCAGAAACACTCACATCACAGTACTTGACCGCCCTCCTTACTTGCCTGATCTAGCACCATGTGACTTTTTCCTTTTCCTAGTTCTACACTCCAGAAGTGAAGACAGAGCTTCTGAGATAACTAACAGAAGAAGACCTGCTGCACTGCTTTGATCAGTGGAAGACCGGAATGCAATGGGGTATAGTTGCAGAAGGGGAAAAAAATTGAGGGGGAAAGTAAATGAAATGTAAGTGTTCTTTATTAAAACTGAATTACAGCATCAGTCTCATTATTTAGTAGCTGCACCTTGCATGTACAAGATGCTTTACTATATACAGTATGGGATACTGGCATTCTAAAGTGATTTGTATATTATATATAATCATTAACTACACAGAATATGAAGAGAGTAATTGCCAAGTGTCCACTGTGCAGCCACAGCTCTGGGGGAAATATCTGGTTGTGTGCCTGGCCGTACAAGCTTTGATCGCCCCCAGTCTCCCGCTGGAGGAAAGCGCTTCAAAGAGGTGACGTGCAGGGTGAGGGGGTCAGCTGTAATCTTGCCAGCACACATCCTGACCCTGCTGTCATAAACTCCAAATTAAAACCCTCCCTTTTGAAAGACATTTTAATTTGGAACCTCTTCTGACCGGAAAACCCCACTGTTTTAGTGTTCTACATATAACCTTTACGGGTTCCCACAGAGCAACTAACCAAAAGAACTCTACACAGGGTGCTTGATGGAACTTTTACATATATTATTGTATTAAAGTTGATCAATTTCACATCAATTTCCAAGGATGGCAAACCAGCAGACCGTTACTACTTGATTTTCCATTTGTGAGTAAAATGCATTTGTATCTATGACCCACTGTACTCAGAAAGTGCTATAAACAGAGGAAGTGAAAAACTAGAAAAGGAAAGGCAGCTGCACGGCTACGACATGCCTTTTTTTCATTACTCTTACAAGTGAAGGTGAGAAGTGAAACAAGAGCAGTGATGAAAACACACAATGTGTGAACTGTGACTGTGACTTTATAATTCTTTGTATTTTACAAGGGAGTAAAGTGCATGCTAAAGAGCCGGCCCCTTGTCTGCTGTGGCTTACTGTACTGAACCCTGAGCTTTACAGAAAAGCGTTGGGAAAAAACTCTGAATGCATAAAGCATGAGATTTAACAAATGCTAAGCTCTACATTTAGAAAATATAATACACATGCTCCTGTCTGCAAATGCCATTTGTGTTTATTTTGGGCTCTGGATATCCTGTGTGCCTAAAAAACAGACCGTGTGAAGCCTTTTAAGTGTGCAGAGTTTGTTTTACTATTAATAAAACCTTGGTAAAACCGTATTCATCAGGAAATCTCTTTGTATTTTTCTTTGGTAGTTATAATAGAGATGGGGTATATCATATTATACCACAGCATGGTTGAATGTGGTGTGGAAAGTTTTATTACTGCACGGTTCTGACAGTAACTCCAGCTGAAAGTCAAATCTCAGGTTTACTTTAATACACTCATTCTAATACGCGAACAGTAATACCATTATTGGAACAACTTGCACACTGACTTGGAAGGCAGAAACTCTGCATAATCCAATCCCAAAAAATAAACAGGTTTTAAAAGTGCTGTTATTTAACAAAGAAGGCATATATTTAATGATATGGAGAAGTGTGGTGAGTCTCCAGTGTCATAAGGACTGAGTAGCTTGAGCTTTGTGGTTCCTTGATCTCACGCTTTTTTTTTTTTATCTGAATAAATAAATAAATAAATAAAAAAGGAGTAGGGTGAGGGACTGTGTGTTTTAGCCGCTAAAATATATAAGCGATGACAGAAACTAGCTTGGTTTGCAGAATATTCACAACAGTAAATGTTTAAAAAGTTGATTAATAAAATATGATTTACAGTTTTCTTTTATCGTCATAACAACCAATGAATTTGTTCATGAATAAATTAAGCGTGCTATAAAATACGAGCTGCTGGACAGCCAGGTCACAAAGCTCTAAAGCTGGCTTTTGGCTGGCAGAGGGACGTTTTTTTTTTTTTATATCCAAACATCATCTCTCCTCATCGTGTAAATGTAGTGGAGAGAGAGGAATGGCAAATGGAGCGATTCCACTGGTTTTTTGGCAGTTTTTTTTTTTTTTAACACTCCTATTTGTCATCCGTCGTTGCACAGTTACCTCTGTTCACTCGTGCTGCAAGAAAAGATTGATGCACTGCAGACAGGAAGCAGTATGGTTATGCCAGATTGGACAGGCAGCTACGAAAGATAAAAGAGTGGGAGGATAAAGAAAGAACAGCACTGAAAGTAGTGGAGTATGACTCAGCATAAGGGAGAGCTGTAATGTGCACTGCTGAGCTGGCTGATAAAGACAAGCGCACACACACACATGCACAGATCCTATGGACATAATGAAAAAGAAAAAAAAAAGAAAACCTTTGCATATTCAACACAATCAGTGCAGAAATTCAGTCATCCATATCTGAAATGCATTCAATAGCAATCTAAAAATAGCTCCTTTTGCACCTTGCTTTAAAGAAATAGTAAATGCAGTTGATCAGCAGTTTGCATGATGCTAAACCGGTAGCCAAACTGGTCCTTCCACAATGAGTGTGTCATTATTCATGAAAAAAACGTTAGCTATGAATGTCATGTAATCTGCAGCAATGTACAACTGCCCTCATTCAGCTACAAAAGAGAAAATTTACTGAAAATGGCTGAAAAGGGGGGGGAGGGGGGGATGATAGTGCGTATATACGCCCAGAAAAAAGGCACTGTACATGCCCATATTTGTTCCCAGATGTACAACCAATGTAAATGTTCCCTCAAATACACAACGCTGCTCTCTAAGGTTCACTTATGCACATTGAATAAATCCCAAGATCCTCTAAAATAAAGGTACAAAATATTAGGGTGCTGCATAAGTTTGTGGTCTAGAAAATAATCTTTAAGTATTCATCAAAACTTCTCGTAAAAGCACGTTGTTTGTAGTTCATCAATCAAGCACAGAGCAACACTTTATTCATCACTGACTTCTATTCTTATTCAACAGTGGAAAAAACTCAAGGGTCAAAATTTTATGGCAACGCAGCAATCTGTGGTCAAGAACTGGATCACTGTATTGCGAGGATGAATTCAAGCTACATTATAAAGCCAAGAAGTGGTTGACCAAAGGAAACAGGAGACGAGAAGCTGCAGAAACTGTTGGACGAAGATGTGACACGATTGACTCGAGAGCTGGCAAGACGTTTGAATATTATTATTATAGGATATTATATCATTCTACTGTTCTACGGCGTCTGAAGGCAATGGGAAAGATTCTGAAAGTTGGTAAGTAGGATCCACGTGCCCTTTCAGAGAGAAATCTCTCTCTACAGCTTAACACGTGCATTACAGGTGCATTACACCTTTATTACGAGCTTGAACTACGAACGTTACAGTGATCAGTTGATCAAAGTAAGTGAAAAATAAACAATAAACTATGATCATCCAGAGGCAATTCACAAAAGAAAATCATCCTCCTTTATGACAGCACAAGGTCACATGTTGCAAAAGCAATGAAAGACATCTTGGGATGGGAAGTTTACTGCATCCAGCCTACTCACTGGACATAGTGCCATTGGATTTCTACTTGTTTATGGTCACTGCAACATACACCCTCTAGCCACCATTTAAAATAATATAAATTAATTTCCTCTGAACCCAAATCGTTCGGTATTCATTCAGATAAATACCAGAAAATCATAGAATCTAATGGCAATTACTCTGAAGACTAACTCTACGTATTATTTTAGAAAAATCATGAATAAATTTTGTTCAAAAGGGCCTCACACTTATGCATCGCCCTAATACATAGCTTTATATCAGCCCATGCCAAATCTTTATCACCTGAAAAATACAGAGTAGAGTTCCTGAGAGTGTGTGGTGGGTGGAGAACGTAGGAGAGAAGAGAGAAACGGTGGTAAGAATTTAGCCCGGCTTGCTAAACTGGCATAACTGTGATTCATCAGAGCTACTGCTCTCAGCTGTAAGAAGCTCAAGTCAGATATGAAATCAACAAGGATCTGACATTTGACAAGAAACACATTGAGCCACAGGCTCAATTTCAGGTAGAAGCAGAAGATAAGTTTCACTGACGAATCACACTGAATACACACTGTCAACACTCAACAGAGGATAATTACGTATGTGCTAATGATAGATTTTCATTTCACAGCAACTGCTTAACCTTGAATCACATCGTTTATCAACGTTTCAGTAAAGTTGTATATAAATGTTTTCGTAGGCCAATCCAAAATAAAATTCCCATCAGATTTATGATCGTTTTAGTAACACTGATTTTCTTTGTACTCGCAAATGGAGGTCAAATGCAGCTGATTTGCCTTTAGCGACAGCCACAAAACTCAATAAAAGGCAAAGCTCACAGAAAACTGAAAAGTTTTCTGTGACAAACAGTGACAGAGTGCTAAAAGAATGCTGAAAGTGCAGCGTGTGCTGATTCCAGTAATGCAGCTCAGCCACTGCAGCAAATCTGCTACCAAAGACATGCACTAATTCTTCTTCCTCCTAAATTCTAACGTTACTTTTGTCCTAATTGAATATCGAGTTTTATTTGCTCTAATTCATGGAGTCATTAACATGAAATGACACAATGAGTATAAAACAAAATTTTTTAAACACTTGCGTGTGAAATAGAAATAAGTAAAGGCTCATTTACGCTAAACCCTGAGTATGTATACGGATTTGGATGGAGCCTTCTGTCCATACTCACTATGTCCATGTGTTCAATTTGTCCGTATTTGTATACATTTTCTGAAAGCTTACATTTAAGGACGAAACAGAGCAGCGGCAACACAAATCAGCAACAGTTCAAATGAGGCACGACGAAGACATTTTACTAATGGTGGAACTTTTCAGGAGCAGTTACGCAATATAGTAAGAAATTTCAAACATCTATATGATGTTACTCTGCTTTTGCCTCTTTCTCAACAGGCGCATTTTCATCATGACCTCCTTCACCGTCGCCATATATGTTGTTGTCAGAATCTTGGGACTCTGTGTTGCCCTCTAACGGATGTTTTGCTTACCATCCACGGCAACGTAAAAGATTCATGGAGGTATGTGGGCAGTGACGGTTACTTGAAATGGACACATTTATTTTCACATAAAAAGGGTGTTTTTACATACACAAAGGGTGTATAAATGAGCCTTAAGATGTAAACTTGTCAACATGATCCTTAATATGATCTGAAGCCCATCAATCGAGGTTTACATCAGTGAGTCTCCTTATGTGAAAATTGACACAAACTCAGAAACACACATTTTTCGTACCTAATTTTAATACCAGTTTTCCAGGTTAATGCAACATTTATCAAAAATGTTGTAGTATAAGTACACAAACTAGTATTTATGAATGAAGTCTAATTCTAATAGTCTAAGATAAAGTGAATAAACCATTTATAAGTGTCCAATTTGGGCAATTTGAACAAAACCTTAATTAATGCCTAAAATGTGTTCCTTAAAGGGGACCTGCTGTACACGGTTCAATGGTTAGCAAGTGATGTAATCTCACCTGTGCCGCTGTTGAGTGTCTGCTGTCTGCATTTCTTAAACGGGAAGCGCTTGATGGCAGCTGGCTGTCCTCTGTACTTGGCTTTGTAGATGACTGTGCCGCTGCCTCCCTGTCCGAGGATATCTTTTTCCTGTTCACTCCACTCCAAGTCACTCTTCACAAGGAACAACCTGAAAACACCAAAACACAATGTACATACAGTCATCTTGTATATATTGTAGCGTTTCTCACGCCGGAACACAGTGGAGGCAGACAAGAGAGTTCTTTTTGCTACCCAAATGGCCGGGAGTAGATTATTGAACCACAACAACCAGAACAGCATCGGAAACACGTTCACACGTATACGAATGCTCAAACTCTTAGAACCTGGCCGAGGCCTTTAAACTAAATGGACAAAGCCAGGAGGGTGAACACTGGAACCCCGCCCCCCTGGCATAGACTCCCTCTGCTGGAGAACATGACGACCCGAAAGGGATGATGGTCGCCGGCCATCACCCCGCCCACGCCACAATATAATAGGTGACTACCCTCCTATACATCACACACGAGAGGTTGGCAGGGCTATTAATTTTCACTCTTTTTTAAAAGTTGGCATGCACCACTGATATGACTCTAAACTTGCTGAGTGAGATTAGATAGTGACATGCAACCTACGGCTCCAAAATTGTTCACAGGACTGGTCACAGTGGAATTCGATATGTCAAAGTGCAAGTATTTTACATCTCATTTTGTTTTAAAGGGCAACAAAAAATAACTGTGGGAGGAATTCTTTCCTCATTAGTGAGTGGGATTAAAATAACTTCACTTCATTCAAGTCATATCAAAGTGCTTTTAAAACCTCCAAAGAAAATAATGAAGGAAAAAAAAAAACTTCTTAGACTAACAAAGAATATTCAGTCTGTTTACTGTACTCTCTTCCTCACTGTTCTTTTCACCACTCGATTACATTGCATCCCCACAGCAGCACGCTGCGAACGTATCAGTCACCCAGTCTATGCAATCTCTAACACAAATGACTATAACGTAAAGCCAATAACAGCTTAACACACTGACAGAACATGCATGGTGTACCTTTTCAGTACAGACCGTCTCCATCTATCAGCGGCTGTCAACTAACCCGTTACCCTTAGCCAGACAGAGCAAATATGAGGCGAGGACAATCTTCTTTCACACAGAAAAGGAACTCACTCTAACATTATCTTTGACATAATCTTTGGCGGGCAGCCAATAGAAACTATGTCCACTTTACCAGCTGCTCCAGATCATTTCTGTGCATTTTCCGGGAGTGAGAAGCAAAGGAAACATCTTTCAGAGCTGTATAATCACACATGCTTTCATGGTGGCTTAATGGCATGGACATGCTGCCCAGTTCCTCTGGGATTGTTTTGAGTCGGAAATTGCAATGGCCATTTTAGCTAGAGGCCAGAGTTTTATATTAAACGTTTTTATTTTTTGTTTTGCTTTTTTGGTCAGTTGGTACTGATATAAATCTCATACAAACTTTCACTCTAACCCCCCTTTGCCCCACCTCACCACTGAAGCAAAATCCCTTGAATGAACAGCTGCGTGGATGAAACGTAAGCATTATCTCTCTGGAAATCAGTGGAGGAATAATGGGATTTCAGTCCTGGAAGGCCTCAACCCTAAAGAGGTTAACTTTTACTGTCTTACTTACCAAATGAAACTCTTGGGAATTAGCTGATGAGTTGTATTAGGTGTCTTAAATGAGGGATAAAGCTAGTCTTTGCTCTGTTATGGCCCTCCAGGACCGGAGTTTGAAGTTTACGTTTATGAAATGCTCTTTTTCGCCTGAAGTCTGGGATACGGACAGGAAGCAAAGTACATCTTACTGAGCCTGCTAGCAAAGGAAGCATATTGTTTCTGTCACTACATAAATATTTGGAGCGACTGTTCTGGACCTCAGCTTTAAAGTAAATACGACTCGGGCCACATGCATTGCTTGCTCATGTACGGAGAAGCAGTGTGAAGGCACGCTGACATTTCAAAAGAGGAGGAGTGCTGAGTTCTAGTTTACATCCTGCAGAGAGCCTTGCGGAATCCTTTCAGGAGTGTGACAGACGGATTTTAACAAGCCGGTGATGTAGAATGCAAACTTTGGCTCATGAGGGAGATAACTTCCATACAAGTATGGTATTCTTTCCGTAGAGCACATTTTTTTAAGCTAGGTCCAAATTTATTGCTTTCTAACGAGATTGCTGCAGGTCCTGTGGGCACAGTAAAAATAATAACTGCATTTCTAAAGTCTTATATGTAGATCACTAGAACTTTTCTTATTTCACATAAAGTGGGAGGAGCTAATATTTGTGAAAGCCAATCTCTGCTTCTTGTTCTTCTGTCACAACTATGTATATGTCAGTATGAACAATCTCAATTCCCCCTGTCCACAACCCTGACTTTATTTCTGCTTGAGTGGCCTAGAAGGTTATCAATCAAGTGTGCTCATTAGAATATTACGCCACGCCCAGATAATTCTGAGAGCCGTCCGATCAACAAGCTCTGCACTCATTTTGATAATTTAAAAATATATTGTTAGAGCTTATTAAATATTCTAGTATTGCTTTCTGTTCCAACCTTACCAAACCTAAATACTGTGATGTGCATTATGTATTGTGAAAGTATCTGTAATGTCATGTGATATTTTTGCCATATCTCACCCTTAATTGACATGTGCATCTGCAGCAAAGCTCAGATGATCTCATTAAAACAAAATTCACACACACAGCCTTCTGCCTTGCAAAGCTGTGTGTGTGAGAGTGGCAGTAGATTAATGCTTGATATTGTCACTGCTATGTACTGTACATCGTTTCCTGCTTTGACAGCAGCCCCAAAAGCCCTGTTTATACCAGCTGCAGTGAATGAGCTGACACTCCTTCTCAAATCCAACAGGCTGATTCACTATAATAAGTGATTAAAAAAAACTTCTTAGGAAGCCAGAACCTTTATCCAACCAGAGAACCTTTTCAAACCAGGGATCTGATCTCCGGGCCATCTGAAAACAATGATTTGGTTGTCACTAAAGTATCACTATGTGGGAAAATGAACCACTCTGGGGAACAGAACGTGACTGTCTATAAAAGCTTGTCATGTTATGTCCTATTTTAAGTTTCAATGGGAGCTCAGCATGTCCATCAGTTTTGCAGAAGTATAAGGAAGTCTTACCGTGAGGGGAAGTCTGTCATGAAGAGCTCGGGTACGAGCTCCTGTAGGGACACCGGCTCTTTGGGGTGATTGGGGCAGGTGATGTGCTCTTTTTTGGCAGCAGCAAGCACACAGTCCTCCATATTGAAGTAGTGAACTGTATTGGAGCTAGAGCTGGTCTGAGGAAGCGAATCAGTGTGGCGTAAGACTGTAGAGCAATCAGGACAGGGAGCGTACTGCTCGATCAGCAGAGATCCGTCACTCTCGCTTGCTGTCAAGGCTGAGGAGATAGAACCAGTGTGTTGATTAAAGGCACAGGTCTGCACATACAGTAAAATAGATCTGTGTAAATTTACAACATGAAGGGAAAGACCTCACTAGCAGGCAATATATCATCTCATATGGAAATATTAATATGAAGCAGTAAATAATTTGTGGGTCTCTCATGAGGACAGTTTTATTTTCCAAATTCCAGTTGCCTCAGATGAGGGCACCATGGCTCACCAGGATATACAAGCATGTCTGAATAAATACTGACTAGATATATAGCGGATTTGGGAGTTCAGCAGTTTACATCTTGGGGCTGTTAAACCCCATATAGTGCCAGGAATGCTGTACATTGTGACACTGACCTCTGACCCCAACTTCCTCACCTCCTAACCTCCTGACATGTTTGTACACAATTAAGAGAGTTTATATCCTCCTGAGACCCAAACACTAATGTTATATGCCTTGTAATTTCTCCACACTGTTTCTGTTTCTTAGCATCTGAACTTTATCAATGTCTTTAAACAGGAAGAAGTTTGGTAAAAGAGTAATACCCAATGGTCCTGATATGAGGATCTTGTTAAAGAACGACACATTATACTTTTTATCCATTTATTGTTACATTTAATGTTACAGAACATCTACTAAATGGGTTAGTTTCTAATATTGTATTGTTGCAACTATAATCAGTCGTTCTCTTACCTGCCCCTCTTTTTTTTTGGAAAATAATGATACAAAAAATATCAATGTCAACTTGCTCTGCCTTGAAGACTTAAAATAAGAAAAGGTAAAGTAACAGCTTTACCTCTGACTCTTACAAAAACCACATAGTAGAGACGCCTTCCATAAATGCTAAATAAATGACTCCTCATAGAAAAGGTCACTGTATTGAAAATTACACACGTTTCTTTACATTCACTCAAGTGTAGCATCCACAGTATGAGTCCCCGTGAATAAGCTGTTACTACGGAAACAATAGCATATTTAAATAAAAGCATTAATATAAGCCTGCGATTTATCTTGAAGCCAGAACTACAGTCAGAGCTGTGGTTATTGAAAATGAACCAAAACCTTCTGACCATTCAGAATCAAATGCTGTTCTTCAGGCTTCTTTAAATATTCATAAACGAACAAGAAGCTAAATATAAAAACATCTAAATTTAGCTAATAGCACAAAATGAAAGCACACTTTCACTTTGTCTGTCGTTTCATCACATTATTTCACTAGAAACAGAGCTATTTATAATTTGATCTTAAACTCGGATTTCTGATTATGGATGCCTGCCCTGTCAAGATTTCAAATTATGAAATTTAATCACATTTTAAATGAGGTTCTTGTCATTAACACTATGAAAGTATGTCCAATGATACAAGTAATATAAGAATATAAGGAAAACTGCAACTGGAACCACGTTTGATGCATAATCCTCAAAATATAACGATGATACGTGATACATATGATGCATACTATTATCTTCGTTACTGGAATAATCTAATTTCCTCTCGGGATCAGTAACCTGTTATCTTAACATCTTAATGTGCATCTTTAAAGGGTTTACCAACCATAGTTTAGATATTTAGAGTCATTTATATAGCTTAGATATGTCCATGCTTTGTTTACATGGTAAAGCACATGATTATTCAGGGCAAATCAACTTTCAATTTTCATTGAAACATCTCAATAATGTAACAGTTTAAGTAACAGGACTAAAAGGATGGTGCGGAGACCAGGTCCAGAGAGTTGAGGGGGTCAAGCAGAGGCCAAATGTTCATCAAGATGCTCCTAAAAACGGTCTTACAGTGCACATACTAGCCAAAGTTGGTCACAATGGTCACGTTGTAATGGATACTTAGTCAACTTAAACAAAGTGAATATGAACGAGAACGATCCTGTTATTTACATCAAAAAACGTAAATCTTCATGCGTCCCCCTCAGGGACATTCGGGTATCCAGTAGCTCAAACTCATCTCCTTAAATGCAATGTGATTAACTAAACCTCGTTGTGGAAGTGGTTAAAAGCTGTTCATATCTGCATGTTTTTCATGGGGAGAAAGAGTAGGATGGCAGTAGAAGGAAAAGTTAAATGACTTCGTTCTTAAACAGAACAAAAAAAAGCAGGTGTGCTGAGGCATACAGGCCGAGAGACTGGCTTTATGTGCGCTGAGAAAAAAGGCAGTGGAGCTAAATAAACTATGACTCATCCTTATCACTGCACTGTTTGAGTGTGTGTGTGTGTTTAGCACTCAAATAGATTGAAAAAGTTAATGGCACAGAAGCTTATTATAAATCGCTGCATCACTTTAGTCAGTAAGAAGCTCACTGTAAGCCCTATTCAATTTGCAGATGGAATGGTAAGCATCAACTTTGTACATAAAGGGAAAGAGATTTTAAGCCCTACAGCAGTTAGAACCTGGAAAAATGGTATGATTATATGCCACAATAAGTAACTCTGAATTATAGTGTTTTGCATAAGTATTCACACTTTGCCATATTTTGAAGCTGGAACTAAATTGGACTTAATTAGGAGTATTTTGGGGTTTTTTTAAGCTATACAAAAATAGCCCCTAATACTGAATTTTCATATGCAAGTTGCATAAGAAAGTCCTAAATTATTTCCACTGCAAGCACTTACTGTCAGAAAGCACATAATTTGATAAACAGAGTCCACCCGTATGGAACTAAAGTATCACATAATCTCAATATAAATACACCCATTCCTGGAAGGTTTTTACAGTTTGTTAGAGAGTATAACGAAACAAACGGCATCATATAACCCAAGAATCTATTACAAAAAATTTCCAGTGAGCGGCCGTTCTACATGAGGAAACACCTCACTAATGAGAGTTTCAAGTTGACAGGAAATCTACGGTAACTTAAATAACCACTCTATCACTGCTATCATCAGAAAAGCATCTCAAAACACAATATTTAAGGCCAAGACAAAAAAATGCAACTTACAGTAATATTAAATAAACATTTCCTTACAGAAAATGTCACCATTTGGGTATATACAGTATATATAGACATTTTAATCTGTTTATGTTAAGCATCTGCTATTTATATAACCTTAAGAGCCATATATATATACAGTAAACCCTCGTTTATCGTGGTTAGTTAGTTCCAGACTCTACCGCGATAAGTGAATTTCCGCGAAGTAGCATTTCCGCGTAGTTAGAACATAGAAAACATGTTTACGACCTTCTAAATACGGTTTTTAACATTATTAGAGCCCTCTAAACATGAAATACCCAATTTTTTGAAAAAAAGTTAATAAAAAATAAAAATAATTGACTCAAGACAACCAAGCGCACCCGCATTTTCACTGTCTCGATCAACTTTTTAATGAATATACTGTATTTGAAAAAAC
>JAOVYU010000004.1:8604847-8619692 GCA_025674565.1 Synodontis membranacea
TGAAGCGATCTCAGTGACTTGGCATGGTTGCTGATGCCAGATGATGACAACGGTGTCTAGAGTTTAAACAGAATGTTGAAGAAAAACTAAAATTTCCAGTGAGCAACTGCTCTACATGAGGAAACACCTTACTGATGAGAGTTCAGTTGACAGGAAGGCTACAGTAACTCAGATAACAACTCTATCACTGTCATCAGCAGAAAAGCATCTCAAAACACAATGAAGTTTGAAGCTAAGACAAAAAAAGCAACTTAATTCTAAATAAACATTTATGTATAATAATAAGCATTTCCATGCAGAAAACATCACCACGTGCACAATTACATACATTTACATAATCTGCTTATGTGGAGCTTCTGCCATTCAAATCCATATATCAACTGTTACTATAGAAACGCGGACGTATTAGAATAAGCGCCTTATTATAACCCTTACAGCCAGATCTGATGTCAGAGCTGCCGTTAAAGATAATTAACACCTTCTGATCACAAAATCAGAACTGAGTACTCAGCAGCGCCGTAATATAAATGTCCTTGTTTACCTGATGACTGCGTCTGCAATAATCCCACTTAATCCTATGGATTGTCTACTGTTATTTTAGTTCCAAGCTAATTTTAGTGCACCTTCACAAAATGCATTTTGTAGTCTGGTAAAGATCTAAATAAAAATCTATATGAGTCACACCTGAAAAAGCTTCAATATCAACCGAGTGTGGGATCAATGGAATTTATGTTGTGGTTGCTCTCACCAGGAAACCACTGCTCTATGAGAGAGTTAACGTGGTCAGTAATGAAGGCCATAGCTGAGAAGTCTCTCGTCTCCGACTGACAGATAATCTTGATGCCACCGCTCTTCTTTTTCTTCCAGTTCAGGTCTGATGACTCCACACTGCAGGGAGAAAGGGCAGTGAGTACCTCATTCTGTATGTGAGTGTGAAAGAGATTAATACAATAATATACATCTTAGATACGCTCTTGCACACATACACAAAAAATTATGCATTTCAAGCACAATTAGACTCTCTCCCTTTTCTAAAACTTCAGGTCAAGCCAAGAGTCTGCAATCACCATCGTAAAACATGCAATATAAAGAACAAAACACTTGGGGGGCATGCTACTACAGGAAAATAATCAACGTCCCTGTGAAATAGCTGTTACTATAGTAAAAAAAAAAAAGTATTAGAACGAGTACATTTATATAAACATATGATTTCTGACCAATCAGATTTCAGAATTCGACAGAACTGTGCTATAATAAAGAAATATTTCTGCAAAAAAGACAAATCAATCAACAAGTTTTAAGTTTTGCACAATGTTACAACCAAATGATGGTTAGATATATCACATTGAACAGTTCTGATAAATCAACACTAAAGACTTTAGATAGCTGATTCAGATGACAATGTTAAACTACATGCAGTCTTGAAAATCTTGATTTTATTATTGCCATCCACAATTTGGAGGGAGGCCGAAAGCACAGGACTCAGAGGCCTGCTGCACGCCTGTGTTGTGAATTCTGACATTCCGGCCTCTTGTCTTACTGCACAGAATCGTAAAGAAATTGTGCAAAGATAACAATGACTGTCTGAGATGGCAGTCCTCATAAGAATACAGTGAGGTTTTGCTCAGGTGTCGTAAATCACATCAGCACTTCTACATGGCTTGCATGAGAAATAGATGCAGTGCATCGATGTAGGGCTTTGCTCTAGGGTTGGGCAATGTATCAAATCTGTGGAGTTAATAAAATATTAAAACAGAAATATTACTCAATGATTTATACAGTACATTTTATGACATTTAGCTTTGCCGAGGGTTCCTAACAAGCTGGAGCAGATAAAATCCAAAACAAAAATATGACATTTACAAATCCGATAAAAAAAACAACTACACGATCACAGTTGGTTTTTACTTAGTTAGAAAAAGAAGGAACAAGAACAATAATCAAAATGAGTTGCTTCTAAATACCTCCTGGCCTAACAATATCAATTTACCAATAAAGCATAAACAAGGACTGTGTATGAGGGGCAAGAGTGTTGTGCTGAAACATTTCAAGGTATTTAAAGATCTCAGTGAACAGGAAAAAAATAAACGTAACTGAAAACTGAGTAAAGTTATGATAATGTTTGAATGAAAGTTCAAAAAGAGCTCTACATGAAGTCTGACCTCAGGTATCCTCCATCGAAGGTGACCAACAGCCCTTCTTTCCAGTAGATGGTCTGGCTGCGACGCACTCGGAACGTGCTGCAGCGGTTCTTCTGCTGTTTTCCTGCAAAGCTGTAAATCACCGTGTTCCTGTTCCGTGGGCTCCGTGTGCCTTTCTTAGTCTCTAAGGCCTGAAACACACCACAGACAACATAAAACCACCAATAACATCACTGATTCTTGCACTGTATTTGGCTCTGGATGCTGTAACAAAACAGATACTAAGGATCCAGGTTTTATATAAGTTCTTAAGGTAGATTAAAAAAAGTTTCCAAGTAAGTAAATTTAAAATCTAAATCAAGTATGCACAGTACTTATTTTATTGGTATGAAATTAAGTATTTTTAGATAAGTATCTATGTATGAGAGCTGATAACTAATGAAGTAAATACATACAAATGTATGCAAATATCTAAGTAAGATGTTAGAAAATAAGTAGGTCTATACTGTACTGTATGTGTCTATGCATTAAGTTGCCAATTATGTTTTTTTTATAATCAAAGTACGCATGTAGCAAACATTTGTAGTAAGTGATTATGTAAGTAAACAATCATACTAAGTAAGCATACTAAGTACTAATTTAAGTAAGTATCTATATATAAGTAAGTGTGTAAGTAACTAAGTAATTCAGGTGGTGAAGTATTTAAGTTAGCAAGTTTGTAATAAGTACTGAAATACTTAACATAAGCAAGCAATTATCCATGTATGTTAGTACATAATTATTTAAGCAATGAACATAACACTAAGTAAGTCTGTAAGAATATACTGTAAGTATGTTTCTAAGTTAGTAGGCACATATCAAAGTAAGTAAAATGTAAATTTTAGAGTTTCTAATAAACAAGTCTGTAGTAAGCATTTAAAATAAGCTATGTAAGTGTGTAAGTGCACAGAATCATTTACACAAGTAAATATCTGAAGCTCATTTGCAAACAGGTTCCTGAGAAAGCAAGTTTATTGAAAGCACTTAAAGCAAGAGAACACACTATATGGCTGAACGTTTGTGGAAACCAGATCATCACACCTATACGTGGGGCTTCTCCAGACCACAAATTTTGAAGGACACAATTGTATAGCATGTCACAATTGTTTGTTATAGACTTAGAATTTCTCTTCACTGGAAGTAACAGGCTCAGACCTGTTCCAGCATGACAATGCCACTGTGTACAAAGTGAAGACATGGTTTGTTCACAGCTGGAGTAGAAGAGCTTGAGTGGCCTGCACAGATGAAATGCACAACAGTACTAGTCGTACAAAGGTCAATGCCTGACCTCACTAATGCTCGTGGCGGAATGAGTTCCCACAGCCATGCTCCAAACTCTAGTGGGAAAACCTTCCCAGAAAAAAAGAGGTTATATTAACAGTAAAGGGGTCTAAATCAGGAATGAGATCTTCAACAAGCACATATGAGTGTGATTGGTCTGGCGTCCACATATTTTTGGAAAAATTGTGTATCTAATCAAGTAAGAATACAAGCATGTTCTATGCTATATAACTAAATAATGAGGTTAGTAAATAAGAAAGTATCTAAGTGAGCAATTTTGTAGTAATAATCTAAAGCAATCATCTATATAAGCAATTAGTATTTAATATTAGGACTGTTTTAACAAATTATCTAAGTATGTCTGTAAGTAAATAAATATGCATCTAAGTAATAAAGTTGGTAAACATGTTTTAAGTAAGTATGCAGGTGTATAAGAAAGTAAGTAAGCAATCTTTAGCTTTCAGCAAATCCAAATGCACTAAAAATGGTAATGCAAAAGCACAGCTCACTTTGTGTGTGTGTGTGTAATTTTATATAACCTTGTGAGGACCAAATGTCCTCACATGAATAGCAAGACCTGACAAATTCGGATGGTCCTCATAATTTGATGTTTTTAAACAAAAAAAAAACAATAAACAAAAAAAAAAAAAGCAACCAGCCAAAAAGTTTCCTGTTCATTACTGAGGTTTAAGGTTAGGGTTAGGTTTAGGTACAGACACAGAATTAACCAGCTGTATTAATCATTGTGTCAATGGAAGGTCCTCACAAGTATAGCAAAATCAACATAATTATCTATTTAATTATATATATAATTTGTTTTACATAAACTAACAATTAATGCCATTAAAAGTCTTTCTGCACTATGCATACTATCCATATTATTATTAGTAGATATTACTATGTGCCATGGATTCACTGTCTGGCACTTATATCACTCCAAAGTAACAGCACTTTTCCAAACATTGTGTTTAGTTGCTGTTCTATCTACAAATATTTTGCACTTGCTTCTGGGAATTGTACTGCTGTCAAATCCTTGAAGAGCTCGTAGTTTGAACTAAATAGTCTCTCATAAGTTGGATTAGGACGTCAGCCAGACAAACAGACAGACAATAATCAAAAGAAAAGACACCAGGTTTCAGTCCTACATACAAAGAAATTTAAATGTTTGCATTTCTTTTGAAGCCCAGTAGTAATCAAACAGAAGGTCCCGTATACCTGCAGGTCCATTTGATTAAGGCTGATCAGCATGCGGGCAATAAAGCGTTCCCAGAATCCTGCTGGAACGAAGCTCATCTTAAAGTGGCGCTGGATAGTGTTCCCGGTATGTTGACGGAAGCCGTGGATATCCATGGCTGGTTTTGGAGGCAACAGGTGCGGCAGGAGATAACTGCGGAAATGGAAATACAGATGAAATATGAGTGGGAGAAATGAGACACGGGGCAACAACCATGTGTTACCTGAGACCCTGATAATGCTTGAATTAAAAGAACTGGTTTGCTTTTTTGTGCACCGAAAAGTGGGCTTATAATATTTGAAGTATATATAACTACATTATTTTTGCTTGCCACATTAATATTTATATACCTTATATACCATTACATTCATTTTGAATATGATTAATTTTAATGTCTAAATGAGGAAGAAATGTTTTGTCTTATTTTGTTTGCATTTACCTTTTAAAATGTAATGTCACTGACGAGCAGGCTTCATTTGATTTACGCATACAGAATGTTTACAGTATGAAAGAAAAATCTTTTTTTCTGAAAACCTAACCCATCAATCTCCCACTGTATCTGTGTCCAAGATTAAATTCCTCACCCTTGTTACTATACACATTTCCTATTTGTTTTACAGCCACTGAAGTTACTAGTTAATTTAATCAAATCTAAGAAGATTTACTACATAATTGTTTTATATATACAAGTTTTATAAAACCATCATATATTGGCTAAAGGTGGGGGGAAAAAAAATGATACTTTCAATATTAAATAGCAAAATAACCATGACAATCATTGTAGTCATCGGCTGGTTATGAATGATTAAATAACTGGACATGGTTCCAAATACCAACCTGTTACTGGCCACAGGCAGCGCGATCTCAAACTTGGCGAGGAATTGGAAGTACTGCTCTTCAGTGTGCTGGGTAAAGCCGGTGCCGATCAGCAGCATGCGAAGGTCCTCGGTTCGGATCAGGCCATTACGCGCCACAGAGCGTGAGCTCTTCAGATGAACAATCCGCTCTAAACACTCGGCTAACCATACAGCATCCAGGAAGTAAAGCTTACACAGTCCATGACTCGTATCGGAGAAGTGCAGCATGGTGCCCGTCTCGATTAGAAAACTGATCGCTGGCAGAGAGCAGAAATAGTCCACAGATCCATAAAACATCTATAGCATTTCAAAATATTACAAAACGGCCTTTAAAACAGTCTAATAAATCAGGTTTATAATATGTGTGTATATGCTCTTGAAAGGAACAAAAAAAAAAAGAGGTAGTATTTTATAAAATATTATGAAACTATTATGGCTGAATAATTCTGTAATTATGCAATGAGCATTAAGTACCAGTTTGGAGGTCCTCGTAGTCTTTGATATCGCTGCCTGGGCTCTGTTCAATGATCTGCTCCAGCTCCAGATCTGTCAGATACTGGACCTCGTCTTCTGCGTGTCTCCTCTGACACTCTGCTAACACGGCCTCCTGAAGGGTCAGGTAACTCTTGGGGATCTGCAGAACACATGCAAGCACAAAACAACCAGACACGTACACATTATTGTCCATCACTATAACCCTAGCTGTGAACAGTTAATGCTAATGCAGATAAAATCACAATAACAATCTTGATACACTCGTGCAGTCCAGCCAACGAAATAAATATTCATATTTAAAGTTAGAGGGTGTTGTTTTGTCTGCAGAGTACAGACATAGTTACACCCCCACATTAACCAAAACAGCAGGGAGGAGTGCAGGATCTCCCACGAGGCACTAAATCCGGAATGAAAAATCAAACAGAATGTAGTTTTTGTGTTTCTCTTTTTGTGTTCTTGCATGCAGATGTAGATGGTTCTTGTGAGAGTACTATTTTTAATATAATTAAAATCGCCATAGCCCTACATAAAAATATTTAACTTTGCTACATTTATTTTTCCATCACTGTTACAGAGCAAAAAAAAAAAAAAGATTTCTGCATTTAACATGGGAAGACTGTAAGCCAAATCAAAGAAAGTATGTGCAAAAGGTCAAGACCTAATCAAAATCTAAAAGTTTCCTGCTACACTCCATGCACCAATTGCTTTTGTCAGCAGACGGTGGAGATAGATGAGCATCTCCTTCCCAATTTATCAGGGATCTTGAGCTGTAGATGCTTCTAAGAAAAGTCTGTGATAACAATCTGCAAATTACGTGGGCCAAATCCTCTGGAGACATCAGCACTCCACAGCTCAACATCAAACCCGCAGAAACATGTACAGGTATGCTACTAAGTAGCCTTAAATGATTCACAGTATGAAAGATCTGTATTAAACTTAAGAGTAAATATATATAAAGTGGTACTGCTACCGCTTATAGGTAATGCCCAGGGGCATCTTTGCTAGAAAGTGAACTAAATAGCTAAAAACAATAAACAAATTAACATGAACTAGTTGGATAACAAACATACCAAGCTATTGATACCTTAACAGCATTTGGATACATAATTTATCCTGCTAACCTTACCTTTCTTTAAGTACGGTTAATAAATGAGGTAGTTAAAATATTCAACTATCATAAAAGGTTTTCTGCTACTCATAGTCAAATGTGATTGCACTCCTTTACTCAGAACAAAATTAGAAAAGCATCCCTATTGTCTTTTCCCCCCAATTTTGAGCCCTAGCTTCTAGATGAGGATAACCATGGAGCCAGTATGATGATGTTGTGGCTAGATTACAGCTGGTAATCTAGCCATAACAATGGTTCTCAATGTTTGGTGATAAATTCAAGTCTTGAATTTGCTTGCTTGGTCCTGCACTTTCCTCTGTGAGGGTTGCTGCCTCACAGTGAGAGAAGCCTGTACACGTGGCCGAACCATGGAAACCTTCGTCTTTGGATTAGTCTGCTGGAAAAATGTCAAATCATTTGTTTCTCTCCGCACAAATGATTTGAACAAAATGCTGGATTTAGGACCTCTAGCTTATTCATGAACTTGAACAGAGTCCGTATCGCCAACGCGTATACAGTAGCAGTACTAGAAGGATTAACGTTTGTCTATTTTCTTGATGGGTTGTGTATATTTTCCACCACTTGAGCAAGGCAACTGAATGAATGAAATGAATCTTGGCTGTGCATAACACTTTCTTTTCCTATACCAGTGACCAAATATTTAAGCCCACTTTTGACGTGTTTGATTTGGACTCAGTTGCCAGATCCTTGGTCTTGTCTGCACTGATTTTCATGCCATAACACTGTGCGTGTCTAATGTCTAATCTAAACCCGCAAAGTATAAGCGGTATAGAAAATGAATGAATAAAGACAAGAAAAGAAGCTTATCATACAGAAACAGCACAAAGCTTTACCTCTGACTTTCCCTCAAAAAAAATGCAAATATCACTTTTACAAAAAAGAAATGAACCTTTTTATATGACACAACTTACACATAGATTCTTTGTGTAAGTTGTTACTACAGAAGCAAAAATTTAATGCAGCAGGAACAACTTTCAAAGCTGCAGTTATGGAAATTTACACAACTTTCAGCCAATCAGAATTGAGAATGCAATTATTACAAAGAATTAAAAATTTGTATTTTAATAGACTTTCTATTCGAATAAATGAATCTGTTCCTATTTAGGGAACACAAACGAGGCTAAAGCATACCAGTCTTCCAACAAGTTTGTGGCAGCTGGCTGGATTACTGATGTCCTTCATGGAACAGGCCACCTGATATAGGAGCCTCTTGAGACCGTCCATGCCTTCCAGGTTCTTACATGACACCTCGCTGTCAGAAACACACAAACACACAGAGTATGCTCAGTTCGGGCTCTGTTTAAATAAAATTCCTGTGGTGTGTCACAGACGTGAGATGCCAACACTGACTGCAGGTGCTTCCAGGTGATGTCGGGGTATCCGCTGGCCCTGGCACCTGACGGCGTCCTGCACAGTGCCAGGATGTAGGCTCTCAGCGTGGCAATCCGCTCTGTGCGAAACTTGGTGTCGATGAGGTCCAGATGTGAACCGATGACAACAACTGCTGAGTTTGGGGCACGTGCCTGCCACACACATCATCAAAATCAGAAACCAACATATCTCCCAAATGCTTACATATCTCCCAAATGCTCCTTTAATGCATGATGAAACCTGGTCAAATATCTTCTTTGATTTCCTGTTCATAGACTAAAACAAATGAAAGCTTGGATCTCAATCTAATACCAGATCACTGCTGAGTTTTTGAAACTGATTGTTCAAAACGGCTACAACAGCAGCTCTGACACTAGTGCCAGCTGCAATTCAATCACAGGTTCATACTATCTCTTCTAATACAGTATGGTTTCTATAGGAACAATTCATTCACAGTGATGTGTGTGGCTGATTATGACATATTCAAAGTCTAATAATAAACTGACTTAAAAAATTCTTACTTAACAAAGAAAAATATTATGATGAAGCTTTCGGGATGAAGCTTATAGTGATAACATTTATTTAAGGAGTTCTCAGTATCAGTGTTTTATAATGATCAATACGTTTTCCAACAGAGGAAAACTGACATACTGAGATTTTTTTTTCTTATTAACTTAAAGAGAGCAAAAAAAGAAAAGTGAAGCTGTTGAGCGAACGACTGTTTATAGCTGTTGTCATGCAAGAACTCACTTGTTTCACAGATGTTCCACAAGACTAAAAAGTTAGAAGCATGAAATATTGTCCATTATAATTTAAAAACTCCTGAAGTATAAGAGTTAAAAACACTTGCGGTTATCGAAGACTAATCAACTTCAGAGTGACAGTATCTCCACTTTGCCTCGGGCTGTATCACACCATGCAATCGTTGATTATTTTGCTATAACTGCATTCCACTATCATGCTTTATTCCTTACTTTTGGTTTCTCACCTCTATGTTGAGCAGCCAGGACTGCAGGTTGGCCACAGCCTCTTCTCCTAGCGCCAGGTTCCAGACCACCACGTACAGAGCTTTATCTGTGAAGAAACACTGGTTCACAGTGGACATGCTGGCCGGTCCTCCGATGTCCCACACGTTAAAGGACACAGAGTCCACCTGTTTGCAAAAATTATTGCCAATTAAAACCCTCACACCAAATATGCCCTACAGTGAACTGTCAGTATGAGTAAAGTAATGCAAAAGTCTTTACAAACTGCATGCACTAACAGTATTGGAAAGATCTTACACTTTTGAAAAAGCTCCTTAATAAGTTTGATGTGTAACCATACACAGAGGCGTAACAATCAGTTCTACTAAGCCTCTCCTTGCTTTTTCATTTCTCAATTTAAACAAAAATTTAATGTAATAAGTAAATTAAGAAAGAACAGCTGGTGGCTCAGAAATTAGAGACATGAAATCAGTTATTTCATCCAATAGCAGTATCAGAGCTGCAGAGATTGGACAAATAAAAATGACTTAAGGTGAACTACAAGATCCCAAATTAAAGACTGAGGTAAAGGATTATGGTTGTGCACTCTTAACTCAGTCAGCAAGCTGCTTGCCAACATTTTCAGACATGAGCTGTGGGGCTTTCTCTTGACATCGCATTTATAAAAAATGTAATTTGTGTCTTGCATAAGCCTTTATTTCTTGAAATGTTTAGCGACTGCACATTTACTGCACCGATGTGTGTCAGACCACTGTTAAACACATTTCGTTTAAATAAACTTCTTGTTTTGTTGAAGTCGATAAGAGGATGTTTTCTTTCAGTGGTTTTTGAATGAGAAAAGGAAAAAAAAATACCATGTAATCTTCTTGTCCTGGAAATCTGGGCTACTGATTTGTCAACACTGGCTATATAATGATAACACTGGCTATATATATAATAATTAAATAAGGCTTTACAAAAGGATTAAGATCAGGACTGTTTCAACTCAGGAGACAATACGGTGGCTGAACCACAGCAACTCTAACAGGACAAAAACGAACTTGTTTTTACCACACAGATCCGATTTAGGGCAAGATGGACTTCTTGTAGAGAAAATGTGTGTGTGTGTGTGTGTATATATATATACACACGCACACACTATCATGAAAAACATTTCTGGTGGGGGGGGGGAAGCAAGACCGAGAGTTAAAGTTCAAATAAAAGTCACACTGTTAAAGTTAACACGATAAACAACTGGAACAAAAAGGCAGCAGTGGGATTAGTTATCACAGCTGTCTGAGCTGGAACAGGGACAGTCTCAGGGGTTTTAAAAGCTGTGTGTGTGTGTGTGTGTGTGCGTGTGTGTGTATGTGTGTGTCTGTGTGTGTCTGTGTGTGTGTCTGTGTGTGTGTCTGTGTGTGTGTTAGAATTAGACTGTAATGATCTGTGTACAGTCAGTATGTAAGCATGTTTTCATCTGTATCTCTTAGCATATGGGAATGTCTCATTTTAAAGGGGTTAAACTGAGTATTAAGTTCGCTGTGTCGGGGGTTTATTGGATTGTTTGTACAAGATGAGAGATCTCTGTGACTCAGAGCAGTGTGAGTCAGAAAGGATGTTCATTCAACCCACACTTCCCACCGCCAGCACAGGGGTCAGAGGTCAATGTCTAAGGTGCTATTCATTCTCAATACGTACAGCTGTGACATACCAAATATTGGTAAAAATATAGACAAAGAAGAAAGAATTATGAGTCGAGACTAGATTTTCTCCAACTGGCGTTGATGTTGCGGTCTAGCTGTCAGGGCCTTTTGTGAAGTGAATTCTTTCATGAGGAAGCATGAGAACATTAACTAGCTAAAGTGCAAGTACGTCAGCAATAAAAGATCGAAAGGTAACAAGTGCAGGGACGGACAAATAAGTGGCATGTGATTCTGGCCAAGAGGATTTTTATCTCTGGGGTCTGACAAGTAGGTTCAACAACCAGACAATCAAGAAGCCTAATTTTTTTTTTTTGCCTAATCAATGTCCAGGAACCCTAAACTTTGAACTGTTCAAGACACTGGAGCTTTTATTTGACAAGTGAGCTAGCTAATACATTTATGATTTGTTCAGTTCTGAGTGGTAAGGCTGCAAAATATGCTAATGTATCTTTTAATCTGCTTAGCATGCTTTCGGAACTATACAGTAAATTAAGCACATGAATCAGAATACTGTGTGCAAATGGACATAAATGAGTAAAAATCAGTCTTAGTTTAAAGTTGCAAAATGGCATTTTAAACAATGAGGTAATACATGAGTGAAATACTGACCAAGCACCAACTACAAACAAACTTCTGCAATGTTAAGCATCATATTTTGTGAACTTGGAGCCATCTGTAACTTTTGAATTTCCATGGCAGGCCACCGTGAGCATGAGATCGTTTGATACGATGTATCCAAAACCTCATACCGACTAATGTATTACGATGCTACGGCTGCTGAACAGAATAAAGTGCTTTTGTTTCCTTACATTATTCTTGACTCCGCTGGGTCTCTCTAAGATCCAGGACGAAGTGCGGATGCTTTGGTCAGATGGAGAGAAGGGAGAGTTTCTTCCGGTCTGAAGCCCCTCCAGTAGAGCACTCTTCCCCTGGCGCGGTGGCCCAACAAACATCAGCTTCATCGACCTGCAGGCCTCGGCACAGCGCAGCTCAGCACGTAGGAATGCCAGCACAGCCGCCGGACCTGACTCACACGCACACACAGTGAGTAAAACAGTCGGTTGATATGGAAATGCTAGGATTAATCACCGAAACTGTGAGAGGCAGCGCAGTCAACTTAGGCCATGAGATCATTAAAAATAGTTCTAGAGTTTCAAGCTAAAGTGTACCAGGGTTTTTAGAATTGAAAAATAATATATGCTCTGTGAAAAGACTCATAGTCACATTTATGCCATGAATGAAACAAACATTTATGTCTAGTCTTATTAGGCAATCATATCACATTTAGAACAACCGGCCTCACAAACCTTTAATCAGCGTTATACTTCACTTTCAGCCGTCAGGAAGCATCTCTAAGATCCAAATTCACCACACGTTGCGAGACAAATCAGCATTTTTATATTCTTGTTTCCTCCCTCTAATTTTTGCAAAACACTCTCTAAATCAGCCCACTAACTGCACTCAATTTATCAGAAAGTATCAGTATCAGTATCAGAAGCTGTGAAACGCAGAGCGAAATCTTCCAAATGCCTTCATGTATTAATTAGCTGACTAGTCCTAGCCTGCTGACGGACAAGCTCACAATTTTTCCCCATATTCTGAAACAAAACTTTGCCAGTGTGATGACTGAAACTGGGTGTAATGTCATGCTGTACCATCCTTGCAGACATCTGCAGGCACATTGCTGATGTTTAGCTCTTCTATATCCAGCTGCCAGAGGTTTGAGAGCTGGCCCAGTTCAGCTGGGAGTTCCTGGATGCCTGGATTACTGTGGAGATCAAGCCACACTGAATTACTCAGAGATTCCAACAAACCATATTACTAACCAGCAACGAAACGAATCTGAATTCATTATCATCATGTGATTGCATGCAAATTGCTTGTACATAGACAGACTGCATCTCCCATGATCCGAAGATTCGGACCCTTGACTCACTTGGACAGATAGAGCTCAGACAGGGTTTTAAGGGCACACACAGACGGAGGCACACACTCCAGCTGGTTGTCGTTGAGGTAGAGGACTTCCAACGAATCCCGCAAGATTTCGGGAAACTGGACGGGACAAGCTGCCAGGAAGAGCCACGAGAATGCAGAGGAGTTAAAGCGAACATACACTGTCCAGCTAAACATTGCAACACTCTGATCACCGGCCATAGAAGGTCACGGCAGAGCGGCTGTGGTATAGAATGGAAAGAGAACAATCGGTCTCCCGTGACTGGACAGTCTGAAGCTAACATTAGTGCCTGAAGTGGAGAGAAGGGAAGGTTCAAGTTGGTGATGAAGGCTGCTAATGGCAGTGTTACACAAAACGTGGCTTCGTTAATTAGAGATGCTAGTGTTCAAAAAGAGAGGTCAAATTCAGCAGCTGGCACGTCTTCATTACCATGTCTTATAACCAGACAAAGCCACCAGACGTAGGGTGTATAATCAAGCTGCTTGGTATTACACTCTAGATCAGTTTGGTTCAATTTTACCTGACTTGCTTTTCCAGGCTCATACAGAATTCATAAGGTTCTTTCTAAGATTCTGTATTGGAATCCCAAAATCATTTATAATTGTGAACCATGATCTGGATGAGGTCTTTCAAAAACATATCAGTAAATTGTAGTGCCAATGAGCCAAAACAACTCTTTACCCACAGGCCTTCTCTCCATGATTCCCAGTTCATGCTCCTTTAACAAATGGAGAACTGACACTTGTCTTCATTGGTATGTTTGTTACAATATACTGAGTTTATAGCACTCTATGTACCCAAACAAATACCGTCGCACACTACTCTAAGAAGAGCATGACTATAAATAACACAGAATTTTTAAGCCTCCATAGTAATAATAATATAGTGATAATGAGTATGCTAGATTGTCATGATAATCGAATAACCAGTCATTAGCACATGCTCTTTTTCTGCAACGTTACCTTTTCTTTCTGCTAATGAGAGCTGATGGAAACCCGGCACATATGTTCACATGTGTTTTTGCAACAGCGTAATTTGTTGTTTAGGTTTTAATTACATATTTGGATAGAAATATGGCTGCAGTTTCGAATACTTTGCTTTGCCACACATTCCCCACAGCACAGATGGCAAACTTGCCCACACAGGCACACCCCCCCCCCTCTACTTTCACCATGATGTTGTAATTACAGTGCTACAGTATTACAGCTGTGCCTCAGTGAGTCACAAGTGTAGTGTACCTGGTTCTGGGTCTCTGCGATGCCACGTGGTTAAGAAGGGGAGCCGTCTGGTCTTAGTGTTCTCCTCTGTCCTGATGTGTCTGCACAGTGGAAAAAAAAAAGAAAGAAAGAAAAGCAGAGATTTATTTAACAGCGTTTGGAATAGTGATAATTCAGAGGTTGTTTGAATAAATGGAATGGATATGAGTGGTCAGAGTGGGGAGATGGATCTATTTATGGATGTATTTATGCACATGTACTGTACTGTATATGATGTGTGTACATGTGTGACCTACTTCCCCAGCTGGTTTCTGGACAGGTCTAATGTTCGGAGCTGAGAGCATTTCCATTTGTTCGGTGCCGGCAGAGTGGCGATCTGATTCCCGCATAGCTTCAGGGAGATGATGGCCTGCAGCAGCCACCCACCCACACACACACACACACACACACACACACACA
>JAOVYU010000004.1:8632386-8645291 GCA_025674565.1 Synodontis membranacea
AATTCATAAAATGTAATTTATAACACTATTTGTATGCAAAAAAATAGGATGCCTAAGACTTTTGCACAGTACTGTATGTGTGTGTGTATGTGTGTGTGATACAACATCTATGTAGTTTCAAAGCAAACCCTCATCAGTAACACTCTTTTTTTTAAAATTAATTTATCTTTACTATGACTATGTAGTGCACAGTGTATATGAATGAAGTCATGTGAGCCAATAGAAACTTGGGATTTGAGCCTAATTTGCATTGTAGGGGACTGAATTTAAATTTTTATATAAGTTTTGAATCCATAAGGTGAATCTCAACAGTGACAAATCATTAATGTAGGTAAACAACTTAAAAATAAAAAAGAACACTTTATACACAATAAACTTTATAAAAATCAGAAACACTTACAGAAGTTAAAAATGTAATTCTGATATGTAATTGATTACAATGATTGTTTCTTTGGGTTTGAAGAGTCAGAAAATTACAAGTGTCAGCTGTAAATTCCTAATGAAAATTCTTAGTAGTTCAAAGACTTTACAACTGGGAGAGTGTCCAAACATTTGCACATATCACAATTGCTATTTTTTTTATAAAAAATTTTTCTGACTATATAAAGGAACTAACGTTTGGAGAAAACTGTTATTTTCTTTTCAGTTCAAAAATAAAAAAAAATACCAAATACTTTGGTGAGGTGTGCCCAAGCTTTTGTTTACAACAGTAAATGTTATGTAACCTTATGCAGGTTGACCTCTTTTGTGTTGTACTGTACCTGAGGCAGATGATCTCCTGAGAGGATTGGGGTGTGTGCAGCTCTTTGAGTTTGTTGTGTGAGAGGTTGAGTGTGTGCACGTTTATGAGGCCCCACGGCACCACCGAGGGCAGAGAGCTCAGGCTGTTGTGTGACACATCCAGCACTGTGATCCTGGAGGAAACATCCAGGAACCAGTCCAGTTCCAACCATGGCAGCTTTAACCCTGACCACTGCACACTCACAGGCTGCAAATGAGGATTGAGAGAGGACAAATTCAACAATACCAACAATACCAATGCTGCTCCCAAAGAGACGTCGCTCCCTCATATACACACAGATACACACATGCACACTGCCTCCACAAAGGACGATTTCCTCACAATAGAAACAGCAATCTTTAACACGCTTTTCTTCGTCTTATTAAAATGGTGATTCCGTCACTGGGGTGCTTTTTGTGTCCAACTGGCATTACATGTAAAAATATATTATGTAAAATAAAGGAAAAATATATTTGAAACATTAGTCAAGTGTCTCCTACCACAGACTACACGTTTCAGATAAATAACTTAAAGGTGTCGTCTCACCCTTCCCAGAATCTTATGTTTCAAGAAGGCAGACACCATTTTCGAAGCCACTTATATACCAAAAACAATCCAGTGCCATCCTACGCCACAGATCTTAAACTGTAACATGAAATTACAAATAATTTGTCAAACTATATAAATTTAATTTCTTTTTTTAACGCCCTACAGTTATTCTGTATGTAAAAGATCAGAACCAGCCTAGGCTATCCTGCTGGGGCTGTGAAGGAAAGAAAGGAGGCATATTTTGTTCAAAGCTTTTACATATAACATGTAGATAAAGAAAAAGTTCAGAAAGGGTTTTGAAAGGAGCATGAACATTGAATTTTTTGTTTCCCTAGGTTTTGCTGCACAGAAAGCTAGCATGTAGCCATCACGTGCTTTCAAAACAAAAACAAAAAATTGGATTCTGGGAAGCGTGAACCAGCCCATTTAATATTCATGCTAATAAAAACCTACAATACATTTATACCATCTTTCCCACCCCAGTTGATAAATCTACAGAAATATTACAATGATCAGACAGATACAGATAAATATTAGCATGGGTGGATACCAATATTAACATAGGTAAGTTAAAGTGATTAATTGTCATTGTTGACACACCACAGCACACAACATCGAAATTTATCCTCTGCATTTAACCCATATGTGAAGTGACGCACAGCAGGGGGCAGCTATTTTCAGCTCCTGGGGAGCAGTGCTTGGGGGTGGCACCTTGCTCAGAGTACCTCAATGGTACCTTGCTGGTCACAGGATTCGAATCTGCAATCTTCCGATTATAGGGGCGCTTCCCTAACCATTAGGCCACCATCTGCCCAAGGTAAATAAATATAGTTAAATGTTAGCAGGTGCAGGTAGCCAATAATTTTTTTTCTTTTGGCTACTCAGCACAACAGATCTTTTTGTCCACATGTTCGATTTGGCAGAGCTTTTTACACAGGATGCCCTTTCCGACGCAACCCTCCCGATTTATCATATAATTTGGGACCAGCCCGCAAGAATACACTAGAGTGTGCACCCCCTTGTGGCTGTGTCTTTTACAGCACCCGGTATTAACCAGCGGTCGAAATCTAGCCCAATAATAACATGGGTAAATGATACAGTTAATATATTAATAATATGTTAGGACAGGTAGATTATGCTTTCTGATAAAAATATGTTCCTGAATAAGTCTAATTCTAGAATTATTAACCTCTGAACAATTTTCGATTAATTTTACAGTTTCAATGCAGCTACAATTGATCATACTCTCAAATGTAAGTTAAATGTGCCAAACCAAGCAAATATTAACAGCTGTGAAAATACAGAAGATTAACCAAATAAATAAATCCACAATAAGTGGCTTTATAAATGATGCAACTCTAAACTACTGCAGTGTTCGTAAAGTAAGACAGAGTACACAGCTAAAGTAGGCTCACCTGCTGCACTCTCCCGTCACTGTGTGTGTCTCTGTCCTCCACCAGGCGCTCTCTCAGCAGCTCCTGCGTGAACTTGCTGTGGTCCATCAATGTGTATGAAGAAAAGTAGGCTCCATTCTCCAGCAAAAACCTTGCTATCGCCTTATTTCCTGAACCAGAAGCAAGGAGGTGTTAGATTACTTTGAATCACAGTGACACTACAACAGGAAGTGTAAGACTCTCTCTTGCCTCACTCTTTAGCCTTAAAGAGGAACTATTGCTTGTATCACCAGGATCAAAGAAGGAAAATAGGTAGTGTATAAAAATCCCCTAACCTGATCTGAGGCTGTGGCTTCAGATCAGGCCAAATACCCAATTAGACACTGATCACAACAGAGTTTAAAGAATAAAGCCATGAACGTCTACTCTGTGCTTCGTGGAAATGCTAGTTAAATCCCTTAAAACTGAGTTTACACTGAATAAACAATGTGATTTAGGTAACTGTTAAAAAGGCAATTGCATAATGGATTATATAAGAAGTAAACTGGCCATTAAATGGCACATAAGTTAAGGCTTTGGGCTACAGATAAGAAGGCTGTTCAAATCCCAAGCTAAAATCGCAGCTCTATCAAACTTCCACAGTTGGGCCTTTGAATAATAGCAACAGCCAACTTCATATTTCCGGGAAGGCCCAATGGCACCGGCTTTTTCTTTTAAAATTCTAGTTAGATTGGTAATTTTTGAGTTTAAATTGATAGTGATTACAGTTCTATTCAGGACATTGGATGCTTGCTGACTGGTATGATGACATGACGGCTAACATCCATATGAAATCTTTTTGAGGAGTTACTGTTACGTAGTCATCCATGTGGCTCAGACGAGTCTTTCACTTCCTAGAATTAAAACCAGCCAAACTGCAGACGAAACTCTTGCTGTAGCAGATAAAACTAGTTCTTCCTTTGAATATGCTACTAGACAGTTGAATTTCTGACATGCCATGGTATGTCAAGATATGGTTAAAGGTTTGTGCCTTTTGAACATCCCATTCCAGATTTAGCTTCCTGGCTGTTATAATCACCTCCACTCTTCTGTGAAAGCTTTCCACTAGATTTTTAACATGGCTGTAGGGATTTGTGAGTTTAGTGGTTAGTGAATTCAGACAATGATGATCGGTTAAGAGGCCTGAGGTGCAATGGAGTATTTCTATTCATTCCAAAGGCTTTGGGGTCAGGACTCTGTGGAGGCCACTCAAGATCTTTCATGCCAACCAGGGCAAACCACGTCTTCATGGGGCTCACATATGTACAGGGGTATTGTCATGCTGGAACATGTTTGGGCCTCTTAATTCCAGTTAAGGGAAATTATAACACTACAGCAATCAGAGACATCCTATACAAATAAAAAAATACTTTGTGGCAAGTTTGCAGAAGGACCACATATACATGTGATGATGAGGTGTCCACAAACTTTTGGGCATATAGTTTATGTGATGATGAAAATGCCATGATCTCAGTGTGGAAATTCTTATCCTTCATAATTACTAGTAATTATCTATTACCTTTAATAATTAATTAATTTCTATTAATTAATTATTACCTATGGGGCTGCATAGCCTCATACCAGTCAGAGTGCCCATGCTGACCACTGTCCACCACTGAAAGTGCCATCAATGGGCACTTGAGCATTAGAATTGAACCACAGAGCAATGGAAGAATGTGGCCTTATCTGATGAATCACGTTTTCTTTTACACCCATGGCTGGGTGCGTATGCGTCGCTTACCTAGGGAACACATGGCACCAGGATGCACTGCTTTCAGCAGGATAATGTGCCCTGCCACAAAGCAAAAATCTTTCAAGAATGGTTTGAGGAGCACAACAAGGAGTTTGAGGTGTTGAGTTGGCCTCCAAATTCCCCAGATCTCAATCCAATTGAGCATCTGTGGGATATGCTGAACAAACAAGTCAGATCCATGGAGGTCCCACCTCGCAACTTACAGGACTTAAACGATCTGCTGCTAACATCTTGGTGCCAGAAACCACAGCACACCTTCAGGGGTCTATACTTTGATGGGTCAGGGCTGTTTTGGCAGCAAAAGGGGGACCAACACAATATTAGGCAGGTGGTCATAATGTTAGGCCTGATATATAAACAAAATAATATTGGATTTTTTTAACATGTCTATGCTACTTTGTGTTATGAGCCAGTTTATCACAGTTCCTCACACAATCAATTAATTTTGTAATCAGATATCAGCTTCCAAAATGCCCACAATGCAATGTAGTGTTCAGAACTATATACACCAGTGGTTGCCAACGCTTTTCCTGGGGATTAACCTCCCTTATGTCTTTAGCTCCAACCATAATCATGCCCACCTGACCATCTAATCACTGAATTAAGAAATTCCTAATCTGCAGAGGTGTGTTAGATTTTGGTGGGAGATGAAACCTGCAGGGAAGTAGATAGCCAGGAACAGGGTCGTTTATTGCTGATGTACAACATGAAGGCTTTTTCCAGGCTGCAATACAATCATTTTTGCATGAAACTCTCTTTTACATGATTCCAGTCTGAGTTTGGTGTTAAAATACCTGCTCTGGCTGCAGCATACAGTGGCAGGCCAGTAATAACTGGAAACTCGTCACTGTGTAGGGCGCAGTCCTCTGCATCGGCCTGGTAATTGAGAACCAGCAGCTTTACCACCTCTAAATGTCCTTGCTGACATGCCGTCGCCAGCATCCAGTTCAACAAATCTTTATGGATACATGGAGCTAAAGAAAGGAGACACAAGGAGGGACATCATATCTAGAACATATTAATAACCCTGAAGACAGTAGTATTTTTTTTAAATATTCCCAAATTCAAATTTCTGTTTGTGTTCACCAGAATTCTGACAAGCCACAAGAACGTAAACAAACTTATAAAAGATTACAGCTTTGCCTTGCTTCCTTCCCTTTCTGATAAGTCAGAACTTTAGAGCGCATCTGATTGCTAGCAATTAACCAGTTAGGAAACATGTAAGGCTTTTTTAACACTTATTAAAGGGAATACATCATGACATACTAAGATTCCAAACGACACTGTCACTAGCTTTTAAGATCTATTCAGCTAAATTGAATAAAATGCTTTCAGAAATAAAACCTTCAATTACAGTAGAATTACAAGTAATTTATTTTTTTATAATTTATTATTAAGAATCAGTGTGACCTAATCATGAGCCGGAGAAGAACAAGTGCCTCCCTGGTTATTGGGCACAAGCGCATTGGATGGTATTCTGAGCAAGGGGAAGGTCTAATAAGACTGTGGGATTTCACTTGTAGAAAGCCTTGTGGAATTCCACTAAATGATCATCAGAGATGGGCATTTTGTTTAGAACCCAAGAGTTGCCAAACAGAAAGACATCTTGCAAATCTTTGCCATGACATCAAAAAAAGCTACTTGGATCTATCTTTACTTCCCAAGCCTGTACTTCAGCCTTGTTCACATTCCCAAAAAGCTAAATTTTTGACAGGTAAAAATTTACTTCCTATAAAATGGTTTGACCAAAATTCCAGATAACAAATGGGGAATAAATAATTAGCCATAACTGGACTGTAACACAACCCAGATTGATCATTTACATTGATAAATCTTTTAATGTGCTTTAATGCTTACAGATAAGAAAGAAATCGGGCAAAAGATATCTCCTTCCAAGAGTGCAGCACCAGGTGAGTCTTCACTTACACGGAATGGATTCCAGCAGCTGTTGAACCACCAAATGATGGCCATAATGTGCAGCCAAGATAGCCGGGTTCCCTTCACTGGGTTCCAGTGGAAATTGGACTCGAGCATCCTTCAGCAGGAACCGAACACTCTCCATGTCACCATGCTGACTGGCAGCACACAGGATCTCTAGCTGTAGGGAAACCATGCAAACATCCATGCTTAAATCCATATTGGTGCAATGTTAATCTAACACCCAATACTGAGAAAAAATGCAATACAACAGAGAGAAAGAGTGGGAGGTGCAAAAAAAATACATAGAGTTCCTCTATTGCATTTCTATTGCATCTGATTGCTTGGTTGCTTCTGCAATACAAACTGCTTTCAATGATTGGGCAGTCATTGGATATAAAGTGCTACAGAGACAAAATCATTTTTGAGAAATTAATGCTTTAGAAAAATAATCTGATGATGCAGCTGACATGAAGCACAGTTACTGATTTGTTTACTAAAACAGCAAATCCTGAATTGTTTATTCCTCTTATACCACAGCAATTTTTCATTTGCTAATAAATGACATTGTACCATTTAATTGTTTACACTTGTATTTAATTTTTACATACATTTGTGGTATGTTCACAAGACACTATAGCAGTTATGAACAGCCGTTAATTCAAAGCTGCCGATTGTGTTGTGAATGATTTGTGCATTGGTTTTTAACAGAATATGTTAGGTTAGCTTAGCTTCTAGGATTTTATGAAAGCAATTTTGTTTACTGCAACATGATCACAGGAGGCAATATACCCAAGCTAGAAGGGTAAATTCAATGTGAGATCAATCTGAGAAAATCTGATTGGGAATGTTCACCAAAAAAAATGTAAACCTTTTGAGATGTATCTAAGAAAGAAAGCACTGTTAAAATAAAATCAATGTTATTTAAAACTAAAATATTTTTAGTTTTTCCCATCATATGACACAACCAACCCGGGAAAACGAAGGCCATCACGGTCTTCCTCCGAGACATGCGAAGCCAGCCGACTGCATCTTTACTAAACTGCCCTGCACATGCAAAGCACTAGGGGGCTGCGTAACACACCTGGAGGACGCATTAGCCCTTAGCACGCATGCATGCCCATGATTGGCTAGTGTCACTGTAATTGACAGGGAAAAGAGAGTATGCCATCACTTCCCTCCCTGAGAGCAAAGGCCAATTTGCTGCCGATCTCCTGGCCAAGGATGGCTATGGCATCTACAGGATTTGAGCTGGTGATAGGGCAGGATTCTGTTGCAACACTTGGGACCCCCTCTTTGCCCAAATTCTATATCAGTGTACATAAATGTGGGTTAGGCAGAACACAACAGTATTCACCAAATTGTTGGGAGATCTCAAACTGAATACTGACAATGCCACAGCCTCCTGTGGCAGAGTACAGAAAATGCAAAATTGCCCTTGCTCTCTGGCTAACTGTGCTCTCTCTTCCCCCTAACAATCTCACTTATAAACTACTCGTGGCAATGTGAGAGCTTATTCATGTGGAGGAGGTCAGTAAGCCTCTGTCCAAGTGTGTTCAGCTTCTTCTTCAACTTCTGAACTTCTTGTTGTTCTGTGACACAGCATGAGCAACAGTGGCTGGCTTCTTGTGTTTTGGAGGAATGTGTCACGTGAAAGGAGACAGTAAAGTAGTAGGTGGGGATTCGGAAATGAGAGAAAATGGGGTTCAAATGACTTCATATCTACACAAATCCATTTATCCAATATGGTACCTCATACATGTGGGGCATATTGAAAGATGAGAAAATCTATGTTAACCTGCTTCATTCAAAAACGAGAATTATACAACATTAATATTTACAAATGGAGCAAAACGAGTTCATTCTACAAGAGTAAAAGAAAATTTCTATAAAAGATTGACTTCATATTTATGGCCTTTTGACCTCAAGAATATTAAGTGTGTTTCACAGGTGTGACCAGTGCACTGCTTCATTTTGTAATATGGGATCCAGCTTATGGTTCACATCTGGATTGCAAAAAAAAAATAAAAAAATCATTTCAGTGAATCAGCTTTTCTTTACCAGTATCAAGACGTTATGACCACTTCTCTCTTTTTATTCTGACTTGCATTGGTTGATAGTTTCCATGCTAGAACCTTGTTTGCAGTTCCCATCAGAGCATGGCCTAATCTAAACTATCCTTATATATAACTGGGAGATAGTCGGGTCCATAAGTATTTGGACAGGGACCCAATTTTTGTCATTTTTCCTTTGTACACCACCACAAAGTATTTGAAATGAAGCCATCAAGACTTGTTCGAGGTGTAGACTTTCAGCTTTAATTCAAGCTGCTCTACAAAAATACTTCCTTAACCATTATTACAGCCACTTTATACATGGTCCCTCCATTGTCACAAGTTTAAAAGTAATTCTAACAGTTAGAATAAATATAAGCATCATTTTTAACACTTGGAAGCAAATCCATTGCAGTCAATGACAACATGAAGTCTGGAATCCATTGAGATGCTTTGCCAGGCCTTTACTGCAGCCATCTTCATTTGCTGCTTATTTGTTGGTTCATTGTGCCTTCTGTTTCATCTTCAGTAAGAGAAAATCATGCTTAATTAGGTTGACTGACTCGGACATTTAATTGTATTCTAGTTGGGCTGCATTATGGTTTGGGTCATTAACCATCTGTACTGTGAAGTTCTCTCCTATCGGTTTTGTAGCATTTAACTGAATCTGAACAGGACATATAGTTCTATACACTTCAGAATTCATCCTGGTTTCTCTATCAATCATCACATCATCAAAAATACCAGTGACACAGTTCAAGTGGCAGCCATACATGCCCATGTCCACCATGTTTGACAGATGATGATGTATGCTTTGGATCATGAACCATTCCTGTCTTTCTCCATATTCATCTCTTCCAATCATACAAGTCAATCTTGTTTTCATCTGTCCAGAAGATCTTATTTCAAACCCGGGCAGGCTTTCTAACAAAGTCTAATCTGGCCTTTCTGTTTTTGAGTATTACCAGTGGTTTGTATCTTAAACCCTCTGTAGTTGCATTCATCTCGATTGTGATAGGCCTACCTCCTCAAAAGTGTTCTTGGCTTGGCTAGATGCTGTGAAGCCGTTTTTCTTCACCAAGGTAAGAATTCTATGATCTTCCACTTTAGTTATCTTCTGTGGTCCTATAGACCTTTTGATTTCCCTGTACTCACCAGTGCATTCCTTCTTTTTAAGATTATAACAAATTGTTGATTTGGCTGTTGTTATTTCCTGCTATCTCTCTGATAGGTCTGTTGTTTTATCAGCCAAATGATGACCTCCATCACTTGTATTGTCACCCCTTTGCACCGTATATTGAGAATTCCCTTGAACGACTGCCAAATGCAAATTCAAGACTTGGATTTAACTCCAGACCATTTATCTCCTTAATTTATCAATAAATAATGAGGATAACAGGCCACAACTGGTCATGCATTTGCTTATCGGTCAATTCTACAATTACTATTGAGCCTTTGAAAATGGACAGACTGATAAAAAAATGGCTGTAATGAAAAATCCATTGTGGTGGTGTACACAGGCAAAATGGCAAAAATTGTTTTGCTGTCCAAATACTTATGGACCTGACTGTATGTGAGACACATATTGTAGGATGATAGAAAAATGTCTGCTGATATTTTAATATATCATCTGCATCGACAATTTCTCCAAAGCCACTTTGCAGCAGCCGATTTACATGTTTAAAGTTGGAGCTAGGAGCTTCTAGTGGTGTGTTGTATCAAACACAAGAACAAGCATATAGGAGAATGACACAGAGTGCAACTCCCCGCAACAGTCCGACACAGAACAGGCATCAGCCCATCTAAAAGATAAGGACCTGTAACTAAAAAGGGAGGTACTTTAATCTTTTGGATATAACAAAATAGACAGTGAGAAGAAAGTCATCTGTAAGGTCTGCTGCTGACCAGTCATGATTACATGCAGTTATTGTATTATAGTATAATACAAAATATATATAGTATAATATATAGTACTGTAAGTTAATACAAAATACAATATAGTATAATACAGTATACAGTCGACCCTCGCCACTTCGTGCACACGTGCACTTTATGCAGTTGTCTTGTCTTTATGTGGCATACGTGCAATCTATGTTTTTTGTATTGTCCCAGTCCTTTTATCTAGCACCATGGTCCTGGGGAACATTATTTCATTTCACTATGTACTGTACCATGTATATTGTTGAAAGGACAATAAAGCAACCATGAACCTTGAACTTTGCGAATTTCGCGGCTTTGCTCTATCGGGTTTTTTCAAATACAGTATATTCATTAAAAAGTTGATTGAGACAGTGAAAATGCGGGTTGCGCTCGGTTGTCTTGTCAATTATTTTTATTTTTTATTAACTTTTTTCCAAAAAATTGGGTGTTATTTAATGTTTAGAGGGCTCTAATAATGTTAAAAAACCATATTTAGAAGGTCATAAACAGGTTTTCTATGCTCTAACTATCGCGGTAGAGTCTGGAACGATTAACTGCGATAAACGGGGGTTTACTGTAGTAATATTGTATAGATTTAGATATATAAATATATAGATATATATCAATCATGATATATCACATTATAGACCAGGTCATATCTTAAAACGATATATAAGATTTTGTCCATATTACCCAGCCCTATGCATAGCCTAAACTGAATTTAAACCAGTTACAAATGTCTACATTGATTTTGAGGAGATATGAAGCTGTCTGCTGATAACACTGCACAACGCATAACACTTGTAAGGGATATGGGGGTTCAGTGTATTTGTAAGAGGGACAGATGCGAGGAATCCATCCTGATGAAGTAAAAGAGGCTCAGGTGCAAGAGCACACTGATGGCTTGGTCATTAAGCCATTCTGGAAAATGGTGCTTTCCATCATCTCTGACTTCATTACAACCTCATTATGGTATTCAGCCATGGTCCTTACAGACACTTCCCTCAGTCTATAATCACTTATAAATTGATTTGTTGTATTTTTCGGTGATTGAGTCAATAATTTCTAAAATCTTTCTTTCTTTCTTGATATATAATGCTTGAGCCGCTACATATATTTTGCAGCCTAGCAATAAAACACTAAAGAAGAAAAACAAGCCATAACCTGCCCAAGCACACCCTTTTTAATAGTTTTATGGTCACAGACCGCACATAGTATCACTTTAATTTTTTTTTTTACAAAAAAAAAAAATAAATCTGTTTCTTGAATGTTATTGATATAAGGTTTTTAATTTTATGTAGAACATGACTAAAATGAAAGGTGCCAAAATAATTCTATATACTGCTCTCCAAAATTATTGGCACCCTGCACGAAAATAAGCAAATATTAAAACTTAAAAAGAACAGCACGCACTGTACAATATGTTATATTGTGATATGACAATTACATTGTATAGTTTAATTTACAATATTTTTAATGCAGGTTTCAGGATCATCAGCACCCTTACTATTAATTTTTTGTGGAATCTGCCCTGGAGAGTATAACAGCACTGAGTCTCTTCTCATCTAAGAAGGTTACAGACACTGTCTAGTGATCTTGGTACATTCCATCGTTGCTTTTATGATTTCTTAACCATTTTTGTGTGGATTGAGAAATATGTTTGGTTAATCATCTTGCTCAAAAGCTCTATCTATGATGAAGTCTGAACCTCCTGGCAGAGACAACCAATTTTGAGGCTGAAATATCCTTTCTAGTTCTTAGCAGAATTACTGATGCTATTAGTCTTTTCAAGAGCCCATGAACCACTAACCAACAATGTCAATGATCCACCACCATATTATATATAGTGGTATCAGGTGCATTTTCTTGTGTGCAGTCCTCTTCTTCTGGCAAACATCCTGATGGTGTGTGTGACCAACAACTTTGATTTTGGTTCTAGCTGATCTTAACACACAATGCTAATTGTATCACTTGACCGTGTGCAAGTCAAGCCAAAGCTTTTAGAACACAAGCTCTTCAGTTATGTCTAGACTACTGCCTTTAAGCAAATAACCAAACTGTGTGGTTATGTCTAGACCAAGCACTTTTAAGCCTGTAGACAGATAATCCAATTTCACCTTAATCCATGTTCAGTGAAAATGTCTCAATTTAGCAAGATGGGCTCCACCCACAATAACACATAAAGACCTATAAAATAGCACTTGATACAGTGCAGCAGAATTTGTCAAGTTTAGCCGGGAGTGGAAACACAGACCTAAGTGAACTGCTATGGGAAAGAAAACAATAAAAACAAAAATATTTGTTAAAAAAAAGAAAAAAAAAAAAGAAAAAAAAAATGTGCCTTGGACAAACAACTTAATGTGACAGTGCATATACAACACAAACCTGAGGTAAGGAACTAGTACGGTAATGTGAATGGCATAAAACACACATTTTGAATGGCATAAATGCACACCAAAACTGGTAGAATTGCATTCAAAGGCAACATTTTATATATA
>JAOVYU010000004.1:8652228-8663062 GCA_025674565.1 Synodontis membranacea
TATATATTGTATGCATTGTAAATAACTTCAATTACTAATATAATTATATAATTAGTTATGTAGTTCACCGTCCTGAGGTTTTTGTTTTATTTGGGTTCGCTGATATCATGGGGTAGACAAACAACATCTGGATCCATTATGAACACAAGCAGTCAAATGTTTCTTAAGGAATAATTTGACAAAAGATTTCATTCAGTACACATTTTGTTATTTTGAAAGACATTCTGGGTGAAATTGACTTCCCTTACTTATTATGTTCACTATCCTCATAGTTTATGTACAAATCTAGCATACGCCTCTTCCAAGACACATGAAGCCAGTCAAAGACACTCGGGGGAAAAGTGCTATCCACCCTCTTCTGACTGCTTCTTGTAACGTGTAACTTTCTGTTACTTATAACAGCTACTGTATAAACAGTTGTTCTCTTCTCCTCAGCTTCACTTTTTCTCTCTCTATCTTGAAGTTAATAATAAGGAAGGGGGGGATCACAGCTTGTCATGTTTGGCAGAAAACTTACTGGCGGTTTTAAATTGCTGACACTGTAAACTGTCTCCTGACAGATAAGTTTACAACAATAATGCTTAAATTATATAATATTGAAGTAGAACAGGTATTTTTACATTCGTTTCTTATGATGATGTAGATAGCCTACCATAAAAGTCCCTGTTACTTACGTGTTACTACAGAAATGAGTTGCTGAAATAGAAAATGAATCAATACTCCCTGACAAATTAGATTTGAGTATTCGACAGCACTGGGTTATAAACATTTTATCTAATCGCATCTCTTTACTATATGAGCCCCATAACATCTAAACTTTATACTAAGTGAGTTCTGGAGATACTACAGTTTTGGAGAATAGAATCTGATCACAGCCATCATCTAAACATCTAAAGTCAAATCGCCGAGTTCACTGGAGCGCAGCCATTCAATGCAGTATGTAACCTGACCCTGTTTCGCCCTCCATCACTTTTGCCTTCATGTGGATTCAGCAGCTCAAACATACCTTCTCATGCTTTGGGAGAACGTCTAGTATCTGCTTCTTTATCCATAACGTCCATGGGTCATAGGCATCATCCTAGCCTGCCTGAAGTGGCTTCACATCTCCTGGTTGTAGTAGCCTTACCTTCATTCTGGTAGCGTTACAGTATGCTGCCGTTCTCAGTTTCTCTTTCTCTGTCTTCCCTCCTCCCTGTCCTTAATGGCAAGGTTAGCCGTCACCGCTATCCCTTTAACCCCCCCCGCCCATTAGGCAGTGAAATCCAACCCACCCTGTAGTGCTCCCAGTGGACTGTTCCAGGGAAGAGGAGTCCTGCTGTCCCTCCCTAGATGACTTCAGACTCCATATTCCCTCATCCTGCCTCCACAGAACTACATTAGCAGGCTAGAATCTTTTTTTACTTTTCGCAAGACAGTGTGGGCGCACCGTCATGTAAACACAGTGAAGACGTGACAGGACTGAGACATGAGGAAAGGATGTGCACCATCTTATGCACACACACTCGCATACATGCACACACTGACAGTGGCACTTCTACGGCTGATGCTGAGAAGACCAAAACATTGACAACCTTGATTCTATTGCAATGCTAGAGTGTTTATTAAAAAAAATCTTTTTTAAAAATAATTAAAAAAAAAAAAACATTGGCCTTTATCATGTATTATTGTTTCCACTGGTAATTTGTGACTGGACTTGATGCAGCCTATACACAATGAATTGCTAGTAATTATGCAATCAGTTATTTCACGATAAAATATGTTAATAGATATAAATCACTATATGATGACATCTGTTGTTGGCCAAATCAAAGATGATATATATGATATATATTGCAAAATAATAAAGCAATGGTTGGTTCGTTACCCACATCTTTTTCCCACCTCTGTGTGGGGTTCAATGTGGGTTGAGCAGATCAGGTTAAGGGCCTTGCCCAAAGGCCCAACAGTGGATCCAAACCCCAACATTCTGAGCATTAACCTAGCATCTTACCCATTGAGCTTGTATTCCATAACATTAGATGTACCCTGGAACACTATGAAGGCCATCATCAACAGGCAGAGAAAATGGGGCACCACAGTGACATCCCAAGAAAGAAAGCACAAGATGAAACCTTATCAGGGCAGCTGCCAAGAGACCTTAAACTTTAAAGGAGCTGCAGGAGTGTCTAGAACAGGGGACGGCAACCCTAGGAACCCTAGGAATTTCTGGTGGCACGCTGACGTACTTTTCGTGACGTTACATGCCGCGACAATGCACACAATGGAACGCAAGTGTCCGTACACGATCCGTGCTGCCTGCCCGATCCAATCTGCGCATGGTGGTTAGGGTTAGGAGCAGATGTTCAAAGGGTTAAGGTTATGATGGGATGTTTAACGTGTCAGTACCAGATCAGGCGCCACGGATCGGGTACTTACGCACAGCCCCTCGCTCGCTAAAGAACGCGTCCGTTCCCCCCCCACCCCCACCCCCCCGTTCGGTAAATACGCGTCCGTCCACCCCCCCGCTCTGTAAATACACGTCCACCCCCACAGGGCACACTAACTAACAAGAAAATATCTAATTGGCACTCCGTGTCAAAAAGGTTGCCGATCCTTGATCTAGAAAATACTGGTCCTTCATGTGACAACAGTTTCTCATATGTTTTACCCACCTGGGTTACAGGATAGGGTTGTTAGACACAAGGCCTTTCTCACAAAAGAAAAAAAAACATACAAGTCCACCAAAACTTTGCCAAAACATACAATCACTTCACACCATATAGCAACATGTGTTTGTCTGATGACCAATAGTCTGATGAGGCCAAGGTAGAACCTTTGGGCAAATTAAAAATTATACTGTATGTTTGGCACAAAAACAAGACAGCTCTTCACCCAAAGAACACCATGCCCAGGTTAAAGCATGGTTGTGGTAGCATCATACTAGGCCTCTGTTAGATAAACATTACCATCTACAAATTACACCTCCTGCATAACAACAATCCAAAGCACAAATCCAAACCAACAAAGGGATGTTTCAGAATTGAGACTTGGATTCACCTTCAAACAGAACAACAACCTTAAGCATACTGCCGAAGCTACACTAGAGTGGTTCAAAACCAAGAACATGAATGTGTCTGAATGGCCCAGTTAAACGAAAGCTGAGAATCTGCAGCCAGACTTGAAAACTGCTTCTAATCTGACAGATGTGTATAGCTGATATCATATCTCTACCATCCCTACCATAGCCAAAGATGGTACTACCAGGTACTGTCCCAGGGGGGCAATAACCAAATGTCTGCTTTTTTTTTCTTGATAAATTAACAATGTGCCACAATAGAAATAATTTCAAATGTTAGAAATTTTGCGTAAATACCAGGTTTGGGGTTGAATACTTATGCAAGGCACTATATAATTATTTATCCTCCATTGCCTCTATAGCTAAAGCATTAATAGAGCAGATGCTTATCAACAACTATTTGGAGCTGTGCTGTGTTTCACTTCTTCCTTCTATAAGTAGCAGACACTGATGTTCCTTGAACCATAACCACTGTGCAGATGTTTGGTTTGGTTTCAGTATAAAGTTAGTAAAAAGAAAAAAAAAAAACCAAACTTCAAACCATTCATCAGTTTCTGGCATGCAAATTAGTTTTCCTTGATATATGGCAAATTGTACACCCAAATCACGTATGGTCCCAATTCTCTATTGAAAAGTGAACTGGCAGACTGAGCTTGCTCAAACCTCACGTCAGATTGCTAGGTCATGTAGGAAACATTATAGCCATTCCTTTCTAGGGCTGCAATGTATATTTAAGAAACTGGACAAATTTGATAATTAACTTAATTTAAAACAGTAAAACAATTTGAATTTGCCTCACTTTTACTGGTAACATTAAACCTCTTCCGTTACCACATTGCCAGAGAGTCTGTTCACGTTCTTGTCAAGGTATGGTGCCAGTAAAATCTTTGAGTTTTTAAATTTCAGTATAGCTGAGTACTTGTCCAGTTGAAAACTTGGAGCAAAATCAAGCTTTAAAACCATTAAACATCCAATGATTAGAGAAATGGTAGCATAAATAATAAACGATGAACTTCAGAACATGTGGATAAATGATATATGAGGCTACAGCACATGCTGAACTCATCAAGCTCTGCTAACTATTCCGCTATTTTCTGCTGCTCTGTTGGCTATTTCCTGAGCTATAAATATACGTTTTAATTTAAGATTTTGGCTAAAGAGTTTTAGCATCTTTATTAGATTGAATAGTGAGATGACGCACAATAGAACCTTTCATGTGATTAATTTTTTTGTTTGTTATTAAATCTTTAAAATTAAATAAATCTTGAGCTTTTCTTATCTCTACCGAATATTCGACATATTCGAGTCAATAATTGGAAGAATTATCCAATAAGCAAACTAGTTATTCCTCTCATGGGTCAATTTACGAGAGCTATTCCTCTCATGGGTCAACTTGTGTCCATCACTACAGTTACATATCAAAACTATATGCAGTCTAAACTAATAGAACCATTTGTCCCTATACTAAGATGCCTATTTATTAGCTACCATAGATATACAGTAGTTCATTAAAAAGATCCTGAATGGCTTTGACAACAATATCTTGGCAACACCATTGTAATTTCTGCCTGCCATATCATATAGCCCTGGGTAGACCGAAAGAAACGGCCAGAACAAGCGTTCCATCCTTTTCTTTGTTTCCTCAGTGCCAAAGTGGCACCAGTGATGACATCATCACCTTTCTGAAAAGTTCAGAGTGATGCAGCAGTGCATTAATCAAGCTCCTTTAGTCCATTTTTTAAAAACATTTTCAACCCTGGGTGTAAGAAAGGAGTTATTTAAATTAATCAAAATGGGGTATATAAATGTATAATAATAATAATGAACCTTGTACCTTGAATAATAATTATGATTATTATTATTATGTCTCATCTCTACACTCTGCTCAATCAGATCAACTTTCATGCTAATACCAGCAACAAAACCATTGTGACTTTCAACCCTTAGATCACTAATAGCCTCTGCCCTGACTCAGAACAACTGAGTCGTATAGATGCATTGCATTCTGGACCTGGGAATTCAGTGTCTGCTGTCTCCACTATTTCTATGTTTTTGGAGTACGTCCACTAATTTCTCAAAGGAATAATAAAAAAAAAAAATACAGCACAAGCCAATAAACAAATATTTCAATACACACATGTGACATTTGAACATAAACGATCATATAAGCAGTGGTAGCTCATGAGTTCAAAACAAAGCACTGCGAAACTGTCACTGTTGGGCCCTTAACCCTCAACTGCTCAGTAAATATGAGATAAATACTGTATGCAGCTTTCGCCTCTTTAAATCTAAATGTAAACCAGAAGTCTAGTTGCTTTATTTAGGCAATAAACCAGAACCATTCTTCAAGGGTCAGGATGGAATTACAGTTCACAATGTTAAGTGTACACACTACTGAATACATACTGGAATGGCTTGTTGACTAAGGGCTCACGTTTCGAGACATGGGCTCAGTGCTTCCACTGGATTGACTTTTTGACTAAGTGGCTGAGTTGGAAAGTCATGAAATTGCTCCTATATGACTGTAAGAAATGACTTATCTGGCAGGTCAAAGACTGTTGAGACTTCTGCTATCAGATGACGCATATTTTTAGACAAGTTTCTATTTCCTTTTAGTTTTTCCTCTTTACATTTGACATCTAAATTTATGATTTCCCTCCCTTACAAATTCTGTGAAGAATAATGAATTAATCACTATAGCCTCTTTAGCTTTAATAGATTTTTTTTCAAGACTTTCAGCATGCAATATATTGCTTGTTCAAGCAACTGCTGCCTCAAAAGATACCAGATTGCTAAGGAGAACCAAACAGACTTGTCAAGTCTTGCACAGAAATTCAGTGATAGTAGATGACAATCCGAGCTGCCGGTTAAATTTTAAATTCAAAAGACTGAAAGTTTTAAATACTTAAGCCACATCCAAAACAGCACACTACTGTACTAAATAGTATGCAAATACATAAAAGGTTACTGTTCAGAAATATTATCTAGTACAGTAGCATGCGGTTTAGAACACAGCCAGGAATTCCCCTTAAATTCAGCTATCAGATTTCTCCGTGTGGTAAAATGGAGCAGCACAGTCTCACACGCCGGACTTGTAGCTTTCATTAGAGAAGTTTGGCCCATGGGTGGAGTATTTAAGGCTGAAACTTGCATTGGATATTTGGTTCAGTGTGTATATATACACATATACTTACATTCATACATAAATACATATACATTCATACATTCAAGTAACATCCAAATGGATGGCTGGACCCAAGGTTTCCCAGCAGAACATTGCCCAAAATATCACATTGCCTCTGCCGGCTTGTCTTCTTCCCACAGTGCAATCTGGTGCCATGTGTTCCCCATGTAAGTGACGTACACTCAACCGGCAATCCATGTGATGTAAAAGAAAACGCGATTCATCAGGCCAAGCCACATTGTTCCACTGGTCCAGTTCTGATGCTCATGCGACCGTTGTTAAAAAGGGTCAGCATGGACACCCTGCCTGGTCTGCGGATATGCAACCCCTTACACAAGTTGCAATGCTAGATATTCAAGTATTTCCTCAATATGGTATTTTGTCTATATTGTGCATCCCCACCTCCAACCTTCTCCAAATGCAGGCTTCAGTGTCACATTGATATTCCCTGGTTTCTTTTCATTAATGAGCTTAATTACGGTTTCTGCTGTTAGGAACATTTTGGTAATTTTCTAGCAGCAGAACATTAAGGTGATTGGATTAGTTTTAACCCAGAAGACATTTTTTTCACAAATTATATAAGTAAAGAAATGAAGAATCTGGTCAATTTTAGTGACCTGGATAACTGAAAACTGTTTTGGCCATATGAATTTAAAGTTTGAAGATTTGGATATATTTGTCATTGATTCTCTGTTTCACTTTAGTGGCTTTCACTTCAAGTGCAAAAGTAAATATTTAAAAATCCCTGCCCTGTTATTTAAACACTGTGAACATATATTTACACACCTGCTGGATAAGAAACAGCTTTAGAATGTGATGCTAAAATGCTTGAGGTTACCCGAGATGGTTTATGCTCTACAAATTCAAATTGAATGAATGATTTAAAGCAGCCACTTATTCCGTTCACAGCTGCTTCAATGCATTACAAAGCAGTGTCAAAAAAGTTTCATTAATTGGATTGGATTTAATTTGGATTCTTATACGTCCAAATGAAAAAACTGCAGTGGGAGTACAGACACATAGGCCACTGGAGATGGCAGGGACAGAGGACACACCTCAATCACGAAGACTGACAGGTACAGAAGCCACAACTCCTTCACTAAAACTGACAGAGAGGGGCCATGCCTCCTTCACCAAGATTGACATGTAAAGGTGTCACACCTACACTGGAACTAATACAGAGGCCACACTTCCTTGAGTAATACTGACAGGAACAGATACCACATCTGCTTCAGTAATACAGAACAGAGGCCACACCTCCTTTAGTACGACTGACAGGTACAGAGGCCACACCTTCTTCAATGAAACTGACAGATACACTCACTGTCTTACAGGCAGAGAGGCCACATCTACTACACCAGGGCTGACAAGAAGGATCTATGTGCAGTCTTGCAGTCGACAAGACACACCCACTTTACAGCATGACAATCCCACTTAAGTACACAACAGACAACCCATGATAACAGCAGGAAGTACTGTTCGATGTACACGATCAAGGATATGTTCACAAAACAGAGAATATCCGATAATCTTTATCCTTGCTCAGACTCTGCAAAGAGCACTATAAAGCACTGACAGTCAATATCATATCATCTATGAAACTATATGAGACACCATGTAGGATATGACATTTAATAGTAAGTGTTGTGCTGTGGCAAAAAAAAAAAAAAATGCAGCACATACAGAACCACAGTTGGGAGGGTTACTTTAAATATGTATCACAATACAATTACTAATTAACAGTTTCAAAAAAATTTTGTCTGCAACCGAATTATCACAAAATTATAGTAATGTAACATTACTTTCGGCTCCTTTTGGACTAAATCTATAGCAAATATATGGATGGTGACAGTATTTTCACAGCTGAAAGGTATAACTTGCACTGCACTGTAATGCTGTTCCCCTTTTCTGCTTTAAAGACAACATGATGGCAAAATTTCCATCCAGTGAACACATTTTTTCACTAGAAGTGATGATAATGAGTTGGTGACTGTAAGTTTAGCTTTGATTTCACTCAAGACCAGAGTCAAATGGACCAGAGACTCCTGAAGTGTTGCCGTGTACACACATATGCATGGTAGTATATCACTGTAAGATAAACTTTGATTCACTCAAGACCATAGTGAGGTCATGAGACTCCTCAAGTGTTGCAATGTGTGCGTCCTATGCATGGTAGTATATCATTCTTTATTTTAAAATGTATTTTATGTTATTACTAAATGTATCAGCAATATGAATACAGCTTTTTTTTTTTTTTTTAAAGGAGTACAGTTTCCTTTTTCCTTAATTATGTAACACTTTTCAGTGTATTCCATCACTCCCCAAGCCTGTACTGAACAAGTTAAGTCGATACATGCAAAGAATCTTTAGAAGCTTTAGTCCAAAAATGTCTTATCTCAATTAGAATAACTAATAATGCTATAGTTAGTTTAAACTCATTACAAGTTAAAATCTTAATATGACCCCAAACAAAGCATATCAAATCATATATCTTACTGTTCAGAAAAAGCCTCACCATTTTGCTCTTCATCGCAGTAGGCAGGCCGGTCTTCAGAGTCCTCAGCAGCTCCAACATTCCAGTACATGGTCAGAACTGAAGAAGGAGTCTCTGTCCGACTACACCATCATATATGTATCCCGGTAGATCCACAAAAACCCTATTATTAATTCCTTCAATGAAAAAAGAGAAAGAACATTAGAGAGATGATTCACCAGACAGAAAGTGAAAGGACCAAAATTGAATGCCTGTTTTGTTTTGTTTTTTTTTATCTTTGGCATCTCTTTGTCTGGTCAAAGGTTATGCTTGCTTAGTGCATATAAATAAGGAGTCAACAAAGCAGTAGTAAGAACATTCAATGCAAATCAACTCGGTCAAACTTGCAAATGAATAATTTGAACTAATCAGCATAATGCTACAGGCCTAAGATCTATTTTAACCTGAATTTATACTTCAGTAATTTGTACAGAATGCAAATTTATTCTATTTATGATCAATTCTAAACATACAATTCCTTGTAGAAGCCCAAATCTAACGGTGCACAAAGAGTGATTCTACTTCAACAGTGTTAATCTACATAGTTTGCTATGTAGAAAAAAAAATCTACAACATTTTTTTTTACAACTAAATATAAAAAGGAAAATGTTTCTATAACTATTGATCCATATTTCTTTGAAACCCCTAAATAAGTTCTGGTACAACTATGTGCCATCATAAGTCACATATTTATTTGAATGAAATCCAACTGTCACAAACTTTCAGTATGAAATCACTTGTTCCTGGAAGACCACATGTACAGTAAGTTCTGAAAAAGCATCAATCAGGATTTGGTTATTAAAAAAAAAAAATTGTTTTTAAAAATTAAAAAAAAAATCGACATATAACAAATCTGAATATCCCACATATATCCATTACATTTTTTTTCATTACCTTAATTGTTTATGTGGAGGGTTGCCAGGTTTTAGCAAAGTTTCCACCTCAACTACTAGTGCATCTCAATAAAGTTTATTTTTTACAAATTGAATTAAAAATGAAAAACTTTCATATATTCCACATTCATTACAAGTACAGTAAAAATTTTTAACCTTTTTGTCTTTATTGTGATGATTATGGCTTACAGCTCATGAAAATCCAGAAATCCAGTATCTCAAATGTTTAGAATATTTCCTAGGATCAATAAAAAATTTACAATATAAAAATGTCCTATGTCTGAAAAGTATGTTCATTTATATAATCTGTACTTGTTTGTAGTTCCTTTACCACAAATGAATGCATCAAGCTCGTGGCTCTGCTGAGGTGATATTGACGCCCATATTGCTTTGATAGCAGCCTTTGGTCAGTATTTATGGGTCAGGTGTTTCTCATCTTCTTCTTGACGATACACAATAGATTCTCTATGCTCAGGTCAGGCAAATTGGCTGGCCAATCAAGAAACACTGGACCAACACCAGCAGACCTGAAAAGAGGACTCTGGACCACTGAGCAACAGTCCACTTCATTTTCTCCTTAGCAAGCTCTCCCAAGATTTTGAATCGACTTTTTCTTCATCCTTCATCCTTACATCCTTTCCTACCACCTTTTCAGCAATGACCTTCTGTGGCTTACACTCTGTGGCTTGTCACTGCACGTCTTCTGCTCAACTCAAATTTTTTGAGCTGTAGGCCATAATTATCAAAATAGAAAAATGATTTGACACATTTTAGTTTATGTGTAATGAGTCTAGAATATTACATTTTTACTTTCTTAAATAAGTGATGGACAACATTGCACTTCTTCATGATATTAATTTTTTTTAAATGTATTAGCAGATCTTAAACCACACCTCAAATAATTCAGGCATGAGAAAAGGAAGTGATATTTTTCTTTTTTGTCCAAGTTCACCCTGGTGCACATGCATTTCTAAAAGTTGCATTTCTAATAGACTTAAGCATTATGCTTACCATATCTCACATGATATAAGCAGTTTTATCATCAAAAGCTTTAGTATGCAGTCTGTATATGACAAAAGTAATATGACAAATATTATATCATGATACAACATTCCTATGAAACATGACATTCATGGCTGTAGAGGTACAAAGTGTCATATCACTGGATA
>JAOVYU010000004.1:8802935-8814396 GCA_025674565.1 Synodontis membranacea
TATATATGCGCACTGATCAAATATCATGATTTGACAAAACAAACAAAAAAATGATGGCATCCCTGTTTAACTTTCCACAAATGTTCACGGTCTTGTTTTTTGACAACACATTTTTGTTTGAACCTTATGTCAGGTCATGTACCAAAATTGCTCTGACACTCACTCAGATTGAAAGATGCTAGACTTCTGGGCTTCTGAATACTGTAGTTCACTATTCATTGGTATTTCCGGGGAAACCCTTAATAGACTCGTGCTACACATTCCACCCATACTCCAGCAGTCACACTGGTTACTATCTTCATAAAGAATCTAATACAAACTCCTACTTCTTATACACGATCTAAATTGTGCAGTGCCTTCTTTGCACCATATGTCAATAATGTATTGTATCTCCTCCACTGACCACGCTTTTTTCACAAAACCTGAAAAGGAAGTGATTGTACTTGAACTTGAACTTGAATGAACCACGGTGAATCGATCACGTCACTAAGCGCTCGGCACTGCGAGTGGATAGCTTCACTTCATGCGGACTACACCGATAGTCCGGACACCTTTATGTGGGATAATAAGCAAACAGGTGACTGATTTCAGATACTGGTTTTCTGAACCTTTCGAAAGCCACTGTCACACTCCAAAAAACATGATGAACATTCAGGCAAAAAAAAAAAAAAAAAAAAAAAACCTTGAGTGTGAAAATGAGCTTAAAGCATATTGATCAAGCCAACTTTACTTCCTGATAACAGGAAAATACATTGTCATCGTAAAACATACATACCGACATACTGCACTGCACTTGTATTTTATTCTGCGTATTTTATCATTGGATAATTACGCCATGACATCCAGAATCTGTTGATAAATTCCGACAGGCCTATCTCTACCTCCCATTTCCCCTCCAGGACCACTTAAGGCTCATGAGCTGTCCCTTGCATAAACCAGTCTGTAACAGCATTTATGGCCAGCGCTAATCTTTTTTGTCTTAATCTTTATCACATTGCTGAGAGACATGAAGCAGGCCAGTTTGAGCAGCTGTTGTGGTCTTTAATATACAATTCTTTCTCTGGTCAGTGTTGCTAAATTCCTTTCGGAGCCTGCCCTTGTATTGTATCAGTACTGTGTGAGAAAGTGAGAGACTAACACATGAACACACTTTAGTTTTTAAATGCATCACTTTTGCTACATTCACGTCTGGCATCTCTGCTACTCCGGAGCACCTGAGCCGCTTTGAAAATGCTTTTTAGTTCGAAAACGTTTTATGTGAACGAGGGAAAACGGAGGCCGTTGAAATTGATAATGCGGAAGCCCGTCTTCGCTTAACGATCAGGTCTTATCAGTCACAATGTATCGTTCCCTGACAAAGTTATTACGTACTAGGCAAGCTATTATTCGAGTGATCTGCAACTAAGCGACCAGCTGCAGAGACAGTCTGCTTCGTGCACGCACATGCCCAGCGTACGTGAACGGTCATGTGATATGCAATATGCATTTCCATGCTTGTTGTGAACGGGCATAGATCGTTATGATATCTCATACCTAGCAGAAACGCTTGTCTGGACGTAGTTTTAAAATGCCGTTTTAAAATTTAAACCTGTTAGGGTGGACATAGCCAGAGTCAGAGAGGTGAGAGAGGTGATGATTGATTCGTGTTTAAGCAATGTTTGGTGAAGAGCTACTTACCTAGATAGGGATTTGAAATCAAGCAACCTAGCACATACTGGTAACTAGTGATTCATTCATTCGTTTCCTGTAAACATTGTATTCTGGGTAGGGTCACTGTGGATCTGACCTATCCAGGAGCACTGGGCGCAAGACGGGACAAGTCGTTGTGTATGGGACACACACCTACTACCTACCAGTGTAGCCAGTTCGTCTACTTTAAATGCTGTACTTACTGTAGCAGACATTGACATTAAATTTTTTTTTTTTTTTTGACATTAGTCCAGCACTTGAGAGAAGTGTAGACAGGAATGCTAGCCAACTAAAACACAATAACTGGAATGTTCAGTTTCACATCAGCACAGATTGTGTCTTTTCAGAACTTTGTGTGAAGTTTGAGTGCAACATTACTTTCTCCTGTTCATTGGCGTTGATTTAGTGCACCATTTGGCTTGCATCAAGAAACATACCATGAAGTGCACCTTTCAGTGTAACGTAGCCAGCTCTTAATTTTCACAGAAACAACCACCTGAAGGAGCAACAGCCACCTGAGTGTTGGCAACATGTGCGAATAAATTCTTTCCATGTGTCCATATCAGGACTGCAAGCAACCACAGCCTAAAAAAAAAAGTGATGGAAATTGGGGGAATGAAAGAAAGAAGGGATCAGAGCCAGTTGTATGTCTGGGGATCTTGAAGGCTGAGTGGGGTCTGTGTGATTGTGCGCAAATGTGGTTGGACTTAACCGCTCTACAGTGGAACTCCAGGTGCTTTAGCCATTCTGCTCTAATCAGCACCTGGCGTCCGCAGAGAGGCAGGAGAATACGAAATTGGGGGGGGGGGGATTATTTCCTCTGCTTTCTCGTATGTTCCAGGCTGTTTCATGACCATGCCAGAGGTTCTTATCTCCTCCCTGTCTCCCTCTATTTCTATGTGTTGAAAACTTGTGAGAGAACTGCATCCCTGAAACCCCCACCACTATCAAACCCGTACCATCCCTGGAGAAAGATAGCGACTGAGACAGACTGTATGTCCATTAAACTTTGTTTCCTTAGTACTTCAGAGGCTTCCCCATGCTTGCGCGCGCGCACGCACACACACGCACACACAGTCTGGATGTGTAAGGGAAGCTCACGTTACACCGAGGACAGAGTGGGAGTGTTAAAAGCAACAGGAGGAGGCGATCTGTAGCTCTTGCCTTCTCCTCTCGCAATCTCTTCCATCTGGGCCGGTGAAATACGGCCGCTTTGACGCACCGGTCGCATCGGAGCGTTGTTATGCAATCTGTGGAAAAGGGTGCGCTCGATCCCTTAGCAAATGCGCTCGAGTGAGGAAGCGTAAATCTGAAACGAACAAAAGTGAAATGCCAGTCCATTCATTTACATTTTCATTCACTTGCCAGATGCTTTTATCCGGAGCAACGTATACATAAAGCAGGATGCAATCCGAGCATAAAGCTTAACTGAGGGATAAAGATCTTGCTCAAGAGCCCTAAACAGGCTCTCAGGCAGATGTGGAATTTGAAGTCACAACCTTTTGGTCACTAGTACCGATATTTGTCTCTGGTGTTGTTAGTATATTCCCACTATGAATGGGACGGGAGAAGACCGGCCATTTAAACAAAGCGAAGGACTGGCTGGAAGGAGATGCAGACGGGGATCAAAGAGGACGAAAGAGGTGTGGTGTTGCTCCAGTAGACCCAAGAGAAGCAGTGGACTCACGCTTTCGCCTGAAGGAGATAGCAGGCGAGGGAGTGGACCTTGCATAATTAGGTGTGTCTGCTTTAGCCACAAAGTCTGTCTCATGAGCTTGAAATACACTACATACACAGGCTTGCTGGTTTATTCTCCCTGATTCCACAAGACCATGTCCATGTCCTGTTTTATCTAGTAATACACCAAAAAAAAGGGCGCCAAAGAAGGAAAATGCACTGAAAACAGCTTTCGAAAAAAGAGCAGAAGAGAACAAGAAGTTGAAAAAGGAAAGATAGAGATAATGGTCATCAGATAGACACAAAATGAAAAGAAAGCTTAGGAAGGTTCAGGTGTAGAAAGTATATTTGTATTTATACACTTCACACGTGACTTGACAAGTGAGGTGTAATCCAGTACAAGCCTAGAGCTAATGAGTTCAGGGTCTCTGAAAGGCCTAGGAGATGAGTGAGCATTCTGGGTCCCTGGCTAATTCTGTAAAAAACAGGATAAGAACGATGCCAAGGGGAGATTAGCAGATTATCCAAGCTTCCATTTCATTTCTTCATCATTTTTCCAAGTGTTCAGGTTTTAGTCATTGCCAACTTCTACCCCATTGTGTATGACTGCCTTCTCCCTACTACCATGCTGATAGGATGAGGGCTAACACAAGTTTTCTCAAACCGTGAAGCTGGCGCATCAAGCAACTTCCTAGGAGAGATGAATGTGCTTGGTGAGAGAGTGACTGTCCTATACTTTTCACATGTGGCTTGATAGACATCCATGGTTGGCTAGCTTCACATTAAAGAAAGGAGAGGTAAACAAGTCCATCCTTACTACCCAGAAAGTAAGGCCAGTTAGGGTCCCTTGAACTCCTGGCCATGGATGTCATTGGTAATCTCCTGATAATTGGGTGAAATTGGGTAGGTTCAGTATTACAGAGACCATATCTTCATAACCTTAATGCCTTAAGTGCGAAAGATTTTGAGACAATCTAGTATAAGTATGTGACCCAGGAACAATGTCCATGAAGGTTTATGGTTAACAACTGGTGAAAAATAAGCTCCCCAGAAAAAAAAAAAAATAAGCCACGTCCTCTAATAGCACTGCATTTATGTGGAATAGTTGGTCTGGACGATTGTAATTTAACTGCATGGTTAATTTGTAGTCAGTACAATGAGGTTGTGTTCTGTGCTTCATGTCCAAACAGAACACATCACAGACACTTCTGTATTCGAGGATGGCAGTGTTCTGTTGAGTGCATCAGTGCCAAATCTGTGTGTGAATTGTTCAGAAGCACGTTGGTACATACTACAAACTACCGGAAACTCTAGTGGCATGACCTGTTTAGTGCTGTTGTTAGGATGAGGGTAGGGTAGTCCAGTCAAGAAATGATGACAAAATACTTTTTTTGTCCAGGGACTTTTTTTTGTATTATTCGTGCTCCATTTCTCAAAAACATCAGTCCCTACTGTGCGGCTCAAAGAAAAAAATCTAATATTGGCATTGTGGTAATGGTTTAAATGGTAATAGTTGCTTCTATGAAACATAGAAGTTTCTGAGGATTTTATGGGTTAAGTATATTAAACTGTACTTCCTAAGACGATTTCAAGTCAAGTTTAAAAGTTTTTTTTTTTTTAGATAAAGGGTATCTCTCAAAATTTGTTTTAAAAATACTTTGATATAATGATCCCTACAATTAATCATTGTTTTTATTTGGCACTACAGATATCAATCTTGTGCAGTCACAGCTGTGGGTAATAGATCCAACATATTTGTGATGGGGCTGGAGGCTGGGTTTTGTGATCTGAATCACTATGAGCTGCGGTCTGCCTCCGAACCAGACGGAATCCCAAAAATGTTGGAACTTTTCTCCGACTTACCCTCATGAAAATCCAGAACAACTTCCAATTCATCACCGCCCATTCCTTTCTCTTTCAGCTTGCTCTCTCGCTTCACGCCGACTTGGACATTTTTATTCCACTCGCTGGCTTTTTGGCCTTCGAATTGCAGACGCGCACGCACACAGGCATACGTTACGGAAGCTGGAGCAAGACTGCGGTATGAAGGGCACATTCCCCATTTTCGCGCATACGTCTATTTTAGAGCAAGGTTCTCGGGTTCAGTTTTTCCTTACTTGAAACACACCTGATCAACTAATTATAATGTTTTTCATGACTTGGATCAGGTTAGGGAAAATCCTGCAAGTCAGTGTGTCCACAGGACTGAAGTTTGAAGAACGCCTGATTTAGAGTCAAGCATCGGGTTTAGCTATCAGCCAAAGGACTCCTATGAACACAGACTTCCAATATAGATGTATTCCGACATACACCATGTATTTCATATTCTCAGTTCTGTTTTCTCATAATTATTTTTTTTTCAGATTCAGATTTTGAGCGTTATCCTATTTTTTTTATCTAGGCTATGATCCAAATTTAACCAGAGGTGTCAAAAGTACACACATTCTTTACTCAAGTAAAAGTATAGATACCTTGGTTTAAAAATACTAGGGGTTGAAATGTAACGACCCTAATTTGAGAAGTAGAAAGTACAGATACTCATGCTAAAATGTAAGAAGTAAAAGAAGAAAGTAGGCACAAAAAAAGTAGCAAAGTAAAGTACAGATACCCAGCAGCTTCTGCACTCAGTCACATGACCACAGCCATAGCCACTTGAACCTTATTCTGGTTTATCTTTTTGTTTGTTTTGCACTTGTATTTGTCTTTGTCTACATTCTCAAAAATAAAGGTACCAAACTGTACTTTTCATTGTCACTGGTTAAGGCACCATCAAGGGCACATCTTCTTGTACCTTTAATAGGTATCTTTTACCAGGGAAGGTGCGTAATTGTTTAGAGTAAACAGGTACGTAACTTAAATTATTTTTTAAAGGTATACGATGGAAGATACATAAAGATACAAAAGATGTACCCTTGATGCTACTTCCCCAGTGAGAAAAGTACAGTTTAGTACCTTTATTTCTCTTGGTTCTCGCTGCCTGTATTCTGCCTCGTTGCATGGTTATATTCATTAAAGTAAACTCTGCACTTGTATCCATCTTCTCCATGCTCCTCTGAGAGCAGAATTTCTGTTAAAAGTAGTATTCACGGCAAGCTGCAGCTGATCAAAATATTTACCACATTCTGAAAGGTAAATCCAAATTCAACTCATTTTCATGCTTATCTCTAAAATTTTGGTAGTAAAACGACCATTTTAGATGACTATTATGCCAAAAACACTTCCCCTTATTGACTTTTTCTTTTTTGGTGTGTATGATTAAACAAAATACATTTAAGTACGTGCACCATGATGCTGTATCCGGCCGATACTGCCATATTGGTGTGCATATACCTTGTGTATAGTTTCCACATGACAAACAGTGGCATGCATTAGCCCTCCATAAGTAGTGCCGGGTGTTATTCTCAGGAGATTTTTTGTATTCTGTAGGATCTGTCAACAACTGATCATATTGTCCATACTCTTCTGGTCAACCAATCTCTGACCCACACACTCGCCCTTTTTCTGGGACTCTTTCTTCTCTCCTCCTCATCTTATTTCCTCTGAATCATAATGCCCACAGCCGCCACATATAAACACTTTTGCATCTGTTCTGAATCTTGTGAATACAACATGTCTTTTCTGTCACTGATCACTGACTGTGAGAAGCATTTTGAACCATAGTGTTCCAGGGCGTGGGCCGTTGCACCCCAAATCCCTGCAAGATGGATTCAGAAATGCGTAACTATGGCGCGTAAATGAGTGCCACTGACTGCCTGGATGATAGGCGCAGGTGCGACACAGTTGACTCTGAGTGCTGGCAGGAAGTTTGAATATTGATCATTCTACTGTTCTAAGGCGTCTGACGGCAATGGGAAAGTATCTGAAAGTTGGTAGGTGGGTTATACATGCACTTTCAGAGAGAAATATCACTCAAAAGTTTAACACCTGCGTTACAGGTGACTGATGATACAGTGATCAATTGATCAAATTAGGTGAAAAAAAAAAAAATCAATCAACCAGGATCATCCAGCAGCCATTCACAAAAGAAAATCATCCTCCTTCATGACACGCAAGGCTACATTTTGCAAAAGCGATGAAAGACGCGATTTTAAGATTGGACGGGGAACGTTTTACTGCATCCGATCTATTCATATCTCGGACATAGTGCCATCAGATTTCCACTTGTTTAGGCCACTGCAACATACGTTCTCCGGCCAACATATAAAAAAATTTACGGATGTACGAAAGTGCATAGATGAATTCATTTCCCAAAAACCTGAATCCTTCTTTCGCCACAGTATTCATTCTTTGCCAGATAAATGGCAGAAAGTCATATAATCTAACAGCTGTTACTTTGAAGACTAACTCAATGTATTATTTTAGAAAATTGCCATTATCCTAATAAAATCAGGAACACATAGTTATGATGAAAGCGAGCAAAATAAAGTGCAGTGCGAGGCCGTGCCGTGTATAAGCCGTGCAATGATCTGGCTAACTAGCTCACCTTACATTATTACATTACATTAGCTGCCAGTTTTTGGCATAGTTAATTAGGTTTCATTGGAGTTGAAACCTTACGTAGGTTAAATTTGAGTTGTCCCTTGGCTCACTTGTCCCTTGGCTGTTTAGTATATTTATTATTCTTTCACCGCTGAACATGTCATGACGTAACAAATATCGGTAGTTTTAACACTAGTCTAACAAATGAATCTCTCTCACCAAGGACTGTTAACCATCATAAAAAAAAAAAACATAGAAAAAAAAAACACAGCTGGTATATTGCTTTCTCTGACTTTTGGTATTGGTAGATCATTCCACAACCAATCGGTGCATTATTACGTATGAGTATACCATTTATGAGTTTGCTTACTGTATCACTAAAGCTGCGTAAAAGCTCCATGTGATTGATGGTCGGCCAAGGAAATGGTTCTTCCAGTAATGGACTGCTATAAAAACAAACACACCTTCCCAATGATTAAAGGCAGCTGAGCTATTCACAGCTTATCAGATCACAAAGATACAAGTAATTAGTCTACTCAAGCCTTAACAACTGTTCGCCTCACCCCCCCCCCTCCACTGATATCCTGAGGTCGAAAAGATTTTTAACAACCTCTTAGCATTAGCTTGAGGGCCCTCATCCTATCTCCCATTGCTTACGTCAGTAATAATTCACAATAATAAAGTGATGTAAAGCAATTTGTACAGATACCAAACGTTCCTTAGCTTGGCTGATTCACTACATTTGGTGTACGTTGTGTACATTGTAAATTTTGGTGAACAGCTGCTTGAAAACAGGTCAATAGGGAGCCAGGTCCTAATTTATCGATTTGTTTGAATCAAGAGCATTAAGAAACTTCAGCCAGGCTTTAAGCTGTGAGCAGGCATTACAAGTTTTTCCTCTATAGATATAAATTCTATAGATTCTACAGAAACGGTGCCATTTGTTTGAATGTGATGGGGTTGAAGTTTTTGTCTTAATCTGATGCTAATTCTTAACGCTAGCAGCTGGCAGGATGACTCAGCATTCTTTGGCTTAGATATTGTTCTACTTTATAGCTATAAAAATTACTTTTTGATCAAACCTTCTAAACTATTGTGTTTTCCCCCAACAGTGTTGAACACCTAAGCCTGACAGAACCTGTATGTTCATAAAAAACATAAAATATTAATGAGAATTGAGAAAGTAGTTTAGCGTTTGTCACACCGTGCTGTTCAAGAGACTCTGATGATTCCAATTCCTCATAAATGATGTCACAGGATCAAACCATTATTTTATTAAATGGGGGTGCTGGTGGTTTCGTTACGGGGTTGAATTAAACACAGGGACTGATATATAAAAAATATTTGAATTTCCCTTAAATTCAATCTCTTTTCCAAAGAAAATATATTATACATGGGAAGGGGTCAGCAGTGCCTAATTTTGCAAAAAAAAAAAAAAAAAAGTTTATTATTATTTAACATTATTAACTCAAATTTGACCATGCTGTTGGTATGATGGACAATGGGGACAGGCAAAATTCTTCATATTCTTTGGAAAAACATATATATAAAAGTTGAAATAAATGTCATTATAACTTTTTTTCTCTGCTAATTATTTAAAAAAAAAACATGTAATGATTTGAAATGATGCAGTTCAAATGGAGATTTATGAATGTTATGAAAAGTTGTAGCAGCATTACGTCTTGGCACACTGAACCTACTGAAATGGCACCAAATCTGTAGAATGACCCAGATAATAGGATCTTAATTTGTAGCTAGGGCATTGGGAAGGTGTGTACTTTGCATGTGTTTGGTTTGTTTAGTTGTTTGTGGTATGGTATTATACACTATATGGACAAAAGTATAGGGACACCTGCCCAGTACTCCAACAGGGACTTTAATGACATTGCGTTCAATACATAAACTTTAATATCTAGCCTTCGCAGCTATAACAGCTTCCACTTTTCTTGGAAGGCTTTCCATAAGATTTTGGAGTGTTTCTGTGGGAATTTGTACCGACGAAAAGGCCTGGCTGACAATCTGTCTGTTATAGTTCATCCCAAAGGTGTTCGATGGGGTTGAGGTCAGGGCTCTGTGCAGGCCAGTGAGGTTCTTCCACACCGGACACATCCAACCATGTCTTTATGGACCTTGCTTTTTACACCTGGGCAAAGTCATGCCGGAATAAAAAAGGGTCATCCCCAAACTGTGTCCACAAAGTTGGAAGCATAGCTTTGTTTTGTGCTTACAATAATGCCAGTGGAAATTTGGAGCTCTTCAACTATGGAATCAGCAGAATGTTGGCGACTTTTACGCACCATGAACCTTAGTAGATGTTTACCGCGCTCTGTGACTTTACGCGGTCTTCCGCTTCATGGCTGAGTTGCTGTTGTTCCTAAACGCTTCCATTTGCCAATAATACTATTTACAATCGAGCTTGGAATATCCAGCAGGGATGGGATTTCCCGAACCGTCTTATTGCAAAGGTGGCATCCTATCACAGAACCACACTTGAAGTCACTGAGTTCTTCAGAACGACCCGTTTCGTTTCACAAATGTTTGTAAATGGATGCTGCATGACTAGGTGCTTGATTTTACACACCTGTGGCAATGGGTCTCGTTGAAATACAAGAGTAATTCAATAATTAAGATTCCATGTAATGTATGTGTATATGTGTATTTTTTTCTCTTTTTCTTTTTTTTTTTTTTAAATCTGATGACAAGATCTTAATTTGTAGGTTTGATTTTGACAAGAGTGTGTTTCTTTAAACCAGTGGTTCTCAAATTTTGGTTATAGTAAGACACTCCTCAAATCCCCCACCCCACCCAGGATGACCATGAATTGTAATTGGTTAGATCATATGTTATGTTAATGAATATTTAATAACGCTTACTATTTTTAAACACATCCCACTTTTCTGGATTTGTGCGCATGCAGGGAAGCGTAAGGATCGGAAATCTAAAAGCACTGAGGACACTCGTGGGAGGAGAAATGCCATCCAGATGAGCAGAGAATACACTGTAGAGGCGGTGGTGGTGGCTGACACAGACATGGTGCAATACCATGGAGCCGAGGCAGTGCAGCGCTTCCTCCTTACTGTCATGAACATGGTAGGCCTCACACATTCAGACTCACAACTATATACAGAATGAAGTGTATATAGTTTTGCTCTTATTGGTTCCTGACTTTTCAGACACCCTGTAAGAAATACTATTACTGTAGATTAGTACAATATTTAGCTTTGTAAATAAAGAACAAAACACACAAGACAGGACTAAACCAAGATAACGTTTACTCTGATTAATCTTTTAATATTTTAAGATAGTGTATTGAGCCATTAAGTAAGTAAAGCAGCTATGGCCATGAAGATACAGCTTTTTGCCTTTTTTTTTTTTTGTAAAGCAATATTTGGTGTAGAACTTCTCATATGTATACGTTTTTATTTTTGCCAAAGACTTTTAAATCCTAAATTTTCAGGAACAATTATGAAATTAGTAGGATGCAACTTTTTAACTTGTAGTACATTTGTAGTGTACTAATGATCTTCAGGGTTGCCGCTGTCATGGAAAACCTGGAAAAGTTTTGGAATTTAGAAATAATTTTTCCAGGCCCTGGAAAAGTTTTGGAATTCTTGGA
>JAOVYU010000004.1:8835987-8848383 GCA_025674565.1 Synodontis membranacea
ATTGGGTAATTCAACCAACAAATTTCTGCTTTTTTATCGTTAATTTGTGAAACATTTGTGTCACAAAAAAAAAAACATAACCTCAAACTGATATCCTGTGTAAATCAGATTAATCCCAATTAAGTCTGTTTCAGTTCCAAGATGCAACACTACAGACTAATGCAAGGAGCTGTACATCTGGTTTGTTCCTTTGATAGAAGAGTTAAGAAAAGTTACCTTGTCTTGTCTATGACCACACCTAACATCATTAATATTATAACACATTCACCTGGATGTCCAAAACATTGAAAATGAACCTGGATGATGGAAAGCATTCATACATCAAACCAAGAGCTTTAGAATACGTCATCTGTTATGCTCTGCTGAGTGGCTGCTTAAACAGAAAATCAGGGATAACCCTTTAATCAGGCAGATCTCACCACTATAATTACTGACAGAGAGGAATTCCCCTTCTAACACCAACAGGAAGGATTTTCCAGAGTGGGGAATGTCTCATCATTTAGTTCCTGAAGACCAAAGTTATCTACAAGGAGATGTGGTTTGAATAAGGCAAGATAAGCTCACCCCTGAGGGTGCTAGTCTGTACTAGATGCAGACGGCTTTCGCGGCCTTTAAAATCACTTATCTGGCTTTGTACGTTTGGCTACAAATCATCAGTCAAATCAGCTTCGATTTGACTTCAAGTACAACCTGTTATATAAATTTAGGAAAAGATTTACTCTCTATGCGTACACGGGGCTTACAGTATATCATTTCTGATTCTGTTAAAAAGTGATCTTGTGATTTCCTCAGAGAATGTAAGAGATCTGTACAATTCTCAGACTGTTTTTCTCTTTAAACATTTTTAAGAACACTGACTAGGCTAAAACGTGGTGGCTAACATACTGTAATAATGTATGGCCAGCTAGTTAGGGAAGGGGGAAACAAACATTTATAGGAATTCCTGGTGGGGGGCTAATAACCGGGACTTTATCTATAATGCACTGCGGTGTTGTCGCCCTCATTTTTTGCGTAACATGTTGTCAATTGTGTACGCCTTTCCCTGTGATGTCTGTAATGTCACACAAGAGACTTGGAGAATGCTATTTCATTCTGTAGGCTAGAGCGACAATTAAAAGCTCTGTAACTCCTAACATCACCCAGGCTGCTGATTTGTCCTCCCCTTCTTTGAAGGTTCTTCTTATGATCATCCTCAAGCCATCCGTGAAAAGTAATTTCTTGAAGTGTTCACTTATGTCCGTTGCATTATAGTTGGTGTGAAACAAACATTGGATCAACTAAAAGGAATGATTTTGCTGTTCGCTTTAAACCATGATCATTCGTTTTCTCTTGTCTGAGAACTTCAATATCATAACAGAGATGAGGGTTGTTAGAGTTCCAGCGAGAGCCTCTCTGTGAGCCACATGTCCATTTTACGTCCTGTTCATATTTGCTTCACTGAAGCGGAGATGTACTTAGCTGCAGTTTGCTTCCGTGAACGCCTTTATGCCCCCATCAGCTCCCACAAAGCACACATACTAATATGAGGTCAAAAAGTGGAAGAAAACATCTGAGAAAATAGAATTACAAAATATAAAGGTTAGAAATACAGTAGAAAGGAGAGTAAAGACACCTAGGCCTCAGGGGCCTACACAACATTTCACGAACAACCTTTGATCAGCACTTGAAGTGAATCACATTCACCTTTTCATGTTTTGCCAGAAGGTGACATTTGGGATTTGAGTGTAATAGATAGAGCTTCCTTTTCTCTATTCTTTGCTTCTACTTAGCATACAGGGAAGAGAGTCAGGCCTGGGAAATATAGCGCAGCACAGGACATGGTGTAATCTGACATTTGCTTCAGTGAAGCACCTCCCTGGTTTTATAAGCTCCCCTGCTGGCTGGGTTTATCCTGAAGTTTCCTGTTCTGTGAAGACTGTAGGAACTTTAGGGCTGACTGTGTATGAGGCGTCAGCAATAATAACCTCAGGCTTTTTACCAAGCTGCCAAGCTGTTTGGAGTGCTTTGGTCTTCTTTTTGGCAGCTTCTTCAGAGCGAGACTAGCTGTGTGTGTGCATTATGCAATTTTGCATTCATATTTATTCACTCGACTGGTGCTGAAGTGACCAGCAATTGAAGCTGAACCCAAACCACGCACAGAGCCGTAACATAAGTGGATGTCCACAGCAGTGATTCGGTTGCTTCCCTGACTAATTCCCTCCTCTCCCAGCGACTTCCTTTTTGAAGGATGTCTTCCTCTAGGCATTTTTTTTTAAAGTGATGACATACCACAGGATCTTCAAAGCTTGGGATTTTTTTTAATAACCAAGCCCTGATTGATGTATTTTTTTCCAGAATTTGTCCTAGACTTGTTCTCTAACAAACCTTGGGGCCTTCATGTACCAGGTTTGTTTATACTGAGATTATGTGAGAATTTATTTGTACACAGTTGGACATTCATCTAATTATGATGCATAAATAGGTACCATTTCAGTTTCACCAAAATCAATTTTGGGGTTTCAGTGCAGTGGTGGAAAATACTTATGCAAGGCACTGTACTGGCCCATCCTGACCTATAAGGCATAGTTAATGGTCCATGTTAAGATTGACTTCTGAGTTTTCAAAAGATGTCTCAAATCATGCTCTGCCTGAAATCTAGACGTTTTAAAGTCTGGAATTTCTTACTCATGTTTTTTTTATCACCTTTGTTCGTATTACTCAGGGGACCAGCAGTAGCTGTCTGGGATCTGAATGCCCAACCTCCCAATCTTTCTATTGCATAATCTTAACTGCTGAATAGATTATGTTATAGGTTTATTTTCTTGTAATACTTTCACGGTTTTGAGTGGCAATGACAGTTGTAGTTTCGTGATTATTGGCTTGGCAAAGGCTTCAGTACTTCACTACAGAGTTATGGCATTTGAAAGAAGGGGTGATGAGTAATCAGAAGTGACATTTATTTTGCAATAATCCAAGGATACACTAGAGAGATGCCAAAGAAAAGAGGTCGGATTTCTCTAAAAAATTACATTTACATAGTCATCCACCTCTTTAGTAAGGGAACATCCCATACCTTCCTTTCTAAGAAGCTGCACCTAGTACTTAGTCTTTTTCAAGTGTCTCTAATTATTACAGGCATGTTGTACTAATCAGGTGAAATGTCAGCCAGCTGAGCCCATCAGTCCTGAGAACGAATGGAAGCATTTACATCAGCCCTGGTGCTAATTGCAAATGCCACAGGAAAATATTTTGGTCTGCGTTTTATTTTCTGTGTGGAGACAATGTGCATTTTGATACCTTTGAAGTGGGCAGTGTGATGCTATGTACTACTAACAGAATAGGTCCATTAGTCCCCCTAGATTCCTCTTTGTCCCATTGGGGAAACTCTTATGGGCTCTATCCAATATAGCCAAAAGTCTGTGATCTCCTGACCATCACACTCATGTGTGTTTTTTGAACATCCCATTCCAGATTTATTCCCCTATTTCATAATAATCTTAACTCCTCTGGGAAGCTTTCCACAAGATCTTGGAGGATGGCTTTTGTGCTTCTTCAGCCACAAGAACGTCAGTGAGGCGAGGCACTGATGTAGGGTGGAGGAGGCCTGGAGTGCCGTCATAGTTTCAGTTGATCGCAAAGGTGCTCGTTGGTTTAAGATCAGGGCTCTGTACAGGCCACTTGTGTTCTTCCACTCAACTTTGGCAAACCATTTTTTTTTTTTTCCCTAATTTTTCATTTTTAACCTCGCTTTGTGCACAGGGGCATTGTCGTGGTGTCGTGGCATTGTCGTGGTGGAACAGATTTTGGCCCCTGAGTTCCACTGAAGACATCCTATACAATTGTGTGCTTTCAACTTTGCGGCAACAGTTTTGTGAAGACCCACATACAGTATGGGTGTGATGGTTGGGTATCCACAAACTTTCTTCCATAAGATGAATTTACAACCCTCCAACAGTGGGTTTACCTTTGAGAAAGGCTTCCCTTGAAGAGCCCCTTCTCTGTAGCATTGTGATTCAGTTATGTGATCACGGTTGGACTGCAATTGAAAATAATCTTTGAAGAACAAGATGGCACACCTTCCATGAACAGAGGCCACACTTTCTCTTTTGAGACTAATACAAATGCATGTTTTGTGTTTAATTCCATGTGGTTATTATGTGGTTTTATTTATTTATAAGAAATAGATGGTGTAATTAAAATCTTTATTATTTTTATTATTAATCTTTATTATTATTATTATTATTATTATTATTATTATTATTATTATTATCTTTAGTGGTTATGTTATTACACAGCAGTCACTTCCACCCAACTAATCTGATTGATTGATCGGTATTCAGAGGGTGCCTAAATTTCCTGGAACCGCACTGGGGCATTTCACTGTGTCTGTCACTCTGCTCATCTGTGTTTGCCACACAAAATTCAACATCTCAACTACAGTAACTACTGTATAGTAGTGTTAACAACATTACCAGCAGACATGGCAAACTGTAGCCTTTTGACTTCAAATATGAAAGCTCATTGCTTGAAACGGCGAAACGGAAGAAAGGATGCAGATTTACCAGAGGCACATTAACGGGAGTGTATAAATCAACGTCAGTTAGTATTATATAAAAGCAATATTGTACTTTCACTCATGTGGTCATACTGAATCTCAGCACGGCTATGATTGTGCCTACAGCTAAATCACAACTGTTCCGATATTCAGTTTAACCACACTCTTACTTGTGCGATACTGTTTCGTTGTTTATTGTGTTTATTGTGTTGCTCAGTTACTCACTATAATGTTAAAAGCATTGTTCAAATTAGTACAAATTATAAATTAGCATTCAAATATTTCAGAGATAGTATTCGAATAATGTTTAGTTATTTGAACTGCCACTCACCTATGAATGAAAGCAAAAGGAAGTATGTTCCACAAAACGACTCCAGACTGGTTCATGGAATGAAAACAAAAAAACGGAAATGAGTGTTATTTTAGCTTGGACCAAAAAAAATGTACCGGTAACCTAAATCAGCCTTAAATGTTCTGAGACTTAATGTTAATTTGAAATCTGTTACCAGTTAATAATATTTTTTTTTTGTTTGTTTCATATAGCCCATTAGCTTTTATTTATGTCATACCATACAAGTTCCCAACTGTTCAGATCAACATCATGCGTTATTTCATTCCGTGTATGACTTTACACACACTGTGTAGCAGAGACTGTAGCATTGAATGATTCAGTTCATAGAGAAAATAAAACACACTGTAGATGGATTCTCAACATAATGTTTAGGTTAACGTTAAACTTCACATTAGGGAATGTTTGTGTTAGATGGATATCTGAGCCTGTTGGGTGTTTTGCTGCATTCATGCCTGTAGCACGCTGTGTGTTGTGGCAGAACACAAGTGAATAGACACAGCATGACTAAAATATGCACAGTAATCAATAGCATGGTTCTTATATTTGGTTTAAAAAAAAAAAAAAAAGTTCCTTTTTGGCCCAAACCGCAAAGGGTGTCATGTGTATTATAGTTTACTACATACATATACAACATATTTCAGATGAATCCTTTCCCTTTTATCAACAATAATTTTGTTCACTCCATCTGAGACATTATTATGGCTATGGCTAAATGGAGTCTTTCTGTTTGTAGCAAACATGAAAAGGGTACCTTATTGAAGACTGTGTGGATAATATTAAAGGTTCCAAACTGCCCTCAAACAAACAGGTTTTGGGTTTTTTGCTGCATCTTCATCAGCAGTGGGGTGAAATAGTTCACAGCTCAGCCTCTAGGACTGTAGAGATGGTAACGGAGTTTTGAAATAGAGTAAAAATTCCAATGAGGCACAAACAGGATTGCATCAAAAAAAAAAAAAAAAAAAAGGTGGAAGCGCTGTTTGTAAAGTGGAAAGGATGGCAGAAGAACTCTGCATTGATTTGATTTGATCATTTGATTTGATCATTTGATTGCATGTGCCTAAGAATTTTGCACAGTACTGTATATATATATACACAGTATATATATATACTATTATATAGGAACCAATATATATACAGTATATATATAGCCAACGTATATATACAGTATATATACAGTATATTTACTATATATATACAGTAGGAACCAATCTGGGGGTGATGAGTACAACATACTTGGGATATGTGACAATCACAAAACGGGTGGAGACTAGATTAAAAAAAAATAATACAAAGCCACGTCAATGTAAAAACAGGCCACATGCAGGAAACAAAACAACGAGGAGCATGCTGTGAGAGGGCAGCTCATTACAGTGACAAAGAAAGTAATGTCTAGCATGTCTAAAATTGGTCTAAAATGTCTAAGATTAAGTGGTTTATCATTTAAATGTAATCAATAATGAATCCTATGGTAGGGACGGACAGCAAGAAAGGAAATATTAAAACACTGGTCCTGTTCAGAAGCAAACTTATTTATTTATTTTTTTCCACCATGCACAAGTTGAACAAATGGTATGAAAATTGTAAGAAAATCTGTACAGTGTGAGACATTAAACAGTCACAAGACTGAATATATTACTGACGCCTGTGCGGACATCAGTATAGACGTCAAGGCATGAAGGCTTTCTTTCTTACACACCTTAGGTCACCAATATCCCAGTTTAAGAAGATGTAGATGTTTTTTTTTTTTTTTTCAGTAGCAGGACATGTTGCCCTCTTTTCTGCGCTGTTTCTCATTCAAACACACAAATACACAAATGAACGCACATCTGTGAGGTCATGGAACATGGGAAAGAAACGGTCCACTTGCAGCAGACCTGCAGCTTAGGGAACTCACATTCAGCGGCTCGTCTGCTTAAACCTCCTTGAACAATGTCTCACTCGAAAGACTTCCTGAGCCTTTCTGCTCTTCGATGCAAAATGTGACCTAGTTTCATTTTTAAGGAAAACTTTCCGTCTTTCAGTCCCTCGTGAGAGTCAGCATTTTTCTGTAAATGAAAATTGGGACATTAATCAATGCCCTGCATATTTAATGTGCCCTGGCATGAAAGGAACATGGCAGAGCAGTGGCATGCTCTGTGTAGCGTTATTCATTAGTTATCTCATTGCCTCTTATGAAAGCAGTAGGGCAATGTTTTTCGCTCCGGCAGAGCAAGAGAGGTTGGTGCGGGCTGCCTCTTTCTTTACAACACAAAGCACCCTTGGGAAGAGATGAATGAAAAAATATATTTATAATACAGCATTGTTGCATTCTTGTATCTGATTGATCAGTCAGTGTTGATTCATTTTCTACAACAGCAGCACTGCCAGTAGTGCAGGCTGTAATTTGAATCTAATCTCCTTGCTCTAATACGTTATTGTTTCTGTAGTAACAACGCATTGGCAGAGACTTCTAAGTCAGACAGTATCTATAATCTAAGGCTAATTGTAAATAGATTCAAAATGTCTTGTTATTTTTTATAAGGAGGTGTTTGTTGGAAGGAGTCTCCGATGTCAGAGCTTTTGGAATTGTCAGAGGTTTTTCAGCTACTGGAAAGTCTTCAAGACAGAGGACTTTGTGATTTCTCTTTAATATGACAAATATTTTTTTTTGGTCTTATTCGTTTCAAGAGGAAAAAAAAACCCTGGTTAAGGAATCAATGTTTATAGGTGCTAAACCATAAGAGAACTTACTGTTAGAACCAATAGGAACTAACTTGTCTTGAGGACATTCCATAATATTAAATGAAAGGAATAAAATGCTTCAGGATGTGTTGGTAAAGGAAAATAATCGAGCTATTACTCCACTTTTGGGCCGGCTGCATTACACCATGGCATGGTGTGCGGCCGTGCTTTATTAGTTTCTTCAAGCAGCCAGTGAGTTCAGACAATGCAAAATTCAACACGAAACTGGCACTGTACTGTGTGAACGGCAGCTGTGATATTCGTCCATCTTCAGGAAGCACTTTATCCTGCGGTGGATCCTTGAGCCTATCCTTGGAACTATCCATGGACTGAGCATATCTGTGCTCAGACGAAAAGGGCGAAGCAGTGTATGTACCCCCTGAGGCAGTTGAGGAAGTTTGGGGTTTCCCTTGCTGTCCTAAAGGCTTTCCACTTGGGTGCCTTGGAGAGCATCCTTACACAGAACATCTCATCCTGGTTTGGGAATAGCTGTGTACGGGACCGGAAAGCCCTCCAGAGAGTGATCCGGGCAGCAGAACACTGCTGCAGGTTAGCGCTCCCCTCCATGCAGGACATTTGCACCAGGAGATGTAAGACCAGGGCAACCAGGGTTGTTAAGGAATTGTCTCACCCCAGTGGCGGACTGTCCCATCTTCTGCAATCAGGCAGAAGGTTCCGCACTATCATGGCCAAAACAGAGAGACTCAGGAGGAGTTTCTATCCACAAGCCATTCGACCCCTAAAGCAGGACATCCACTCTCCCGTATTTGATCACTGTACAGCAACCTATTTTTTTTTTTTATACAAGTTCTACACTGCTGTGCAGACATAAACTATAATCTGTATTTTACTTAACATTTTCATCCCTCATTGAATCTTGAACACTGGGTGTAAGATGGGAATACACTTTGGATGGGATGCCAGTCCATCACAGGGCACCTTGCTCACACACATTCACAAACACATTGACTCTTAAGGGCAATTGACCTTAGCCTTCGATGTGTTTATTTATTTATTTTCTTTAGGGGGGAAAAAATGGAGAAAATCCACATGGCCACTTTGAGAACATGTGAAACTCCACAGTAAGCCAAGTTCATATTCGAACCAGAGACCCTGGAGCTTTGAGGGTTATCCAACACACCACCATTTTTTTTTTATTGTGTTTTGACTTGATCACAGATTTTGCAGATAAGATTAAGATTCGGCTTTGGTCTTTAAAAAAAAAAAGACAATTTTGTTAAAATGTCAAAAGTTATTACACAACTTAATTTGATGAGAAGATTGCATTTGGAGTTGGTGGTACTTGGTAAAGGCCCTGCTGACTCATTCTTACCCAGTGGTATGTGTGTGTGTGTGTGTGTGTGTGTGTGTGTGTGTTGGGGGTAGAACACTGCTCAGGTCTGCTCACCAAGCCTGCTGTGCTTGTAAGTTCAAATACCTGAGGTTGATTATAACACTAGAGTTTAATGAACAAATATTGTGAAAAATGCTGGCCAGCTAGATGTTCAGATTCTGATCTGGAAGTGCTGAGTAGCACAGAGTATGTGATCACACACTCCAATGAATTTATTTCATTGTTCCCAGCTTTAGACTTCAAAAGTTTTGGCCTCTCCAAATACTGCACACTGCCACAAACAACACAGACACGCATTACCTCACAGCCTGCGAAGTGCCAGCGACTGGGGTGTGTGCCTGTGTGTGCATGTGCACGTACGAGCAAGAGGCTTACGCTTTGCTTTTCAATGTACTGAATAATGTAGCCACAGGGAATATCATGGTGCGAGAAATGCATGCGCCAGTTCAGCCTAGTTTATCATGATTTGTATGCTAAACATCAGAAAGATTCAAGATTATTCAGATTTATTGGCCATTTATAAACACAGGCTTTGGAATTCATCCGTATGCATAGTTGTATGGTTGTGTGAATGGTCTTTCTAGGTTCTTGCTTCTTGCTCTTGACTTGAAGCTATTCATGTATGAGATATGGCAGCATGATATGTTGTCTGGTAAATGTTTTAACAGCATAGGCGCCTGGAATATTACAGATCACATCCTGAGTATAGTCAGACCTAAAACACGGGAGTTTCAGCACGTCAGTGGAAGTCAGCTTTCACGTGATTTAAAATTCATTTGTTTAAAATAACACAGGCAAGTGTTTGATCCACAAATTTCAAGGCTTCACCGGCATATTGTACTAACGGAATGGAGCAGTATAAACCAACATCATTTTATACCAGATGTTGGTTTCACATTGGTTAATCCATGCTCACAACATGTATAGCACGTGTTATAGTAAGTGTTCATTCATTAATGTGGATGAATGTAAACGTGCTTTTAGAACTATTTTATTGCAGGTATGATTGTAGAAGTCAGTATTGGAAAATTGATAATTGATAACTGTAATAGATTGCCAGCCTGCCCAGTGTGTACCCCACCTGTCACATGAAGTCAGCTGGGATTATCTCCAACTTCCCCTTGACCCTTAATGGATACGCGTTATAGATAATGGATGGATGGATGGATATACATGTAAGCTTATAATCTATTGCATATTTTATGCTTATAAAGAATTCTACAAGGTGTCTGAGCAAATGTTTTACATGCGGCAATCTGCTTTTTTGTAGTACAGTATGTATCGTGGTATAACTATCCTGGCTACCTTTGAATGTTAAGCGAAATGCCAAAAGTGTTTGGATTGTCCATTATTCAAATTTGTCTCGTGCACTGGTGCAGTTTGATGACCGTAAACCATCTCATACCACCGAATGGTCGAAAGTCCAATCACGATTGGTCAGAAGGTTCAAATGCCTCATCACATTTACCGTATAGTAACAATCTACACATGGAAGTGTCAACAAGTAATTGTTGATATGTTATTGTTGATATAGTAACATGTTCCCCTTTATTTGATTTAGCATAGAACAGTTTTGGAAGGAGTCTCCGGGATCAGCACTTTGTAACAGTCAGTGATAAAGCTGTAAAGTTTTCCACTAAATGAAAGTCTTTGGGATGGAGGTCTTTGTGCTTTCCAGTTACCTGTCATCTTATGAACTTAGTAAAGAGTGAGAATAAAGATAGTTTGGTGAAAGAACGATGGCTTACGGCTGCTGTAACATAAGTGATAACAGCAACTAACCTGTTAAGTTGACTTTCAATAACATTAAAGCATAAATGTAAACCGATAAAAAATGTGGTCTTCTAGAGCTAAAAAATTGTTACTGTTGTTAAACTGCTGTGGTCTAATAGGAATCAAGCTCTTCAGGAACCGCTGTTACTGGTAAATAATCAACATTGGGATGGTCAGAGTAACACATCGAACACATCGAACCACTATGAATTACTCCACCCCTTTGCTGATTATTTTCCTGTTACGGCATGCCTCGTTGTGTTTTGTTCCTTACATATTACTTAACTTCTAAAAAAAAGTGGAAGGAAACACAGGTAGTTGGGACAACAGTCATGAACCAGGGTATTTCGGGAGCATCGTAATTTGTGTGTGGCCCTGTGTGTTGCCTTTCAGCTTTTGTGGCTGTGATGTCATCAGTAACTAAAGTCTCAGGCAGAAATCTGCTTTAATTAGTTCGAACTCCACTGGAGGTGAAGACTGTGAAAGGTCTTTTTTTGTGTGATTTGGCTTGTGTTGTGTTTTTAAGACATAATAAAAGACACAAATGGAATCATGGCACCGGGGTGTGGGGTCAACACTGGCTAATTTCACACCTGGCTTGTTACAAGTTTTTCAGGCTGTGTGTGTGTGTGTGTGTGTGTGTGTGTTTGTGTGTGTGTGTGTGTGTGTGCCATGTTTTTATGTCAAATTTTCGAATGTCCTCACAAGGATAGAAAAATCTGACAGTTTTTGCCTTTTGAGTTTTTTTTTTAAAGAAAGAAAAAAAGAAAGAAAAAGCAAAAGAGCCAAAAAGTTTACTTTTCATTACTGAGGTTAAGGTTAGGTTTAGTTGCAGGCATAGCAATAATTATCTGCATTAATCATTATGTCAGTAGAAGGTCCAACCAACATGTGTGTGTGTGTGTGTGTGTGTGTGTGTGTGTGTGTTTTCTCTATTAAGGCAACCTGTCAGTCATTCAGTTTAATTCAGTAAGGTACTCTTTACATCTTGCACTGTGGCTGATTCTAAGACTCTAATCTTACGACAACTGTAAAGAGAGAGTGCCTTGTACACAAATGCACATACAGCAACACACCAAAGCGCACACATTTAGGAACAGGCAATGTGCTGCTTTTTTTCCAGTCCAGGGTATAAGGATCGACAGAGTGGAAATAATTGCTGTGATGTGCAGTGATAATGAAATAGAATGAAGTGTAGAAGTGGGGATTTCATGAAAGAATTTAGGACAGCATCTGCTTTCCAATCAGCCTGCTGTTTTGAACACTGTTGATAGCGGGGTATTTCCTGTTAGTTCTTGAGATCTTGTGAAGCTGAGTGAGTACTGAGTGAATAATGCGATTCCAATACTCAAGAGCATAAGTAGAGAAAAAAGTTCAAATACCCAAAAGTGTTCTTGATTCAACCCAAATATAATAATGTCAACATACAGAATTATTGGCACCTTTGACAAATCTCTTTGTCACACTTTATCGTGGGAAAAATGAAGAACTTTCAGTACAAAAGAGGCCTATTTTATTTTATATACGTTACTGTACATCAGTGTTTCCTAACCCGTGTGCTGTGAGAAGTTACGGGGTGACCCCCCCATCCCGGTCTGCAATAGCTAGTGCCTATAAATCCCCCAGTCCGCGATCGGTTGCGCCTATGATACCCCCCTCCCC
>JAOVYU010000004.1:8887053-8898935 GCA_025674565.1 Synodontis membranacea
GTGTGTGTGTGTGTGTGTGTGTGTGTGTGAGAGAGAGAGAGAGAGAGAGAGAGAGAGAGAGAGAGAGAGAGAGAGTACTGTGCTGAAATCGTGTTTATAATATCCCATTTCATTCATGACGTCATAGATTGGACAACAGCTCTATAATCCCTATTAGCAATCCAATGCTATGATGTTTATGATGCATTTTAAGCAGTAACTGAAACTTTAGCTGTAAAGAAGGTCTTTCATTATATGAAACTAAAAAGCATCAGATGTTCAGGAGCACCAGACTTTCATCTCATTATTCATTATTGTCTCTTGGTGGAGCAGAGCAAAAATCAAGCTGTCACAAATATATAAATTTGGATGTAAGTGCTGAGCCATGACTTAAACATCTGAAAACAGTTATGAATCCAAAAGTGATCTCAAAAATTGTGACATCACCCCACATTAAAAAGTTATACTGGCCCCCTGATTGTTTCAGAATACAGTACAAAATACTTCTTCTGATACTTACGTACATCTAGGGGTCTCTATCCTTTCCTGTATTTTCTGTACCATAAGAGATTGAACTTTGTCATATGGCTGACCCAATGACTGTATACAGCCCCTCTGAAATAATTGCAACAGCAAGGCTTTTTGTTTTTAACTGTACATTTTATGTTTCAGAAAGTTTCAGTTTTCACTTTCTGATATTTACATATAGATGTGTTTAACAAGTTAGAACATGGCAGCTTTGGTGGTAGATTATCCAATTGTTTGTATAGCAGAAGTACTGGAACTGATAGTCTTTAAGTTAAATTAAATAACATTTATTATTTGGGTGCATATTCTTTGCTTGCAATAACTGCAACCAGTCAGTGACCCACTGACATCACCAAACTGTTGCAGTCTTCTTTTGTGATGCTTTTCCAGGCTTGTGCCATAGCTTCTTTCAGTTTGTATTGGCAGGTTTCTTCATTCTGTCTCCTCTTCAGGAGGTCAGATGCATGCTTGATGGCATTAAGGTCTGGTGATTTACTTGGCCAGTCTAAAACCTTCCATTTTCCCCCTGATGATGACCATTGTTGTGTTGGAAGTGTGTTTTAGGTCATTGTCTTGCTGCATGATGAAGTTCCTCCTAATTAGATTGGACACATTTTTCTGTAGACTTATGAATTTATTCTGCTGCTACCATCATGAGTTACGTCATCAATAAAGATGACACTATGACCACTGTGCTTGACCAATGAGCTTGTATGTTTTGGATCCTGTGGTATGGCTTCTATATTTCTGCTCTTGAAGACTTGGTGGATTGTGACACCTTCATCCATTCCTTGTGGAGGTTGTTGGTGATGAGACTGACTATTGTTTGTGGGGGTTTTTAGACAGCTCTCACAATGTTTCGGTCATCAACTGCCATTGTTTTCCTTTGTACAACCTGTTCAGTGTCTGGTTATTAGTGTTTTCTTTCAGGCATTCTGGTTAGCCCAGTCACCTCACTGCAAGAAGGTCCTGGGTTTGATCCCGAGTTGACCAGGGTGCCTTTCTGTGTGGATTTTTCATGTTCTCCCTATGCCCGAGTTGGTTTCCTCCAGGGTACTCGGGCTCCAGCTTCCTCAACCATAGTCAGCTGAGATTGGCTATGTGCTTGCACATTCGCTCTGATTGACTATCCTTCTTTTATCAGATTAAAAAAAAAAATCTTGCTTTTCTCCCATAAACAGCTTTCTGGTTTTTATATGGGTTTATCCATTTTAACATCAAATGCAGTCTTTATTGGGAAAACTCATGGCTCAAACCAAAACAGATATTCAGAGCTATTATGATCTAAATTGTTTTACACATCTAGATGTAAATATCAGGAAATTAATGCTCAATTTCTGATCCATCACCTCATTCATCTCTAAATCCAAATGTTTTCAGTGTATGGCAAAAATAACAGAATTGATCTTGCCATTCCAGTACTTTTGAAGGAACCTGTATGTGAGTGTACAGCATGGCACCATTCACGCCCACTGTGCTTTTGAAGCCTGTTTGGGTTGCAAAGGGAAAATTGTGAAAATTGAAGCCAGAGTCTGCACTGTAGAGACCAAGTGCATTCACAATAGTTATGGCAGGATGGGCAGTGGGTCAAACTCTAACCCACATATGCACAAATGTGTGTATCCACAATTCATTATCTAAAGTGTAACTTAAAATACTAAACAGTTAGTTATATAATTTTCACAGGTATATGATTTTAATGTTGAATATATGAATAGAGTTTGAGAAATGAGTCATGACTGATTGAGCTTCCATGTGCTAGCTAGTTGACATTATCCGTCATTTTGTAAGTAGAAGAACCTAATGTAAGATACTGACTGAAAATATATTGGAAAACAGCAGTCAACTTTTCCACTCAACACAACATATTTTTTAAGAAATAAACACTGCTGCTGTCCAAAATTTAATTCGTATGTATATTGTTTAAAAAGGATTGACTGGTTAAACTTATCAAAATATTTGGAGGACTTGCTAAGGTCATTCAGTCAATAAATGATTATGAAATTTAGCCAGTGTTGGTTTGCAAGTTATAATATTGGTACAAAAAGCTAGCGTAGACATCAAAATAAGCAACATACTGGAAAAAACTGCAATTCCCAGGGGAGGGTCTGTTTGAACAGTTTCCAGCAGAGCAAAACATGGCTTTGCTACAGAACTGTCAAGAGCTTTAGGTCCCTGTTGGAGTGTGTTCATGAGTCTTGACTGTCATGACTGAAGCGGTCATTCGCCTCATCAACCACACCCTTTTATTTATCACCAAATAACAAAAATAAAACACATTTATCATAAGGAAAATTATTAGGGCGAGATATTAGGGTCACCTGAGCTCATAAAAATGACTGAACACTATTCCTGAAAATTATTTGTAGAGATGTAATTTAAAACAGAAGTTCTGCTCAGTCCACTAATGTGGCAATGTGCATAGTTACGAATTGTACTGCAGCCAGCCACTAGAGGGCCTCAGATACATTTTGGCTTCATTTCTGACTCCCTGATATGATGTCTGGCAATATATACAGTCTTTGGGCTGTCCTCTCCGTCTCCATACCTGCACCTCCCTTACCCATTTTAAAAAGCAATTTAAAACTGATCTTTTTCACTGTGTTTTTCCACTCACCCAATGACTCCATTTGCATCTGCCTTACTGTTCCATGTACTTTTTAGTTTTCTAACTGTTTGTCTCATAATTACATAGACAAGTCTTCTACATATCTAATAGACATGGCTTTTTCTGGAAAATAATAAAAAAAAAAAAAAACAGAGATACAGTTGCCAGCATTGTCAGAATGGTATCTGAAATAGGATTCAGAAACAAATGGTACATCACAGAATAATGTATGCATATTAGTAAGTAGGCAAGTAGTCAGTAATGATAGGTACGATATAATGGCACTGAAGGCTTGTTAATACACACTGAAACAATAGTGAGGTTTTGCAATAACAGAGTTTATATACATGCAATAGAAATTTAATGAGATGCAGGTGAGTTCATTGACTGATCTGGTGGTCTGTTGACCAGGGAGCAGAGACCCAGAAAGTTTAGCGAGGAGTACAGCTGGTCTAAGACATAAATGGAATTATAGGTTGTTCTGGATCACATACTTCAGATGTGAATTACATCTGAAGAAAATTGAGTTAGCGGGATAGAATATTTGACTATTTGACATGATTATTTAGTTGAAACTGTTGTCGGACCTGTTGCCAAGACAACAGCAAGACAGCAGGTAACAAATTGAGTTCAAAGGACTGTCCTGTTCCTGCAGAAAATTTGACTAGTCCTGGCCACCCGTGCAATTTTCACTTTTGTTTGTGCCTGCTTGCAATATTTTCTAATGATCCCAGTTAGTCCGATTTCCCAAAATAAACAAAATGACTAACTTAAACCACACCAACCTTGAGAAAGATAAAGCATTCATGCATTGCACAGTCCTGTGCTGGATCCAGTACGATCCCTTGTTGATTACGTAGCCTTTCTTGTCCCAACACATCAAATCTGTCCGCCCACTTTAGGATAAAAAAGTAAACCAATTTCCATGACTTTATTGTTGGCTTTCAGGGGACCCTTGATGCGCCTCTTGACCTTGAGCTCAAGCTGTCTCAGGAGCAGACTCATTTACAAGTTCACAAACATGCAGCACTGCCCCCTAGTGCATGTGTTTACTTTACGTGCAGTTATGTTTACAGGTGACGGCACAATTTCCAGATTCACAGGTGCAGAAGTATGAATTACCCTTAAGTGTATAGTGCTTAGGGCTAATTCAGCAAATGCGTTAGCTTGTTGCTTTTCATGACAAGCATCGTTAATTAAATAAAATATTAGTGAAATATTGGCGTATACATAACGTGCAAACAGAATACAGTAACAAATTTATATGACAGACTCATTTGTGTATTTCAGGCTTCTGTGATAAGTCAAAAGCCAGTATTGCAGTAAGAATTAACAAACAGTGTATTGTGCTGATGTACTGGTTACGTGAATTTCTTCTCACTGCTACTCAATAATCTCTCTGTTTACCCCACTAGCATGAAAATAGTGTCAGGATGCTACTCTTACCATCGTAAATGTTTTGTAATCGACCTCCGTTTTTGCTTCAGAAAATCGGCTGTGATGGAATTATCGGCTCCTCAGCAAAAGAGGACCGCTGTGGGGTGTGCAACGGAGATGGCAAGTCCTGCAAAATTGTCAAAGGAGACTTCAATCACAGCAGCGGCATGGGTAAGAGGCATGCAGGGGCGTAATATGGGTTATACAGCAATGGTTCATTCTTGTACTCTTCTGATATCTGTTGTCTAATCCCTTTTTTTGTTGTTGACGTTAGTACTCAAGATTAAAAGGATGTTTGGAATTGGTCGTCTGCATCTGTTGATATTTGTGTGTGTGTATGTGTGTGTGTGTATATGTGTGTATTTGTTTGTATGTGTGCATGGTCTCCCTTACATTCTGAGATATGTGAATTTTATGCATAGTTAAAGTGTCTCTGTGTCTTTCTCTCTGGCAGCTGGTGAACCCTCATGACCTTCCAACAGAGTTAAACAAAAAAGCAGTCCTCGCTTCTTGCTTTTTGGAAAAGTGTCCAGAAGCCTTAAGGCAAACCTAAGGGTTTCGAGTTCTTTTTAGTCAAACACAAGAAACAAAAGCAATTGTTTTCAATTGCATCATTTAGGCTACTCACTTAGGCTATAACAACCCAGGAGCAGTCAGCCTGAATCCAAATGTGAAAAACAAATCAGTTGAATGGGAAAGGACGTGGGAATGCGTAGAAGGAATTCGCTTCTGGTAGCGGTCTGGTTGAAATTAGCTTCATGCTGAGTTCATCCGGGGAAATATAGCCTGGCAAGTTCACCAGTCTTTGAAAGCACGAGCTGCTAGAAAATGAAGAGACTGTGCCTTCTTCTTTCTTAATTAAATTTAAAATGGAGGAAGTGCTAATTATGTAGCTGTGCACTTTGATCTTTATTTATATGCTCATGTCCGCTCTCATGAGAATTAAAAACGTCACACTTCTTTGGCACGTCTGAATGCATTCCCTATTCACAATATAACGGATTTAGGTGTCAGCTAGTTTGTAGTGTAGGCTGAATTCTCACGGGACAAATTATATTTCAAAAATAGTTCATGATGTTATTAAACAGGGTGCACCATGAAACCAGTGTTAAACTAATCAGGGATGGACAAATCACTATCTAGGGCACCTGGAATAGATTTTGTGTCCGGCTATTTTTATTTATTTATTTTTTGTTCCAGTAGATGGCCATTAGACAAGTAGGCTTTACCACCAGGAAGAGAAAAACATTACTTAATAGTTCCAGCTGTCTATTATCTATACTGCTTATCTGTCAGGGTTGCAGGGAACCTGTAGCCAATTCCAGCTGACTTCAGGCATGAATCAGGGTACTTCCTGGGCAAGTCGCCAACATATTGTAGGGCTAACACAGAGATGAACAACCATTCTAAATCACTTAAAATTGCCTTTGGATTATTTAGAGAAGCCGGTTGACCGAATCCGCATGTCTTTTGACTGTAGGAGGAAACTGAGGCACGTAGAGGAAACCTACACTTGCACAGGGAGAGCATGCAAACTCTTTCCAGAAAGACCCCAGTAGGTCGTGAGGTTCAAACCCAGAACAACTGCACCACCATGCCGCCATTTCTTCTTAGATATTTTTGCAAAACTAAAGTTTTCATTTGGCATGTAGCTACGTTTAAACTTAATATGCTTCATGGCTATGTGTAGATAACTGAGATCACACCAAGACAGTCTCAAGGACCAAGACATCAAAAGCCAATCCAAATGAACGCAAGACTGAACTAAGATTAGGTCTGAAATGCGTCAAATATTTTGCAATGTCAAACCTTTTCTTCAACTTATTGCCCTCCCTTATTGCCCCAACAAAGCTTTCTAGAAGAAGGAATTACTTGTCAAACTTTCTGAATGAGGGGAAAAAAAGACAACTTAAATATATATATTTTTTCAAGCTCTTGGTTAAGAACCATATTTAGCAAAACCAATGCCCAAGACTGAGACAAGTACAGTACAAGTACAATGAGAAGAATAATCTGAGACAAGCCCAAGTCAATTCAGAAAACATCTCGCGCCTGCATGGTGTCTTATAACTCTTCTGTGTACTAAATGCAGTCATCTTTGGATTAAACATATTTAGAGAAGTAAAGATGCAAGCTAGATGTGAATAAATATCGAGGGCCACATTTCGTAGCTGACTTTTTGTTGAGGGCCAAATCACAAACTTTCTTATAAGAGTATATAATATTTGCTTGTTTCCTTTAGTCTTTATTCATGCACTTATCTGCCTTACCAGCCTGCCATACCTTATTTTATTATCGTAGCTACGTTTTTTTCTGTATGGTGAATTAGTTTTCCAGGCAATCATAACATGGAACTGGGCAGCATGTTGGAGCTTTCACTTTCCCAAAGGACTAGTTAATAAAAGTATCATTTTCCCTCCCAACCAATGCACACTACATCCTCACTAAAGTAGCTTACTTGTGAGGATGAAAAAAAAATGTTTCTTTAATGTCTGTGTGTGTGTGTGTGTGTGTGTGTGTGTGTGTGTGTTTGTGTTTGTGTGTTTTATGTGGTTGTTGTTTGGCAGATAAATTCAGAGTGTTTACGTGACAGCGGGTCACAGTGATGTGTTTCTAGTGAACTCGCAATCCTATCTTATTGCTGCCTACTATATAGTGAGCACTATGTATTGTAAATAGTGAGTGAGGAAGAGATTTCAGGCACAGCTTACCCAGCAGTAGAGTGACAGTCACTTGGTAACTGATTAAATGTGGGATTTCTGGGCTGGCCCACTTGGTGGTCTGGCAAAAATAATAAAAGAGTCTTAAAAACAAATCTGAAAAATAAATAAATAAATTCATTCATTCATTAAAAAGGCATTAGATCTGTCTTCTACATTGTAGTATCCCATTCCTGCGGTAGAGAACCATAAATCCTTTCTTTCAGTATACAGCCACTTGGCACCCAGCAGTGTGAAATTTACTAAATCCCACACAGTTCCTCATAAAGCAGCACCATTGCCATTTCAGCAATAAAACAGGTGCCAACTGGTGGTGTACAATAACATGGACTCTCTTGTATGCTGTTCTTTATTTCAGTGCCTATTTTCCAGCACCATGACGATCATTCTGTGTAAGCAAGTTTCGTAGTGGCAGGTGTTATCATTTCTGTTTATATACAGTATACATTCGACCCTCGCCACATCGCGGTTCGAATTTCGCGGCATCACTCTATCTCGTTTTTTTTTTTTCAAATACAGTATATTCATTAAAAAGTTGATCGAGACAGTGAAAATGCGGGTTGTGCTCGGTTGTCTTGAGTCAGTTTTTTTTTTTCTTATTTTTTATTACCTTTTTTTTTTCCCAAAAAATCGGGTGTTTTCATGTCTAGAGGGCTATAACAATGTAAAAAACCATATTTAGAAGTCATAAAGAGGTTTTCTATGCTCTAACTACGCGGAAATACTACTTCGCGGAAATTCACGTATCGCGGTAGAGTCTGGAATGGATTAACCGCGATAAACGAGGGTTTACTGTATACAGTTCACTCCAGAATTATTGGCACATGTGATGATGGGTAAAAGAGACTGTATCTTAGATCTAGCTAAAAAAAATAAGGCATTTTTACATTTTCCAAGCACTTTGCTTAGTTCAATTGAATGAGTTAATTGTTTAGTTTAATTTAATTAGTGAACTAATTGGTATTTTGAGTTGGGAAAACTTCGTAATATGCATTTCTCTGTATGGTAAAAGGTTAAGTAGAGTCTGGTTAGGTATGACCACTGACAGGTGAAGTGAATATCACTGATTATCTCTTAATCATGGCACCTGTTAGTGGATGGTATATATATAACATTTTGTCCTCAAAGTTGATGTGTTAGAAGTAGGAAAATTGGGCAAGCGTAAGGATTTGACAAGGGCCAAATTGTGATGGCTAGACAGTATCTCCAAAACTGCAACTCTTGTGGGGTGTTCCCGGTCTGCATTGGTCAGTATCTATCAAAAGTGGTAATTCATGCACCTGGGGAGTGAAGGCTGGCCTGTGTGTTCCGATCCAACAGACGAGCTACTATAGCGCAAATTGCAGGACCTACAGTAAGGGATCTGCTGCTAACATCTTGGTGCCAGATACTATAGCACACCTTCAGGGGTCTGGTGGAGTCCATGCGTCGATGGTTCAGGGGCGTTGTAGCAAAAGGGCGACCAACTCAATATTAGGCAGGTGGTCATAATGTGTAATGCCTGATCGGTGTATATTAAACTGTTTAACTGAGTTCTGTAAAAAATCAATTTGTGGTGAAGTCCAACAAAATGTATTTTATAATAAAAAATAGTAAGTTATGAAAATATTCACCCCCTTTTTTTTTTTAAGGGTAACAAAGCAAAACAAACAAATTTCTCGGAATAATATGCTTAAAAAAAAACAACAACTCATGGACAGTACCGTTGAAAGACTTTTTACAGTGTAGAGTTAATGCATTTAGGAAGGAAGAATGAACCAAAATGATTCGTCAATTGGAAAACATGGGTTTATTCTTCGAAAATTAGAATAGAGACTTTTGTGTCAGCATTAGCATCAGCACATCATTGAGGCATGTTACTCCTGACATCATTAACCTTTTGTTTATTGAATGGATATTACATCTGAGTTTGTGTATTGAAAACAAATCCTGGGCACATTGAGCAAGTTCTGGAAATAAAACCTTTTGTTTTGCTGGTTTTTAGTTTTCTTCTATGATGCTGGACTTGTGGGACACATTCTCAAGGATGGCAATAATTCTAGCATTGCTGTGATGTACAGGAATGGCAGAGAAAGGTCATCCTTCCCACCCAGAGAGCAATTATGCTTTCTATTCCCAGCCACAAATGGCTGCGGCACTGTCAGGATTGGAACTTAGGAAGGTGTAATCTTAGACACCTGCACCGTATGTGAGCTCACACTTGTTTTCTTACTGCAGTTTACCACATCACGTCACAACAGGCTACTTTTAATTTATCTTCCTGCATTGGATAATTGATCCCATTTTAAGCAATACACATTGCAGTGGCTTCGACTTCAGATACTGTGACAGTACAAGGCAAGAAACTGCACAAACAGCGAGTGCAGCAAATGTAATAAATGCATTGGAAAGCATAAATAAATACTCAGTGTGCAATTTCTCTACAGAACAGAAGGAGCATATGGGGAAAACAAGTCAGCATGAAGTGTGCGAATCTGAAAATACTGAGTGCAAATTGTGTAAAATCATAATAGTAGGAGGGTCGAGGAACGTGCACGTAAAACCATTCCCGGATCCTTCCACTTGGCCACGTTTATAATGATGGTGAATCGTAAAGAATAACAGACATTCTCTTCCTGTACAAAGAAACTAAACGTCACGCTTGATCACAAAAAAAAAATGAGGCAGCTTAATATTGCTGACCTCGGCAACTTAGCATGTTTGTCCTTGTCCCAGGTGTGAGTGTGTATTTGCTTGTGTCTGCGTGTTTCTGCACGTTTGGGTTCGGAAAAATCGGATTTTGAATGACAGCGTTCGAGCACAGGAAGAGTTCACTGACCGTGTTCGATTCTCTGTTCCCCAGTCACCCCTAGCCATTGTAAGAAGGTGTCTACGTGTGTGATGTCAAAATCCAGAGCCCTTCCCAAGTGTTTCTCATGTAAGATGCATGCTTCTGCATGGGCGCGTGGGTGTGTGTGTTCATGCATCCTTTGTGTGTGTAACCCAGACATATCGATCCATCATGTACATCCTCACTGGTGTCTTCTGGGAAAGGGAGCTAAAGTTACTAGCGGCACTAAACCATAGTCTGATCCACTCTAACACAGTGTCATGCGTTTCTTCTTCAGTTAGGACTGTCCACTGTTCCACTGAGGAAAACCCACTGCATGTCGTGATTTCAGCGTGTTTGTTGGATGCCACACCTGACCTGAAATCAGCAGCCATGTTTTCAAATATGTGCATAGGCATGTGCTGATATTTAATAATACAGTATAACAGTATGTAACAAGCGGATGTGAGAGTGAAATGCGGGATGTGAGTGTGTGCTCCAAGCCTATTTATAAAGGGCAGTCTGATATTCATAGTGAGTAGGCAGGCAGGGGTCAGTAAAGCCGGAAAGATTTTTCAAAGACATGCATGTAATCCAGACCTGATTTGAGCTGGTTAAGGTCCAAGGATCAACCCTTATTAAACTAGAATGCCACTCAGAGAGCCCGAACCTCTGTCAAAAACAAGAGTCGACTCTATGATATGCAAATCTGCAACCACAAATACTTTATATGTCTGGATATATGGATATATATGGCCGTGCCAATCTAGCTACATATGAGCTCCCCAGCATTAGGCTCAATGTTCAACAGCAAAATCCTCACTGTCACACGGATGCCCTCACTCTAGATCTGCTTTGACAACATAGTGAGAACTATTAATCATTAAGATTTGCGAATATCGTAACAAAAAAGTGTAACATTTGACACAATAATTCGCAACAGGTCACCAACAAAATGCATAAATCAAGTGTTCGTCATGGTGGTTTCTCTGGTGTTGCAGTTTTCTCACTGAGACTCGATACTCAAAATAAACTGCTCATTTGAGTGCCTTCAATTTAAGCAGATAATGGTCTTACTTCCGTTTCTCTGTTTCTCCTAGTAAATGCAGTCATTTGCACTGTTTTTAGCACTCTGTAGGACTGAGGGGAGGCGTGCTCCTGTGGGAAAGTGAGGTCACTGCATATCCTTTCTATTTTTTTGTCACTGTTGAACTTTACTGCCATTTACTATATATTAAGATGATGGCACCGCCATATCTCACAATATTAGCAAAAGAGAAATTGATTTCATGGATCAGTCCTGTGACTTGGCTTTGCTCCAAAATTTAACTTCCCTGGCCCATGCTACACCCTTTCCACCAAGTTTTGTGGAAATCAGGTTGGTAGGTTTTGCACAATCCTGCTTAAAGTGCAGACAGGCAGACAGCAAACTGTGCTGAAAATATAACATCCTTGGCAGAAATACATATTTCCTATTAAGTAAGGAATAAACCATAATGAGGCTGGATGTTTTAGGAAACTAATCAATGATGGGATGGAGTGACGTGGCCTGATGTAGCCGAAATGGAGGTATTATCACCTCAAAGTTGATTCATTTCCAATAACAGCAAAGTACAAGACTAACACTTTAAGCTTTTGAACCATTTAAAGCATGCAGTTTTACTTCCGACTATTACAAAGCACAGACACTGAAGACTCCTGTTAAAATTTAGTCAAGTACTTACAGTAAAAGCGAACCATATATAGACTTGAAAGTGCACTTTGAGCTCATTTTAGGATTCGGCGGCGTGAAATGTCATAA
>JAOVYU010000004.1:8904846-8916258 GCA_025674565.1 Synodontis membranacea
TGCTGGCTGTGGGACTCGAACCTGCAATCTTTCGGTTACAGGACCGCGTCCCTAACCATCAGGCCACCATCTGCCCCAAATGATTTACATGTGCAAGTCAACAAGCTTGTATATCTTTTGTATTGATGGATCTTTTTTTTTATCTGTGGGTAATGGACACCAAGGAAAAAGGAAATGATTAAAGTTAAATGATAGAAGCTGGGAGCATTTTTATAAGCTGGGAGGACATTTTATTTTCCATTCTTTTTTTTTTTAATGGGTATCCATAATTTGGCACATATGATTTTGAGAGAAAAAAAAAAACTACAGTTTGGACTAGATCAAGAACTGTACTTCATTCTTAACAATCGACAATTTTCTGAAAGTATAAAAATAACTATGAAGTCAATGCCTAACATAAGGAAGCCTTATAGTTGAGCATCAGTTTTCTAATATTGCAGCTGTAATGTTTTAAACGAGCCACATGCGTGCATACAGTTAACTCCTATTCCCTGTTGTCCATTTCAGCGTTGAAAGACTCGAGCAAGAGATCCATAAACAGCGACTGGAAAATCGAGCTGCCAGGGGAGTTCGAGCTCGCCGGCACCACTGTCCGCTATGTTCGCAGAGGATTGTGGGAAAAGATGTCTGCCAAGGGGCCCACTAAGTCTCCTCTCCACCTCATGGTAAATAAATTAGGCCATACGCCACAGCCCAGGGGAACAACTCTTCTTTTTTATCTGGCCAACCTTCTTTAACATGTTTGTTTACCCAGTTTATTCAAGGAAGCTGCTTTTAATGTCAAGTGCTGTTTATTTAGGATTGTAGCTTGTAGGGTTTGCAGGGTTTTGAGGCTTTATGAAATGGAGCTCACATTGGTTGCTTGTTTTTCTAAAAGCTTTTAAATTGTTTTTAGGCTTTTTAATGAAGCATAGTAGACTAGTTTTCTACGAACCAAGAGGCTCGTGTTGAGTTCTTGAAAAATGCACCAGTTTGTATTTGAATAATTCTTCTTAATCCCGAACAAACACACTGTATTATATGGAAACGGCACATTATTAGGAAGTAACCGTTGTTTTTATAGACGTAGACATAGACCTTAAACATTGACAATGGATCAGTGTTTCTTTTCTTCTGTGCCAGATACTACGGACACTATAAGTTACTAATCCCTTTACATTTTACTGAAACTCTGGATGAAAAATGATAAATTCAGTAAAAACTGTTTTGGCTTAAAGCTCATTAGGAACAATCAAGATACACTCTGCCTTGCCCCCTACAGTCAAGAAACCCAGAAAAGCCTGAAGGAACCACATGGGGTGAAATATTTAGCATAATAAAGAAACCATGCAGGCTTTGGTGGATGCCTGACTCCACACAGCTCCCTCAGGTCACGCTTAACTTTAAATGGTTCAAGTGTTTTCGACCCTCTTTGGAACATTTTATCTAAATAGCAGAGAAGATTAAGAGGCTCTCAGAGGGCTTCTGGTGCAGGTTGTTGTGACCTGAAATGAATGAGTTGCTGTAATCCACTTTGGAGCTGTACTGTAGGTGTTGCCTTTTAAATAGAAATGTGTCTTACATAGTGCAGTTTTAATTTCACCTACTTATTATTAATAAGCACCTGCTAACAGCTCATCAAACATTATGAAAAAAAAAATAACTAAACATTATGGAAAAGTCTTGCTTCACCCATGCAAAAAATAATTAACCCTTTATAAGAGATCTTCACTGGCATGAGAGAAAGAGCATGATTTGTACCTGTAAAAGGAAATGTTTTTAATGGGGCTTCATAAAAGATATATGCTCTGAACAAAGGGCATTTGCTAAAAGCTGTAAATACAAATGGAAATGCAGTAATTTTAAGACAAGGAATGAAAAGCTCCTGACAGCACAGTGGCATAGCCTAAAGCATTCTACCCCTCTCCATATGGGTTTCCTCTGAGTTCTCTGGTTTCCTGCTACCTTCCAAAAAAACATGTACAGTAAGTAGGTGCATCAGCTGGGATAAAATGTACCTGGGGTGAACATGCATAGTGGTCTGTGATGGACTGGTCTTTCTTCCAGGCTGTATTCCTGCTTTGCAGTGTGTTTTTTATTTTTATCAAGACTAAAGTGATCTGTCCAACATAAAATTATAAAACCATTGCAAAACAAAATTGATACTTTTGATTTTATTCAGTATTTGGTTTGGCTACATCCTGCACCTAATTAGATGAACCCTAAAGGAAACACGTTAGACTGAGGGGTGTATATAGCTCAAAATGGTCAGAAATGCAGTAATGGAAGACAGTTAAATGAACCTTTTTTCCTAGTGTATGCCTACAGTCTGAAGAAATCTGACCCGAGCTAACATGCTCAGACGTTCTCAGGCCGTCCGTAGTGGTTGATCGCGAGTGAGTTGCCCAGGGCTTATCTGCACTAAATAAATAAATAGCACCAAGGAGTAAATTCACCAAAGTTTGAGCTAAAATGGCTCTGCATATGCTCATCTTGATTTAACTGCTAAAACTACTAATTTGAATCAAATATTCCAAAATGCCAAAGAGCACATGCATTCCATGTGTTGTTGATTAATTTTGTAATGTTACACTATCGAACACTTTTACTATGTTGCATACATTTAATAAAAGTAAATAAATGTACACTTGAGTCACGCTGGTCAGATGCGATCAGATATGCTTGTTTTAGCTATGCAAGCATTATGTTACCCTAATAATATACTACAAAATGCAGAAGGATTTTCTGGAGAGGATTCAATTTTATTACGAATGACATGCTGCACATGAGAAAGGTTTCTATTGTTAACAAATGGGCTTAAGAGAATTCTTTGTTCATGTAGTATTTGACAAAAAGATATTAAATTGCATCACAGACGAAAACATTATATAGACCTTTGCTTTAGTGGACTTTAAGCAGGAGGAACACAAAAAAAAATAAAGAGCTGTGTTCAAAGATCGCATACATGTTCCCTGTGTTCACAACCCATTAGCTTCCTTAGTGCAGACCACTAATGGTGAAAACACTGCGATCAGATTGAAGAGGAGATTATCTCTCTTGCTTGTTTTGTTCGCCGCCAGCCAGAGTCCAGTGCCATTACTTCGACGTGATTACAGAGGATGGATGAGTGCACTTCCGCTCTTCCTCTTGGCAATGACTTGGCCAGTCCATGTCGAGCAGTTCAGTCACAACCTATTGGAGTCTGTTTACTCCTCTTAGTCCGTCTCTTGATGAACTGGTGCTTTTTTGTATTAAATTTATGCGAAGTCGAGACTGTTTGAGGAGAAGAATCTCTGATGGGATTGAACTCTAAGCTGTTGAGTACATTCTGGTTTTTCTGATGCTGCAAATATATTCGCAAAATGAGCATATTGGAATAGAGCTGAATGCGCATTTGCCATCTCAAGAAGTCATAACATCCTTTCTTACACTCAGAAGGAAAATACAGGGGAGTGCGCCGTTTAGCCCAGCAGTTAAGATTCAATACTAAAGAAATGTTGTGAGTTCAAATCCTGGGGCTGCCAGAGGTGGAATTTGGAATGCGTTAAATTCAAAGTTTTTTGCACAGTGCTTTTAACAATAGCAAAAACAAAGCAGCCTTATAGAAATCAGGATGCAGACCTAGATATCTAATGAGCAAACCAGATGCAACAGTGGTATGGAACAAATATATGTACCTGAGATAACATGAGGAAGAAACCTTAGGAGGAACCAGACTCAGAAGGGAAATCATCCTCTACTTCGGTGGCAGGATATAAATACCAGATAATCTGGGCCTGAGACCGGAACACTACCAGGGAGGCAGTTCCAAATCCCCTGCTGTGTATTTCAGTATTCTATGCACCAATTATAAGAATGTATTTGCTCCTTTTGTTTGAAGCAAGCATGGTGGATCATGATAGACCTAAAGTTTTTCAGGTCTTGTGGGGCAAGAATAATTCAGTGCTTTATAGGTCACTGCATTTACATTTTTGGCATATGCCTTTATACAGAGCCACTTGCGGAAGTGCTTTAAATCTCTTATCAGTAAATGCATCCTGATACTGGTTCACGAGGTCATGGACTAAATGGACTAAATCAGTTAAAAAAAAAAAAAAACTGTTGGGTAGGTCGTACAGTTTGTAAAACACACAAACATTTTATTTGACATTTTTTTTCTTTTTAAATAACAAAGTGAAATTTTAAGTACTCCGTGAAGTTGGGTCTTTAGTCACCGTTTGAAGACAGCCTGTGAGTCAGACGATTGGTTCCACCACTGAGGTGCCAGAACCTTTAGGTGTTATACACCAGTGGTCATCCTCGGAAGTCATCACCACTGCCAGGTCTAGGATTTGAATATATTGTGGTCATAACCACAGGTGGTTTACTACTAACCTACTGGATGAAAGTCAGCATATTTCTGGAATGACATGCACACTACCAGTCAAAAGTTTGGACACACCTTCTCATTCAATGGTTTTCTTTATTATTTTTTTATTTTCTACATTGTAGATTAATATTGAAGACATCAGAATAATCAGGTAACGCATATGGAATTATGCAGTAAACAAAAAGTGTTAAACCAGAATATGTTTTATATTTTAGATTCTTCAAAGTAGCCACCTTTTGCTTTGATGCCAGTTTTGCACACTCTTAGCAATCTCTCAGTCAGATTCATCAGCTATTCACCTGGAATGGTTTTCAGTAGCTGCTGCGCACTTGCTGACTGCTTTGTCTTCACTCTGCGTCATCTATCTTAAGATAAAGGTAAAGACAAGATGAACCTCTATTAGTCCCACAAGTGGGAAATTTGCATTGCCACGGCAGAAAGTGGACAGAGTGCATCAAAAAATTTAAAACAGTAGAACAAAGTTAAAGTAAGATAAAAATACATGTTGCACTATACAGTCTAAAATATAAGAGTAGTATAAATAAAAATATGTGTATTGTAAAATGTATACTTCTATATATGTAAACTATACTGTATGTAAACTTAAATAAATATATATGCACACAAAGAGTATATGTATGCATATTTGTACAGAGTGGAGTAAAATTGCACATAAGAAAAGGTAAAATTGCAAATAAGAGAAACTATAATGTTGTACTGGATGTGTGTGTGTCTGCCGAGTGTGTGTCTTCACTCTGTCATCAAAGCAACAGGTGGCTACTTTGAAGAATCTAAAATATAAAGCATATTCTGGTTTGTTTAACACTTTTTCGTTTATTGCATAATTCCATATGTGTTCCTTCATCATTCTGATGTCTTCAGTATTAATCTACAATGTAGAAAATAATAAAAAATAAAGAAAACCATTGAATGAGAAGGTGTGTCCAAACTTTTGACTGGTAGTGTACATACAGTATATGGTAGCCAGGGTTAAAAAAAACAAAAAACTTTTATGTAATTCTTTATTAAAAGCTTTTATGTGTTCCTGTGACCAGTTTTAGGCAGACAACTTTTTGATATGATATAAATTTCCAGTTGTCAGCATTGCCTGTTTTGTCCTTTGTCCTCATTCAATTGATCTCTTCTTTCATTGATTGAATTTCTATTTTACTCTACCTCTGATCCTCATCCTAGGTTCTCCTGTTCCATGATCAGACGTACGGTATCCACTACGAGTACACAGTATCTCTGAACCAGTCTCGGGAGAGCAGCGCGGAGACGCCTAGAGAACCTGAACACCTCTACCTGTGGACTCATAGCAGCTGGGAGGACTGCAGCGTGCACTGTGGAGGAGGTACGAGCGAATGCAAAAGCAAAACGTATCTAAAATGACATTTTCACAATTAAAAGTAAATCACTGTCAGAATTCGAAATAATATGCAAGGCACTGTCTTTTCAATGATTACGAGCGTCCCAAAAAAAAGCTGGGTTGTGGATACTGGTCTGGAAGTGTGGAACTGAGGTTATTTATCAGTATTTACAGTATATGCATAGTTTTGTGTGTAAACTGTATGTGCAATATATAAATTATTCTTGTGAGTGAGGATGTGTGCAGATTTAAAACTACTCCGGACCACAAACCCCTAGTGGTAGAAAAGTGTATTCATGGGAAAACTGATTATAGGGACCTCCGATCCCAATTTTTGTTAGTCATGTCAGACTAATTTACAGAGTAATTACTGTCATTGGTGCAGACAGGTGCAGACTTTGTTTTGCCCAGTGCAATTTTAGTTCATCAGTGTCAGCAAACTTGCATCAATGCCAACGAAATGCACATTCCCATGCACATGCAAGTCCTACTGTAGGGTTTTTTAGGCATGGTAATATTTCAGTGAGAAATGGGAGAGAGGTCTGGCATATCCTAAACAGCGCTAACATCACAGTGCATTACGTTTCCAAATGTGGCAGCAATATTTTCATGCCATTGCAGGTTTTCAAAATGTAAGTGGGGCAAGGGATTGCACTCACTCAGCCATAAAATCGCCCTTTTAAAAGAGACATTGTTTATTATGTAAGGCAATTTGGGGCATTTCTTTATGTAAATGTTTGTGGTCGGGTCCAAGCAGAGCAGTTTGGAATGCGTAGGATTTATGAATGTCTACTGAGGAGTGTTAAACATCTGCATGCATGATAAATATCTAGTTCACGGAATTATGCAGAGAATAACACTTGTTTTGTGCATGCCTTGATAAACGAGTGAGGTCGTTTAGTTGCCACAGCAGTCAAGTCAAGTTACGTTGATTGTGTGGGCCACCATTAAGAAAAGGAGCCGTGAGCAAAGCCATTAACAGTGAATTAATGGTCCATGGCTGAGACATATGCTGCAGCTGGAGCAAACTGTATGGAAGCTGTATAGATTGCTAATGTATGACCGATCTCTTTTGCAGTACAGACCTGTTGTTTGTGACTGGATTTGGGATTTGTGTTGATCATGAAATGTTTGAAATTGATTGATAAAATAAAAAAATACCTATAGGGTTACATGGATCATTCTCTGGTTTAGTGGTTTCTGACTGATTCAAGCTCATCGCTTCTCAACCTTGGTGGTGCGACTCCATATATTTCAGGCAGTGCCCTTCTGTGGCAGCACATGCTCTGCTATATGAATGGCTGAAAATCTCATTAGATTACCGGTAATCAGCTTTATGTGATCAGATACAGTAGTAATGCATATTTATAATAATCTGGCTGCTGTTGTAGATATTTGGACATTGAATGTACTAAAACAATACAAGACAGCACAGAAAAGAATGCTTCAATCTCTGACATCCACTTCATGCTTACGAAAAACCAGCAAACCCATTTGCAAAAAATTTAGGCAAATAAAATTGGGTCACTGGCCAGAATAGTCTGAGAACCCTTTCTGACCCTTATCTCATAACAAACATCTATTGTTCCTATTTTTCTGCTCTTATTCTGATTCACCATGGCTGTTCTTAACACATGGATATCGTTCCATCCATCCATCAATCTATCCATCCATCCAGCCATTAATTATACCACTTATCCATCACAGAAGCTGGAGCCGATTCCATCTGACTTTGGGTGAGAGGTGGTGTATACCCTTGACAGGTCTCCAATCCATCACAGAACTAACTCAGAGTGATGAAATACCATTCACACTTACATTCACACCTATGGGCAATTTAGAGTAACCAGTTAACCTAATCTGCACGTTTGTAGACTGTAAGAGGAAACCGGAGCAAGGGGAAAACATGAAAGGCCCCAGTCAGCCGATATTTCCAAACCCATAGCCTTCTTGCTGTGAGGCAACAGTGCCACTGCACCACTGTGCCACCACACACTAATATAAAAAGCTTAATGGGAAGCAGCACAAAGTCTCTACCTTCTAAGTACCTGACTGAAACAGTACATTATTTATGGGAAAGAATGAAAATGGGGGAAAAGGTCACCAAAGTGGTTTGAAACTTTATATATGATTTGCTTCCTCACAACTGAATGATGATATCATAGCAAGCGTATTGTTATTTTACTGGTATTTATCTAGACGTCTAGTTTCTGCCCCACTACCATTATATGACTGTTGCCTCAGGGCATTGTTTCTTTCATTTCTGATTAGAATATTACGGCATGTACCCTATAATTCCTTCCTGGCTGCGTAAGTCAATGTTATTCTTATTTTTGTATTACGGACCGGAATGGACATGCAATGTACCTGATCATTACATAGGACCAATTTAACATGAATCAATGGCAAATTATAATTTAGAAGTTTAAAATGTGTTTCGGCTCTGTCAGTACAATACAGTACAGTAAATGTTTGTGGTCGGGTCCAAGCAGGGCAGTTTGGAATGCGTAGGATTTATGAATGTCTACTGAGGAGTGTTTAACATCTGCATGCGTGATAAATATCTAGTTCACGGAATTATGCAGAGAATAACACTTGTTTTGTGCATGCCTTGATAAACAAGTGAGGTCGTTTAGTTGCCACAGCAGTCAAGTCAAGTTACGTTGACTGTGTGGGCCACCATTATTGTTATTCTTATTTTTGTATTACGGACTGGAATGGACATGCAATGTACCTGATCATTACATAGGACCAATTTAACATGAATCAATGGCAAATTATAATTTTTTTTTTGGACCATTTGAGAGCAGAATTTTTCCAAGGAAAAGAAAGCAAAGACATGCAATTTAAGATATAAGAATCACTATTAGTCTTTGTGTTCACCTTTGCGATGTCTTGAAAATCTCAGAGCTTATGGAAGTTCTGAGCCATGTTTACTCTGTCTGCCATCACTTTGTTTTCACCCTTGTCTTGCATAGTGATTATTCTTTGGATTTGCCATCTTTTTTTTTTTTTGCATGCATCATGCCTCTTTGTTTTTGACCCTTGCTATCCTCATGATTCTGAGTTTAAATTGTGTTTCGGCTCTGTCAGTACATCCGCCTGCACGTGGATTCTCAACAACCTCCCAAGTCCTGTTTGTTAATAAAGTGTACAATTTCATTATGGTTACATTCCAACATGGTACGAGTTGCACTGATTTTTTACCATCGTCATACTTTTAATAAGAAAATATTGCACATACTGTATGACCGCCGATCAGAATCAAGCACATTTTCAATAATCATAGTATAATATGCTTTCTAAGCATTATTTGAAGTTCTATTATCCAGTAAATTGCATGCAATTCATTGATTTATATGGAATATACACTCTATGGACAAAAGTTTGTGGACACCTGATCACCACACCATATGTGGTTCTTCACCAAACTATTACCACAAAGTTGGAAAGACATTTGTTTAAAATGTTTTTGTTCGTTGTAGCATTAAGAATTCCCTTTGCTGGAACTAAGGGATTGCATGACTACACCTCTCCCAGCATGACAGTGCCCCTGTACACAAAACGAGCTCCATAAAGACATGATTTGCCAAGATTGGAGTGGAAGTTGATGAGTGTAGTGCACAGAACCCTGACCTCAACCAGTGAACACCTTTAGAATGAACTGGAACATCACCTGTGCCCAGGCCTCCTCACCCAACATCAGGGCCTGACCTCACTAATGTCCATGTGGCTGAATCGATAAATCCCTACAGGCACTCTTTAAAATCCACTGGAAATTATAACAGCAAAATGGGTTTAAATCTAGAATGGAATGTTCAAAAACCACATATTGATATTCTGGTCAGGTGTCCACAAATGTTTGTCCATATATTGTATGTTCCATTTACTTTACATGCATTTTTTCGATATATGCAGGTTGTTAACAGATAGTTGTGGGATGTTCTGGGATTAAACTTTATTTCAGGCTCATGATCTATTATTAGAGTTGATAAACTACCATAATTTCTAGCCTTCAATTTTCAGGTAACTTTCTGGTTTAAATTCATGTTATGTACGTTTAAGTGTATTTGATGCCTCCACAAATTCCAGAGGCTACATTAAGCCTGTGACCCAGAAGTCTTTTAGGAACTACTGTACAAATTCATAATTCATTCTTAAGAATCAAGGAATAAGGAGAGAGGAGACTGGATCCATTTTCCTACTTTCTATTATAAGAGCGAATAAACTACTTCGAAAGTATTTTTTCCCTGGAGTGCATGTTGTATTTGAAAGATCAGCTTTTTACCAAAAATATCAAAAGGCCTCTCATACAGAGATGCTGCACAATGCAGCAGACAGTCATTCTGAAAAGACATGTCACTCTTCCCTGTGCCACCATTCGTCTGTGGAAAAGGCAGAAAAAGTTTCCCTTGGAATCGAACAGAAGTCTTTGATCTGTCGGCATCAGAAAAAGGATGTCTTTTCAAGAAACTTTGTATATTTTTCAGGAATTCTTCCACCTTCTCTGTTTATTACTAAAGATACTCAACCACTCAAGTATATTAAGATGATTATGTGCATCAGTAGTTTTAGTGCACCTCTTATTATTTCTTATACAGTATGTTAATGTTGGGAAAGCTGTCATCTTTACCAAAGGGAGGAAATCCAGATCACCGATGGAACTCTGACTCTAAGCTGTGTAGCGAGACGAAAAGTAATTCCCGATCCATAGGCCATTTAGACCAATAGCAATAACACACCTTGTCCAGTGATTGTTATTGAACCAGAGCAAGGAACAGATCGGTATCTGTGTATGAGGTGTGTTTAGTAGCTTAGTGAAGGAAAATGGATCTAAAAGCACTTAACTTGTGTGTCACATGTTCTCTTCATGCATTTCCTCAATGGTTTATAGGAAAGTCCTGTTGGGAAAAAAAGGGATCCAACTCAGCCATTAGAACGAACCCACAACCCAAGAGTCTTGCTTATTTGACATCATGGTCTCAATGCAAGTGTCAAATAAAACACATTGTTATTGATCCATGTTCAATTAATCATTGTCAGTAATGATGAGGTGCATTAAATATCAAGTTGAACATCTTGCCAATTATGACCGTGTTCTTAAACTCCTTGTTTACAGCTGAAATCTAGATGTCCCATGATTGTCTGGTGTATCTTTTAACTGTCTTTTATATAAATTAATGCCCAATGGGTACTTTCTATGACTATCTGTGTATACTATGGCATGTACAGTAAGTTGAATTTCATTTTGCACTTGCTTCATTCTTCCCTTCCTGCCTTCCTTGGTTCCTTGAATTTAATTTGAAATTCATGTAACAGTTCCTGCCTCCCTCCATCCTGCCCTTGAATTTAATTTCAACTTCTTTAAACACTTCCTCTTTGCCTCCCTCCCTCACCTCTTTCTCCCTCCTTCCTTGAATTTAAATTGAATTTCACTTAAAATATCTTTCCTTCATTCTCTGCTTTCGAATTACACTTCCTACCACCCTTCCATCCTTCCCTTCTTCCTTCTTTCAATTTAATTTGAAATTTTTTACTCTTCCTTCCTTCCTTTTCTTCCCTCCCTCCCTCCCTCCCTCTGGCAGATATTCTAAACCAGTACCACCAGGTCTGCATTTAAAATATTGGTGATTTATTGTATATTGGTGATATACACTGAAGATATTTGGATTTGAGACCAAAAGATGAATATTAG
>JAOVYU010000004.1:8916358-8928037 GCA_025674565.1 Synodontis membranacea
GGCACATTAGGTGGGAGATCATCCAGTTTTTAGGTGAGTAAATATATTGAACAGATACAGATAAAATAAATGAAAGTTAATTCTTATTTATTTATTTTTGTTTCATATCCCTTATTTACAATAAAAGCATTAAGTTGGTGACCCACTGATATCATCAAACTGTTGCATTCTCCTTTTGTGATAGTGGAACTTCTTTCAGTTGTTTTTTGTTTTATGGCGTTTCTCCCTTCAGTCTCCTCTTCAGGAAGTGAAATGCATTCTCATTTGGGTTATGGTCTGGTGATCAGACTAAAACATGATCAGACTTAAACCTTCCTAACCCCAACCGTAACCCTAACATTGATTTTCTCCCAATTAGATTGGATACACTTCTCTGTAAATTGGCAGACAGAATGATTCTGTAGAATTCACTTTGCTCCTACCATCATAAGTTACATCATCAATAAAGATTAATGAGCCTGTTCCAGAAGCAGCCATGCAAGCCCAATCCATGACACTACCCTCCACCATGTTTGACAGATGAGCTTGTATGTTTTGGATCATGAGCAGACTCTTTCTTTCTCCACACTTTGGCTTTTCCTTCACTTTGGTAAAGGTTAATCTTGGTTCCAAAACTTTTGTGGCTCATCTTTGTATTTATTATTGATTTTTTTTTTTTTTTGTGAATGTCAATCTGGCCTACAATTCTTACTGCTGATGAGTGGTTTGCATCTTATGGTATGGCGAGGTGTTTGTGTTTCTGCTCTCAAGGTCTTCTTTAAATTGTGGATTGTGATTTGTTGCATGTACGGTTAGTACACCAATGGGTTCTCTCTTTTTCAGGACATTCCATGTTGCATTAGCTATGCCCAATGTTTGTGCGATGGCTCTGGTCAATTTTCCCTCTTTTTGTCAGCTTCATAATAGCTTGCTTTTCTCCCATAAACAGCTCTCTAGTCTCCATTGCTGGTTTGTCCTTTTGAACAAAAATGCAGTTTTCAGAGGTGAAAATCCAGGGCTCATACCAAGTGTAGACATTGAGAGCTGCTATTTATTTAAATAGTCAATCTAACAGGCAGTACATGATCAACAAGAAACACCGGTCAGATGCATCTTCCAATTTTTTTGATCACTTGAAAAATACTTGGGTTCAGACAGAAGGTGCCAAGTTGATTAACATATCTAGATGTAAATATCAGGGAATGAAAACAAAATTCATATCACTGAATGTTCATCTTTTGATCCCAAACCCAAATGCCTTCAGGGTATAACAAATACAAAAGAACTGGCTTTGCTGTTCCAATAATTTTGGATGTTGCCGTAATTTGGTGGATCACTGGGGACAGAATTTATGTAGATGTGGCAATGAGTCAGTCAAGGTTTCCATCATTTAATGTTCAGTAATTAAATGTGAAGTAATTACTTGAAGGCTAGGTTTTGAGCCTTGTTCTGTTTGCAGAACTCGTAATATCTGAAGTCTGCAGGATGCTCTTACTATTTAGCATGTTTTTTTTTTTTTTTAAAGGAGTTGATGTCTAGCCATGTGTTCTCCTGCTGAGTTACGCACACCGAGTGTCTAGCCAAATGCCATTTAATAATTCTCACAGGATCAAGGTAGAGTAACTTCAGTTTTCGACATGTGCATGAATGGGCTTTGACAAAGTGTGAAGTAAGAAGAGCCACCTGTGAAAACTCTCAGCCAGCCATTACAGACATTAGTACTCATATGTGTTATTACCTTCCATTATTTGCATCTCACATTCCACCCAGTCTTTTTTTTTTCCCCAGAGCCAATTTCATGGGGATTACGCTGCCTACAGTGAGCATTCAAATGGTCCGTTGTGTTCTCCTAGTCTATGTCATCTTGTGTGTTAACTGTGGTTGATATCATGGCCTTAATAAGTGAAGAAGGCAGAAATAATTGTATGCCATTCATCTGCAAGTACTTTATAATCAGAGACATGGGCTGGATTGGCCATGATAATAGGGTTGCTTAGGATTGGTTGAGAGAGAAAGTGTTAGTGCCGGAGTGCTGCATGTGTACAAAGTTTATCTCTTAATATACCACTGATTCATTTGTAAAAAGGCAGTCTTTTTTTTTTAAGCCTAATAAACTCCAATTAGATTTGTTCAGGCACCATAACATTAACTTTTCCATCAAGCATTTAAAGCCCCTATACTGTGCATGTTGTGTCAGATACCAGAATCTACAACGAACCTCTAACAACATAAGATCCTAAGACAATTAGGGTAAAAAGTAGTACATTTTTTAGGGTCTACATTTGTTTGAGTTTATTACAACATCAGATTTTTTTTTTTTTTGCTATTGCTTTGTTGTGTATAAACTGATAATATAGTGCTGATTCTGCACATCCTGATCCGATCTTTAAAGTTCAAAGAAACATCAGGGCGACACATTGTCTTTAATTGTGTCCTTTATGATCTGCTTGATTTTTTCCCTAAGCTTTAATATGTGTTGTTTCATTTTGATAATAAACATTGTGTGCAAAGCTGAGCGTGTTTAACAGGTTCATTTACTGTTTTATGTGTTTCTTTCCCAGGAGAAAGAAAGACTGTGGTTTCCTGCATAAGGATGGTTAATAAGACCATGACGCTGGTGAATGAGAGCTTCTGTCAGCCAGAGAACCGCCCTGCGCCTCAAGTCCGTCACTGCAACACTCATACTTGCCAATACAGGTGAGTGTAGTGCTCTAATGAAGTAGTAAGACTAGGAGTAGAAGTGTGCATCTCTTCTTCCAATATAATATAATGTTATGATAAATAAACTTAAAGGAGCTGACAATTTAATATTGAAAGAGTTTAAGGTTATTTTTGATGCTATATAAGAAATATAGTGTGATTTACTGTTATTCAATAAGTTGGTATTAAGATAACTTTGATAAGTTCAATACTAGTCCTTGGCTGCTTCACTGGGTTTGAAAGGCAAAAGGCTGAGAGTCCATGGCACCTAGGTTGGTACTTTCAAGCAGAGAAGCCATGCCTCCTTGGTTGGGACTGACAAGCAGAGAAGCCATGCCTCCTTGGTTCTGACTGACAAGCAGAGAAGATATGCCTCCTTGTTTCTTTGAGTCTCTAGTTACTACTGACAGGTAGAAAGGCCATGTCTTGGTTGATACTAACATGCAGAAAGCCTGCCTGTGTCCTTGGTTAGGAATGGTAGACAGAGAGGCCATGTCTCCTAGATTGGGACCGACGGGCACAAAGGCTACACCACCTTGATTCTATCCATTATTGAATCAGTATCCACTGAGTGAATCAGTTTGACCACTGAATAAAATCCTAGTAGACGTGATCTTTTGGACTATACTATGGAAATCTTGCATATCCTCCATGTAAATTGAGCCCTGACGATATGAAGGCAATGTAATGTTAAGACAGGAATGAAGACTGTGATAATTAGTAAGAGTGTGTTATTTTTATTGGAGATCACACACAGCTGTGGATGTGAATTATGTCTAAGTTTTGAGATGTATACAGTATGAATGGTGGCACTTGTCTTGCCAAGTCTGGGCTGATTTGGAGAGACACGCATGAGGCAGTATGGCTGAGGCAAGTAGCCTTCCAGAGCTTTGTGAGCAGGTCTCAAATAAAACTCGGTCCAAGCATAACACATAGCCGCACTGTTCTCATAAGCTCTTCATAGAGAGCACCTATGGAAAAGAACGGATAGGAGATGTGTTCCCATTATTGCTCAGAAATAATAATACTAAGGTTCATTTGTATCTGAATTCAGGCTGAGGACATTATTGAATCATCTGCTCTTGCTGAAATGAGCTCCCAAAGCGCACTGGGCTCGTTACACATGTCTTTTATTGGACCAGTTTGTGTGTGTCTGCAAAAAACAGATTTGTGCTTTATATTCTTTTTTCAATGGTTAAGTTCTCATTGTTGAACTTGAACTATCTGCCTCTTGACAGATGGTGTTACCATTTGTCATGCTCTTTAAAAAGAATCATATTACCTTGTTTTATTGCACTGTTTGTAGTATCTGTAACACTGTTTAACAAAATAAAGCATAAAAGTATGACAAGATATGTAGCTAGAAATATGAACAGATGCCGCTTATCAAGAATAATCAAACCTGCCAACCTTTACACATTTTGCATAGGAGCCCTGCATTTTAACTTTACAGCACATGGCTACGTGTTGTACCACTAAAATATGCTAAAGTATCCCATCATCATTTCCCCAATAAAAATTGCACATCAACAAATAAATCTGAAACACTTCAGACTCGTGCAGGTGTTTTGAACTCTCGCGCTATTAAGTGACACTCTGGAAGCCCTGTGCCCTGCCCCTAATTTCACAATTGAATATATAGAATCTTTAATTCAAATAAATGTATTCAGAGAAAAACATCCCTCATCAAGAAATAATTATTTCCAACAAAAACACCTGCTATGATTATTGGTACCATTTAATACTTTGTACAACCTCCCTTTGTCAAAAAAAAAAAAAAAAAAAAAGCACAGAGTCGTCTTCTATAACATTTTATAAGTTTGGTGAATACAGAGCAGGGCATCTGAGACCATTCCTCTTTACAGAATCTCTCCAGGTCATCCACGGTCCTAGGCCCTCTCATGTGCACTCTTCTCTTCAGCTCACCCCGCAGGACTGGAGAAAGCCATGACAGAAGCTTGGTTCTGTGGCCAGTTGACCATTTTTATGTTGATTTAGACATGTACGCCTCAGATCATTGTCCAGCTGGAAGATCCAGTGATGACCCAGTTTTAGTCTCCTGGCACAGGCAGCACGATTTTGATTTTAAATGTCCTGGTATTTCATGGACTCCATTGATTGCCCCCTAACAAGGTGTCCAGGACCTTTGGAGGAAAAGCATCACAGAACCTCCAGTTAGCCTAAGGATCTTTTCATTATACAGTAGCTATGAACTTTTGTGCAACTTCAATGCAAGTTTGGAACAAGTCCAGTACCCTAACAGTAGAAATGGGCATATTTGGGTGAGTAGCTATTTTTTATAACCATTCCCTGATGTAAGGTCAACACACTTCCCCCTCATGTGGTTTGTGTGTTCTCTTATCTTTTCCATGTTGATTAATGACTAAGAGAACTTGGCCCCTGTATCACCTCATATTTGTACCCCAGTTAATTAGGAAGTTATGGATTACAGCTTGAAAGTCCCTACACACTCCAATCAACTCAGATGTACAATTTAAATGGGAAACATCTTCAGTTACATTGTGTTCCCAAGAATTTCCATGGGTGCCAATAATCGAGGAACATGTGTTTTTATTAAAAAAAAATAATGTTATTTTCTTCATGAGAGATCTGTTTTTCTCAGAATAAGTTTATTTCAATTAAAGGTTGGATTTTTCTTATTTTTTTCCAGTGTGACATGAAGCTACTTCACTTTTTACTACTCTTTTACAAGGGGTGCCAATAATCGTGGAGGGCACTACATATTTAAGCTGATGGCTATCTGCTTTGTTGTATTTTATCACTTAAGTTTGCAAGCCATGACGACTTTCCAAGCATGAGAGTAACTCAACAGAAGTGTGTTCAAAACAGCTGTAAGTTGCAGAGTATATCTTATATTCATCAAACATTTAAAGTATGAGTAATGTGGAATTCAGACATAGCAAAAATAGCAACTAAGTGCAGGAAAATATGAGCTACCAAAAGCTTCAAAAACCTCTACAGGTCTACAGAAAAGCCAAAATCAATGTAGCTGTCTAGCCATATGTTCCCCTGTTGAATTACGTACACCGAGTGTCTAGCCAAATGCCATTTAACCATTCTCACAGGATTGAGGTACAGTAACATGAATGGGAAAAAAGTGTGAAGTAAAAAGAAGAGCCACCTGTGAAAACTGTTAACCAGCCATTACAGATATTATGACATATTTGTCTTGTTACCTTCTGTCATTTGTGCCGCTTTCCCTTTCGTGTCCTCTTTTCACAGTGTCTCGTCTTTTTTGTCAAATATTTGAAGCCTTGCTTACAATTGGCGTACAAAAAAAGCTTTATACAATAGAAGAAAATGCCCTACCAGAAATAATTGACTTCATAAAATCCTAAAACAATAGGAACAGAAAAAAAAAAAGTAGTGCGGTCATTTTATAGACTTAAAATTGGCTTTAGGTTTATTGCAACATCAGACACTTGGAAAAAAGAAGAACTCCTCACTGATTCCAGATGTTTCCCTGCTTCCAGCTGTGGCATCACCGTTGAGGTTATTATGAAAGTCTAAGTGCTGACACTATTGCTTTTATTCTCTGGTGGACATTTAGCGATTTACTGCTTATTAAATCATACAACCCATGACATGGCAGGTGACAGAGAGATAAAGTTATTTGCCGTATCGTGCTTGGTGGATTCCGTGTGATTCTTCAGAAGTAATTATTATTAATTTCGTAATGGCATATGGTCTACACAAATCAATTCCTTCATCCACATTTTTTTTTTAATCAAAGAAAAGGCAAAGGCAGGTAAACATGTATTAGGGCTTATTCAAGGACTGTCAGTAACCATGGCATGGGGTAAGGCACAGGCAGACATAGTTTACACAGTCATGTCCATACTTAAGATCAAGCCAGATATTGTTGACACTTGGAGCAACACTGGGAAACTAGGAGAAGAAAGTAACAAAAGCACAACAGGAGCCAATTTTTTTTATTTTATTTTATTTTATTTTATTTTATTTTATTTTATTTTATTTTATTAGGAGCATATTCTTGTATGTTATTATATTTAATGGCTTGGATTCTGCAAGGTGTTACAAATTTGCGGACATGTCAGTTACACATTCATATACTTATCTGCCTAAAGGTTAGACATGATACTTTTCTGCTTACCATGGTTGCAACAATTTTTTTTTTTTTTTTTTTTAAGTGACCGTTGCCATCCTGTTAGCCCGAACCAGTCTGACGATTCTCTTCAGACCTCTCTCATCTACGAGGCGTTTATACCCTCAGAACTCAGCTTGTTTTGTTTTTTTTGCAGCATTCTGATTAAACTCTAGAGACTGTTGTGCTTGAAACTTCCAGTAGATCAAGAAGCAAGAAGTCAGTGAGATCTCATTTTCCCCATTCTGATGTTTGATGTAAGCATCATCATTATGAATTATTTTATTTATTATGAAGCTCTTGCAGTATGTCAGCTTAAAATAATGCAGATCTAGCTTTAGAGGTTCATGTTTGCTGTTTGGATAATTACAGGAACTTGCAGGTGAAATAAGCTGATCCAATATAGTGACCGGTGAGTTCATCAGAGTTAGTGGTACCAAGGCTCATGGTCTTGTATGAAACCTTTATTTTTTTCTGCTTAAAGAAACGTTTCTCAGAGTAAAAATCGGACACTATCTCAAGCTGTTTCCTAACATAAGGAAACATTAAAACCCCTGCCAAATTACATCCGTTATTTGTTTTGTACCATTTGAAAAATAGTAGCTTCTATGGCGAAATCCCTGTCGATTTTTCCCTTTGTCTTTTTTTCCTAGGAGGGACTGGCATTTTTATGCAAACTATTATGTTTAATCAAATGCAAAATTGATTAGGAGGTGTGGACAAGGCAGAGCTGTAGAAACGAGGAAGTGTTCATGACACCTTTAACAATGGAAAGTTTGGCTAAAATGCTTTTTCTGGAGATTTGGTTGAGAAAACCTGGAAATCATTTCTAAATGTCAAGGTCACACACCTATTAACTCCACGCAGCCTTTGCATGCTTGAATTCAAAATGTCAGGCATAGTTTGATGATTGTCACAAGTAGGAGCCAGAAGCAGGAGCCAGAAGCAGTTCACCGTTTCGGTATTTGGGCTTATCTTTGAATAAACATCAACTTCCGAAACCTGGAATCAGATTCTGTAGAAATGTCCTATGGTTCTGTCTATATGAAGGAATTGGGCTTTTCTGACTGTCTCTATTAACTTTCTCTATTATTCCTTTCTCTCAGATGGGTGGCAGGTGACTGGAGCCAGTGTTCAGTGACGTGTGGGAAAGGTGCACAACAGCGCGAGGTAGTCTGTGTTTATCAGCTCCAGAACGGCTCGTTCCTCACCACACGAGAGCTCTACTGCCTTGGTGTGAAGCCGGAGAGCACACAACAATGCGAGGGACGCCACTGTCTCACTGCGTGGGATGCCTCCGAGTGGAGCCAGGTTTGAAAATGTCCTTCCGTTTTCTGCAGACGCGGTGTTGTAATATACCGTGTTCTCTAAACACTTGTGCATAAGAAGTACATGACCAGTGTATATTGGAGAAAATACACTGCGACGACAGAGTTCTGGCAAATTCTTTCTTCAAATCTCAGATTGTGAACTGCTGCGACAACCTAATAGCCACTAATAGAAGGATGGCAAAGGATGACAAGACGCATGGGATAGCTACAAATACAATAGTGGCAATGGCAAAAGATAATTGAAACATGGACTTTAAAAGGATTGTTGAATTGGAGGGGCAGAGAATCCTATCAGAGTTCAGTGAGAGGGCAAAAAGGGATGTGGAATGGAAAGAAATGAAGGATGAATTACAGCTTTGTACAAATCTGTGCTTCATCACTGTACACCCATTGAAGCACGGTGCTGACTGATGACATAAGGCAAAAGTAATTTATTTTAACCGTCTATCATTAGAGGATCTTCATCTGACATGAGCACTTTACTGCATAATCTGTTTTAGGGTTTGTTAGGATCATCTAATGCATTGTGACAAGTAATAATCTTAAAAGACAGCTAAAAATGGCAGAGTCTAAAACCCACTTTATACAGAGTTACGTACACTCACCGTCCACTTTGGAACAACTGTACACTCATGCACGTATCTAATCTTTCAATCACATGACAGCAGGGCAAAAAATAAAAATCGTGCAGATGCAGCTTTTCCCAATTTTCACCTGCCCAGTTTTGGGGAGCTGGTGCCCACTGTAGCCTCAGTGTTCTGTTCTTGGATGACGGGAGTAGATGTGGTCAGATGTGGTCTTGCGCTGTTGCTGCCCATCTGAATCGAGTTTGTGTTATGCATTCTGAGATGCTTTTGTGCTCAGCGAGGTTGTACAGAGTGGTAGCCTTCCAGTCAGTTCGAAACTAGGAGATCAGCTGTTTCTGAAACCCTCAAAACCGGCCTTTCATGCACCATGCCTTGGACACTTCTGATGACTGATATGATCATTACCTGAAGCTCTTGACCCATATCTGCTTGAATTTATGTAGTGCACTGCTGCCACAACGTTTGGCTGAATGTATGGATGCTCAGATGTAAGTATTAAAGTGGATAGTGAGTTTATTTGGTAGCTGTACCTGATCAGTGTACATTATAATGTAACGTCTGTATAGGAATGGACGGCGTATATGTGACATATATAACTGTGACACTTTAGCTTGGCCTGTGGAGGGCACTGTGGTAGTTTTTGCTTCTCTCTCTCTCTCTCTCTCTCTCTCTCTCTCTCTCTCTCTCTCTCTCTCTCTCATCTGTATCCAGGATGTTGTGTTTTATCCACTTCATTAAGAAAAGATTCTTTCATTGGAGAAACTGGTTAATAGTACTCCACAGGGGTGGCATTAAACAAGTTTGTTTCCTTTTCCTCATTCTGTTTTCCCTGTACCTCCACCTCTTCTTTTCTCTTCTGTCTTTCCATCCCTCCAGTGTTCATCTAGTTGTGGGCGGGGCATCAGGAAACGGACAGTGTCATGCACAAATCCTCAGGGACTCTGTGACCCTGCTTCCCGTCCCAGCCACCAGGAGCCATGCGAGGATTACTCAAAATGCTATGAGTGGAAGACAGGAGACTGGTCCAAGGTAAAGCCAGACACACACACGCACACACACACACACTTTGCACAGCATTTATTTGCAGATATTCTGTACATATGTATATTTGTTAGATGTCAAATGTCTTACAATTCATATTTATATTTATACTGGGTGTAAATTGTTATATTTGAATATTCTTTATATTCTATATATTTATTTTCTTTACTCTGTGTGTTGAATTTCTTGTACGCTGCTGTTGCTTGTGAGGCGTGCACACATGAATTTCACTCACCTGTACTGTACCTGTGTACCAGTAATGTGATGTGACAATAAAGTGATTTGATTTGACACTGTATGGCCAAAGGTTTGTGGACACCTTACCATCACACCCGTACTAGTGCCTTCCCCAAACTTTTGATATTTCAAACACAAAGTGTATTTGTATGCTGTAGCATTGTGATTTCTCTTCCCTGTGCACAAACCGAGCTCAGTGAAAATGTTAGGGTCCCAATGTTAGGGTGGAAGAACTCAAGTGGCCTGCACAGGGCCCTGACCTCAGCCCCACAGACATGTGATGCCCAAAATCGGTTTCTGACCTCACTATTGCGTTTGTGGCTGAATGGGGGAAATCTCAACAGCCACTTTATAAGATCTGAAATAAAGCCTTTCCAGAAAAGTGTGGATTTTATTATAACAGCAAAGGGGGGACTGAATCTGGAATGGGATGTTAAAAAAAAAAGCACGTGTGTGTGTGATGGTCAGGTTTCCTCAAGTACCCCCCCACCAGAAATAGGCAAGTAGCCAAGATTTATTGAGGTCTATTTGATCTTCCTTAGTGTTCCTGTGAAGCTAATGATAATCACACACACCTTAAACCACAGTACTGTTTTTTTTTTTCTTTTAGTACTGTAAGACTTCTGTGTATGTCTGTGTTACAGTATGTAAAGATCAGATCCTGCTATCTAGTGTCACTCAGAAGAGGATTCCTTCTGAGTCTAGTCTACCTTACTGATCGTGGGATTCTAACCTGTAATCTTTCGATTACAAGGGCGCCTCCCTAACCATTAGGCCACCATCTGCCCTCTTGTTTGCTTGTGTGTGTGTGACAAAAGACTTACTATTAAAGGACAGTGCATTTTCATAATGCTGACAAATGATGGTACAGCAGCATGTTCACTTTACCTTATCTATGCGTAAGCTGTCGTCCATATTTATACACAACTCTTGGAGCTGGAGTGCTAATCTACAAACCTTAGCACATCAATAAGAGGAGAATGAATGCTAGTGATTTTAGTGGCAACAAACAAACTGAATCCCAGGCATCTAGGCAGCCTGAGCTCTTCACACAAAGGCTCTGAAAGATGAAGCCAGTTTCCAGATCAGATTTGCCATATTTGCATGAGGAGAACGCGCACAGATGGGCATGTGGTGGGACTTTATGTACACCAAGATTGCTTCAGGTCAGTGATGAGATTACTTATTCTGTCAGCACTATTGAAGTTAACACTACACTGTTTTAACTGGGATGACTGTACTGCTGGTACTTGGCCTGAAGTCCAATTACTAGGAATGTATTTTTTTTTTTTTTTTTTTCTGGACAGTAAGGTTTTAATGGTTATATGCATTTTAAGATTCACATTTTTTATTATTTACTTATTTATTTATTTATTTATTTATTTTTACTAAAAACTGCGTATTATTATTTATTAATTTTTTTATATCCTGTCATCCCCTGGTATACGCTGGGCTCTGTACATGTTGTACTAGTGTGTACATATTCCTCCTGTGCTTCCTATCCTCTTATTATACTGCACGAGTGCTAAAGTAATGCCACTGGTTTTAGATGAAATGACTAATGAAAAAAAGAGTCAATTTTAGCAAACATGCTACTGGTTAAGTACAAAACTAACAGAAGAGAAAAAGTCATTTAAAAGTGACCAAAAATAGGTTCCATGAAAAATCTGAATGCTAA
>JAOVYU010000004.1:8928582-8939539 GCA_025674565.1 Synodontis membranacea
CTGTGCTTCCTATCCTCTTATTATACTGCACGAGTGCTAAAGTAATGCCACTGGTTTTAGATGAAATGACTAATGAAGTACAAAACTAACAGAAGAGAAAAAGTCATTTAAAAGTGACCAAAAATAGGTTCCATGAAAAATCTGAATGCTAAATAGTTGGAGACATGGGGATGTATTCAGAGTTGGTGACTTGAACTCAAAAGTAAGGTCAGTATTTAATGTACTGTAAGTTATGCCTGTACAGTTGACTTATGCAGTTGCTCATGTAGACTGTTATGCATATCACCTGTCAGTAGTTAATGCCTCCAGTGTTGCCTAATTTTGAGTGGAAGTATCCAAGTCAGGGTTTTTAATAGCATGTAGAGAACTGCCTTTAAACATAAACACTTGCCATAAAACTTGAAAAAACAGGGCTAGAAAATGAGGAGCTAAGAAGGAAATACCATTGTTTTTTCTCTGCTGTTGAATATTATAAAATGTAACATAAAAGCAAGAGATGATTTAAAACTGAAAAATAGAAAAGACTAATATTATATATGAATGGGAAGATGGCAAACTTTGAAATAAACATATAAAGGAAGTCTAATATATTGTCAGTATATTTTTGCATGAGTATGCTGTATTTTAGATTTAAAATTAGATTTAATCTAACAATTTGTCTTCCATCCTCATTATTTGACAGCTTATAAAAATAGCCGCTGATCCAGGTGTATCCATCTGTTTATTCAATTATTTGCTTGTTTATTTATTTATTTGTTTATTGTTACATTATAAAGTGCTAATTGGAGTAGTTGGAAGATGTAGGAAGATGTAGGTGTGGTCTTTGTTTGAAGACAGCCAGTGACTCAGCTGTTCAGACATCTAGGGGAAGTTTATTCCACCACCTGGGTGCCAGAACAGATAAGAGTCTAGATGCATGTCTTCCTTGTCCCTTGAGAGGTGATGGGACTAGTCGAGCAGTGCTAGAGGATCACAGGCAGCATGGTGCAGTGTGGGATGTGATAAGTGCTTTGAGGTAAGTGGATACTGGTCCGTCTTTGGCTTTGTAGTCAAGCATTCTGGAACAGTTTTAGAGGTCGAATGGCACTCAGAGGCAGACCTGTTAACTTTAACATAGCTCACTTGTGCTTTAACTGATGTCTGTGGTGGCTGTCATGTGAAGACAGGCACAGTCTGTCAGGTGTAGTCTGGACGTGGCGTCTGGTGGCAGAGAATGCCATTTCTGGTGCCGATGTGACAGTTCCCCCCCTCTAAGGTGTGGTTTCCTGATGCGGGCCAACCTGGCAGTAAGGAATTTCCTGGACCACTGGTCAGTTCGCCACCCACGCTGTCGCTAGCCATGGAAATGGAAAACCTGGCAAGACCTACCGTACAGGGTGGGGTGGTGGGCAAGGTTTGCCTGAATTTGGACAGATCAGATCTCTGACTTGGTGTCCCTTGCAGCACCGGTCAGGACATGGTTCTCACACTGTAGCGTGTTCATGGGCATGACGTTGGAGGCCACCCTGTCAGCCTCTAGCATATGCATTGGCATGATGTTTGAAGCCTGTTGGGCTCTAACATAGTGCAAGGACCAAAAGGATCGAACTGCTGTATCCATATCACAGTCTTGCATTTTGTCATGGGAATGATGCAGAGGCGGATGCAAGCACAGACATACTTTTTAATTGGTACAACACAAAAGAAACATTAAGAATTAACATTAACATATACCAGATTAACGGAAACTAGGAACATGGACTAGAATAGCAAGAACAAGGAACATGGACTAGTGTAGCAAAAACGAGGCATAACATTGAACATAGCATACTTTAAACATGCATATTTAAGACAGATGCAAGAGAAACAGTTCTACCCAAGACAGTACATAGATACTAGTACTCAATAAACTTTAACAGAACTCAGGTGAACGTGATCTGTATGTGGTATGTGGTGGCCGTCACGTGACAATGAGCGCAGTGCTGTCTGGGAGGCATAGTCCATGGTCCAGACATCAGGAAAAGTGACATTACACTAGCCACGAAATATTATCGAGGTCACAAAATCCTTATATGTTCCTGGAACATCTTATTTTATCGCAACTTATTTTTAAACTTTTTAATTAATAAAATGATTGATGTGCTATATGTTAATTCAGTGCATTTCTTTTTCTATAAATTGTTTTCTATTTATATGTCTTATGTAGTGAAAGTTTATTGAGAGCAAGTAAAGTGTTACAATCATTTTACTAAACATCGTTTAGCCTGTGCATTTGCAGAAAATAGGAAATATGCAGGCTATTATTATAGAGAAGGAAGTAACACCTACAGTGTAAGCTAAGAATATAAAACACTTATAACATGCTAATGTTGCCAAGTAACTGCTGCATTCACTACTCATATAACTAGTAATCAAATCAGCATGTTAATTTCTATATGTGTTGGGTAGATATGGTATCAAATTCAGGATATTTTTTTCTCTCCATCTCTCATTCAGTTACTGATATAAATCAGTTATTGTGTTTTACAGTAATGAGATGTTCCACAAAACTGTACTCCATACTGGTTAAAGCAGCTGCACGTTAGTATATGGCTAAGTTTATATTTTAAACTTGATGAAATGAAGACAGTAAGAACACCCAGGAGCATGCTGATGCTGGATGCAACTTTTCATCACTTCTGCCTGTAGTTACGTAGCCCAGCTTTTTTGGGGCTAAATATATGCTTTACGTTCTCTTCATTTATAACCCTTTGACATTTTCAAACAAAAGACAGTAAAGTAGGATCAAGCCCCACGTTCCTGTCCATGATAAAATTTTGAGACATTGCATTACTCCCTGCCTTTGGGAGTGCAGTTTAATATAAGCTTTTATGAGCAAAGCTTAGAGCAAAAAAGGCCAACAGGAGCCTTGGGCATGTCCTGCCTATGGTTACAGCTATACCTTACAGACACAGCTAAGAGTGAGGAAACTAAGAAATGGAGGATTATGTTCCCTCAATGCTTTGAGCACTAGACCATGGTTAATCTTTCATCCACTGCATACGGAGCAGGTACAACCGGTCTAGACCTGATGATCCCCAGCAAGGTCAAAAGGGACAGGGCTCTGGTTTCACATTAAGGTAAAGGCTGTGGTTTCAGGGCAAGGAGGCTGGGGGAAATTAAGCTAGCATGCTGAGATGTGTTTCACACTTTGAAATTTTGGCTGGATGGGGATGAGGAAATGTGAAAAGAGAAGTCATATCGCTGTCAATTATGCAGTCTGGAAAATGGCCCATAGTTGGATCTGCCTGTTGCTGAAGATGCGATCCATTTTGACAAGTATGCCCTGAAAAGTGGTGGGAGGCTTTGTCCTGTAGTGGTTATAAATTTGGACAACATGCTCCTCTCTAGCTCTCAGTGCATAAAATGCCTCTTGCTGCTACAGTTTGATGAAACACTGTTATATACATTGAAGGACCCAAGCACCCGCAGCAGATAGGGGACCCTTCCTGTGCACAGGCTCATTATAACAACCTTTACATCATGTTTATCAATGGGTCCTTCTTTCTAAAGTGCTTTGTATTAATAAACTGGTTGATTTACCAGAAATATTGATAATGGGGTGGCAGAGTGGTGCAGTTGGTGGTGTTGTCACCTCAGGGGTCTCTAGTTTGATTGTGAGCAGTTTCCTCCCACCTCCAAAAAAATTCCTGTAGGTAGATTGGTTATGCTAGATTTCCACTAGGAGTGAATGAGTATATGAATGACTGGCATCCCATTTGAGGTGGTAGTCCCACTTCGTGCCCAGTGTTTATGGTATAAGCTCTGAGTCAATTATGAAGATGAATGAATGAAATAATGAATGAACGAGTACATACTGATTGTGGGTTGTATCAATATCCAAGGTTTACTGTAATTTAATTGCCCTTAATTGAATACCTTGGGACATTTGTGGACAAATTCTCATTATATTACTCCACAAATTATCTTAATAAATCCAAGGAGACTATTCTGATCATGGGTTAAGACCCAAGTGAACCCAAGTCACGTCTGAATGACTTGGTGTGGTTCTGCTCACTTTGAACCACATTCCACACATTCAGCCCAACTGAGCTATGTAATCTCTTTTCTACTTTTTTTTTTTTTTTTGGAATGCCGTATTTGCCCAATTATGTGAAACACATTGTGAGTGCTGGCAACAGATGAAAAAATTAGATGCTACATTTGTCAACTGGATGGGAGGTTGAAACTGGTTCAATTCTGCCAGCGAAATGATATCACACCAAACATGCTCCTTTGTGTTATCTTTCCAATCTGTTCATTGTATACAACAGTCAGCAATTAAATCCGGCTATGGGATTGTGGGTTTTTTTTTTAGTGCTGTTTATTGGGAAACATGGTTCTGTAGGTGTGGTGGGTCAGCTCTAAATAGCTTATCATTTTACAGGATTCAAAACAATGAATGTAATCATCTTACCTTTACCACAATATCATCAAAACACAGGCAGCAAAAGCCTATTAATGTCAGGCCAGAGAACAAGTGGGAAGCAGATGTAACAGCAAACAGGAGCTTTATTAAAATAGCAGGCGAACTGAGATATTAGGGGTAATCCTAAACATGGTCAAAGAGGAGTTCCAAACAATGTCGTGAACCTGAGACACATGGCCATGGAAGCCTGGGACTGCTGGGACCTGGTGTTTGTGGCAGGTGATGGGTAATACATGATAATAAACATATTGTTATAAAGCTATTAACTTGTTTGTTAGACCTGGTTAAAGTACAGTTTGTGTGAATTGGCATCTAATTGTCAATTAGCTTGGAAACCAATTCAGTACAGTTTTAATTGTATAGTACTTTTAACAATAGATACAGTAACATCACAATGCAGTTTTACAGAAATCTGGATATAGGCTTAGTTACGTAATGAGCAAGGAAGAGGCAACAGTACTAAAGAAAAAGTCTCTGAGATGATATAAGGAAGAAACCTTCAGAAGAACCAAACTTTAAAGAGAAATTATCCTATTCTTGGTTATACTGGATAATTGGATTGTTAACCATTATTCTTCCACAACTGGATACTATGAAGTAAAACACTACTAAATGTGTTGAAAGGACGTTTAGTGTGAACATATTGTGAATTAGGGGTTTTGTATTAGCACAGGACAGCCTGTATAATTATGGAAGCAATTCTTTGATGTTTGCAGTATCCAGGTGTGATTATCCACTGAAGCAAGGGTGACACTTGGAGATAAACTGTTTTGGGGAAGTGCACATATTTAGGGTATCTTTAGGGACCATCAGTAGCAGCGGCGGAAACTATTCCTCTGAATACATGGTGCTGTTAGCATTTTGGCTGTAGCAGTAGTCTTACAGAAATGAGGGAGAGTTGATGCAGATCAAGCATATTCATGATGGAATTGCAATTCTGGAAGGTGAAGAAGGTGGCAAGTTTTAATGAAGCAATGCTCAAACATTCCCGTTGAAGATATTGCAGTAATTTCATGGCTAATGAGTGGGAAGACGTTACAAGTAATTAAAAATAATTAATTAGAAAGGTACGGATTTTGTACCGGAGTGAGCTGGGTTAACCAATTGTCAAATTGCTTACAATTATTTTAATTGCATACTTTTCTATGCTTCTCTTCATGCTTATCAGACTCAGATGGGTGGTCTGACTTTCCATCTGAAACCAGTTATAGTTCTGTACTAATGAGGTCAAATGATTAGTTATTGGAACCTTAATTTCTCAGTTATGTAGTTTACGTATACTTTGCTTCATAATTGGATCTGCATTTTTTTTTAATATCTGAGTGACACCGTATATTAAGATTTGGCCCTGGATCCCTAGCCTGTAACTTCTTTTTGAGTTCATGAATAAATTCAGTTAGATCAGCATTCTTTTAGCATTTTTATAGTCTTCACTATGTTTGTTTCAACCCTCGAAGGTCACAGTGTGTGATTCTGATGGATGGGGAATTGATATTTAATTGACAAAATTAATTAGGTTGCAGTTTAAGGTCCTCGGTGAATTTTTAATGCATTTGCAAAAAGCCAGCAAACCCTATTGGATCAAAATTTAATTGGCTTATTATGCATTAATTGTTCATCTTTGCTTCGATCTGCCAAGATGTAAGATTAATGGAATCTGTTCCAGGTCTGTGGATGTGCATGTTTATTAGAATGTACCGGAACAAGCTGATAGAGTTTAGTTAATATGTTGCCTGTGAATAAAACCTCACTGGGGAGCTTGTTGAGCATGAGCTTGACACATTCTGACACTCATTCTGACATTGCATCAATTGTGTCTCTCAGAGGAAGTCCAATAATGCATTATTCAAGAGACATTTCTTAAATAGTTAAACAGTAACGGCCAAAATTTTAATTGGCCAAAAGTACAAGTGCATGAACACGTGAACATCACACCCATACAATGGCCTTCTCTAAACTGATGCCACAAAGCAAAAATTTGTTTAGAAGGTATTTGAATATTGTAGCATTATGATTCCTTTCACTGAAACTAAGCGACCCAAACCTGTTCCAGCATGACAACGCCCGTATTCACAAGTCAGAACCATGAAGTCATGGTTCGACTTGGCTGGTGTGGAAGAACTTGATTGGCCTGAACGGAATCCTGACCTCAACCCCACTGGACACCTTTTAGATGAACTGGAACACCCGCCTTGCCCCAGGCTTTCTTGTCCAGCATCAGTGCCTGACATCATTAATTCGCATGCTCTAAAATCTATATTGATGTCTTCTCGGGAGATTAGAGGTTATTAAAACAGCACAAAGGGAACTAAATCTAAAATGGGATGTTCAAAAAGGACATATAGGTGTGATGGTCAGGTGTCCACAAACTTTTGGCCATGTAGTATATTGTAGAGGTAATACAGTATGTAGTAAAGGCTATAAAGTCTGTATGGTTTTCTCTTGTTGCTATGCAAGCTTTTTGGCTGCCTTTCTAGCTTCTGGTGACGTGGATCATTAATGGATGTTAATAGCCACCCCCTGGTGGAGAAGACAAAATGGTATAAAAGATGTTCATAACAATGCAGTCATTGCATTACTAGATGAAAAGCATGGAAAAAGTAATGAAACAATATAAACAGTACAGAATGTTGTACTTTGTGTTGTTTTGCAGTTGTGGTCTCAAATATTCTAGTTTGTTTTTTAGTTGCTCTATTTATAATACAGCGCTGTTGTAAAATACTGGTATATATATAGTAAAGACTGCATTGGTTCTCAGTAATATGACAAGCTACGATATTTGGGATGAATGTCATCCTTAAGAACTGTTTCAGTCATATGTTTTATCCACATGTGCTAGCTTTTTTCAGTTCTCACCACATTACATTAGGCAGCGAATTATTAGGGAACTGAATTCTGACAAATATACTGTTAATTAAAGCAGTGCTCCTGACAACTTAAATTTGTAAAAAGATTCCAAAAAATGTCTGCCACCTATTGATTTATTGTTCAGTTATCAGAATGATGGGTCTGTCCATTCATCCATCCATTTTCTGTACCGCTTATCCATTGTGGGGCACGGGGCAGCTGGAGCCAATTTGAGCTGACTTTGTGTGCAAGGCTGGGTACGCCCTGGAACCTCGCCAGTCAATTGCACGGCCATGATGGGACTAATTTTAAATGTATACAACATGTGGTCATCTTCACATGTGGTCAAGATAAGGTCCCTTGGAACAGAGATTCCCAACCACCAGGCAGTGAAGGGATGGACAGTTCATCACTTCAATGATAACATTGCTTTATTTTAATTCAAATTGGCCATCCTATGCAGTCAGAACTAAACTAATTGTTAGAATTTGTTGTATCCAGCTTCATAACGAACACTGTTTTATGGTTAACTTGTCTTTTCATTTCAGTGCTCATCATCCTGTGGGCGGGGGCTTCAGTCCCGCGTGGTCCAGTGCATGCACAGAGTAACTGGTCGTCATGGCAGCGACTGTCCCACAGTCCAAAAGCCACCAGCATACAGGCAGTGTCATCAGGGGGCATGCAATGAAAAAGTTAATGTCAACACCATAACTTCACCAAGACTGGGTAAGTAAAGCACTTCTTACATCGAAATTATATTAGTAAAACTGAGATTCCACCCACCTTCAGGTGTACTGAAAAATAAATATATAGTACCATCAAAGGTCTGGACAAACCTATACATTCATATTTTTTTCCTGACCATACTGAATACATTAAAACTGTGAAATAACATAAGTAATGTCTTATAATAATAAAAAAGAAAAACAAAACAAAACATTGAATTAGAAGGTGTGTCCAAACTTTTGACTGTATATTTATATTTTTTTTTCTTTTGAAAATTATGGGTGGTAAATACTTTTGCCTTCAACCAGCTAGAGACTGTACTGTAATGTCTTATGAATGTATATAAAATGTACCTGATCCTGTATCCTTTTTCACAGAAAGATAATATCATTGTGCATGATCAAAACATAAATTAATATGGTGCAGGCTTTAGCTTAGAATTGTTGATTGGATAATAATTATGTTTAATCCATATAATGTGCATAGGCTTTTTTTTTCAGTAGAAGGAGGCTCAAAGAGTAGAAGGTCATTCAGTGCTCTGTGAGATGTTTTCATCAGATTGGAGAGATGAGGGGGAGAGAGAGCGCGAGAGAGATGTGTTCTTAGAGAATTTTTTTAAACAAAAAGCAAAAAGAGAAAAGCTTCTCTGCTGATATTGGAAAATAATCAGCTTCAGGGTGGTAACAGTAACTCCACTTCAAACTGATTATTTTCCTATATACTACACACCAACATAATTTATATTTCTCCAACATGTAAACATGCATCAATAAAATATGAATTGACTTGCATTGGAAATAGGGTTAGGGTTAGGGTTAGATACCTAGGTACCTAAGTACTTAGGTACCCTAACCCTAACCCAAAGTTGCTTTCTTAGCAATTACTTAGTTATGGTATCTTTAATGTGAAGAGTTAGGAGGCATAATATAATATTTTCTGAAACCAATTGTCCTGTTCTTGTGGTCTTTCCAACAGTGGCACTGACGTATAAGTGTATGGGAGATCAGTGGACGGTGTACTGTCGGGTGATTCGGGAAAAGAACCTGTGCCAGGACATGCGCTGGTACCAACGCTGCTGCCAAACATGCAGAGACTTTTACGCCAGCACAATGTCCCGCGAAAGTTAATGAGCCTGGCACTTCTAACCATGTAGCAGCTTAATTTTTTTATGTCCTCTTTTTGTACTGTGTATAGTGTTATTAAGGATTATTGGATTTTAAAGCAGTAACCGGTAAACTGATGCACGTGCCAGATCTTTCATATGGGATATTGAAATGTTTAAGGTTTTAACTTGAAAATGGTGCAACAGGTCTATGACTTTTTGTTTTGTTTAATTGTTTTGCTGTAAACCAAAGTTGAGAACATAGGACTTCTTCAGCATAGCAGCTTCGCTGTTGTACAGTAAGCTGACCTTTTCGGAAATGATTGGGCTTACATTGCTTTCTAAAAGCCACTGGTTGGCCACTTATCCCAGAACCGAGCAATGGGACATTATTGTCATTTTTATATCCTATTCACATATTCCTTCTCTTATCTCTTATTCCTTCCAGATTTCTTGCAGAGGTCCATTAAGTGCCTTAACGAGATTATATAGTCCAGAATGCAGTGGTTTATGGGGCCAGTTGCACCCCGTACGCTATGATTCAAGCCGTTGTTTTCTTATGTAAGATAACTGCTAAATAGGTAATAGCAAAGACTGATTCTGAGAGAGGACTTTACATTTGTTACACTAACTAAATGTACGCCTAAGAGCAACTAATGCTGGCCTTATCTGTGGACAATCATATGAAAAGGTACTAAACAGAATTGTAAGTGCTACAAACATACAGAGGTAGCAACATCTACAGATATGACCCCTTGATACTGCAAAATGGGAGACACCCAAATACTACACTTTCAGATAAATGTTTCAGATAAAGAAATCATCAGACAAAATATGCATAAAATTCACCAGGGCATTTCCTGAAGAGGAAACTTGGAAACCAAGTGGGTGGGACTGAAGTGTCATTAGTCAGTAACAAAACGGATTAGCTTCTTATTCTTAAATATTAAATCATGCCAAACCTTTGCCAAACACCATGAAAAAAAATGCAAAAAATAGAATAGCTGTCTAGCTGTCTCATCCCTCATTATACTCTTTTTATTGCGAAACAGTTTTTTTTCTTTTCTCTCTGCTTGCTAGGATCTTTTTATCAGTGTTTTCACCTCTGTACATAAATACACTACAGGCTTCCCAAAGCACGTTTGCTAAATTCTGTACCCAAACTAGGACTGCAAGATTGCACTATTTGGAACACTAAAACAAGTGTTCAGCTGAGAACTGTCATAGCTGGGACTCTAGAGGAGGTTAGGACTCAAGGTTTTTTTTGTTTGTTTGTTTGTTTTGAAACATTGCTAAATTGACAATATAGACCACAGGCTCCCAGCCCTGGTCCTGGAGAACCCTCTGTCCTGCACATTTTGCTACTTGTCTTGCTCAAACACACCTGATGAGCTAATTAACAGCCCTTCCAGTGTTGAAGTAGGTGTGTTATTATAGGGAAAACACTTAAATGTGTAGGACATGGTGTTCTCCAGGAACCACCGTAGCCTGTGGATGTACTACAGAAAAACACCACTGTGACATAGTACAGTGTAACCTTTTGGTAAATAAATGTAGTGTTTTTTGGACTTTACACCAGAGAACACCACTAGAAGCTGTATTTTTTATCATCATTAAATTCTCCTTTAATCAGTTTTCCCATTATTTTCAAAGTTAAAGGTTAATGTTAAAAGAGCAAGATCAATCTGCTAATAATTAGGCCAATTCCTCTCCCAGCCTTTTTTTTTTTTTTTTCTCCAATAACTTTTTCATTGTTGGCCTAACACCCCATTTGACTTCTCTCTTTTAATAGTTATGGGATTAATGCAGATTTACTTAACTATATTCATACATAC
>JAOVYU010000004.1:8956351-8966648 GCA_025674565.1 Synodontis membranacea
GGTCAAAGCACAGACTTTTTTTTTTTTTTTTTTTTTTTTTTTTTTTTTAACAAGGCTAGTTCCTTTAGGGCATTTGCAGTAGACAGATTGATGAGGTGACTACATAGACTACATAGGTGGAATAAGACTAAAAAGACTACATAGGAATAAGATCATGAGACATTCCAGTAGATTTTGGAGCATATATGTGGGAATTTGTGTCCATTCACCACTTGAATTCAGGCACTGATGTTGGGTGAGGAGGTCTGGGGTGCAGTCAGCATTTCAGTTCATTCCAAAGATGTTCAATGGGGTTGAAGTCAGGGCTCTGTGTAGACCACTCAAGTTCTTTCACACCCACCTTAGCATACCATATCTCCTCTTCAGCTTACCCCACAGGTTTTCATGAGGTTCAGGTCAAGGGACTGGGATTGCCATGTCAGAAGCTTGATTCTGTGCTCAGTTAACCATTTTTGTGTTGATTTGAACATATGCTTTGGATCATTGTGCTGCTAGAAGATCCAGTGATGACCCAGTTTTAGTTTCCTGGCAGAGGCAGCCCAATTTTGATTTAAACATGTCCTGGTGTTTCATGGAGACCATGATGCCATGTACGCTAACAAGGTTTCCTGGGCCTTTGGAGGAGAAAGAGCCATACAACATCAGAGAACCTCCACTATTTTGCAGTTGGCATAAGGTTCTTTTTATAGCCATCCTTCTTGTTATGCCAAAACCACTTTAAGCATCCCCCAAATATCCCCTCCCCAAAAACTCCATATTCAGACCATAGAACATGGTTTCAGTCAAAGTTGTGGTAGCATTTCCAGAGACTTAAATCTTAACCCCAAGATTTAACTTTTTCTTGTAACTCACCAACAGTGATGCTTGTGGATTTTTTTGTCTCTCTTACCATCCTCCTCACTGTACGTGGGGGCAAAATGAACCTGGGTCCTCTTCCGGGCAAGTTTGTAATAATTCCAGTTAATTTTAACCCTAGCAGTAGAAATGGGCATTTTCAGGAGAGTAGATATTTTTTATAAACATTCCCTCAATTGTGAAGGTCAACGCACCTCTCCTTCATTTGGTTTGTGTATTCTATTATCTTCCTGATGCTAATGGATGACTAAGTGTATTTGGTCACCTCATAGGCTACTCATAGCCCAGTTAATCAGGAAGTCATGGATAGCTTAAAAGAACTGAATTTAAAAGTACTTACATACTCCAATCAACTCAGAAATGCACAAATTAAATGGGAAACATGCTTCAGTGACATTGTGTCACAATTTTGCCAATAATCATGACACGTGTTTTTGTGGAACATAATTATTCCTGATGAGGGTTTTGTTTGTCTCTTAATAAATTGACTTTAATTAAACAATGATTTTTTAAAATAAATTTTCACTGTAAGATAAAGCTATTTCACCAAAAGGTGAATTTTTGTAGATTTTTTTTAACTGCATATATCAACACTCTAGAGGAAACTTTGCTCCATTATACCAGCCTTCATTCTACAAGACACTGAAATAATTTATGACGGTCTTACTTTCACATACAAAAGATTGGCTACAGTCAAGCCGGATCCTACTGGACAAATTTTGTCAGACATGGGGCTGACGGTGAACCACCAAAAAACAAATATCTTGGTATTTCAATAAGGAAGAACAAGCAAATGGAAACTTTGTCTTGGCTGTGAAAGCAAGTGCAAATTTTTGCACTATAATTAAAAATTAAATGTTCCAATTAAAATATGCATTATTCAAAGCTGCCCATTGAACAATATAGCAGTGACATTTGGGTTCCTCAGCCAGTCTAATATAATCACTTTACTAAACCCATGCAACTTCTTATGAATACTCTAATTTTGCCAATCTGAGCTTACTTTGTCAAAAGCAAAAAATTAGAGAGTGTTTAATGGGATGCTCGCAGTATCATCTTTGTGCTACAATGCTTTGGATACTCAGCCATGGTCATTATACTTATGGATCACTGAACCTGCATTCTTGCATTCCATAAAATACCAAGAGTGAATCTGACAATGAAATGAGCACTTTGCAGGGAGAGAGAGGGAGGGGGAGAGAGTCTTCGTCATGGTGGGAGGACCTCCCGGACATGAGTGTTTTGCAGGTTGGGATACCTCATAACCCTAATGCTATTCTATATTTATAAATACTGCTTTTTTTTTTGTTCCCTTCCATTCATTGAGTGAAGCCACTGGACAATCAGCTAATATTCATTAATTATTTTAGCATATTTATATTCGTTGGCCAGAATTAAATCGAAACACAGGTCAAACGTAACATTATAAAGCATGTCTTTGTTAAAAAGACCCTTTTAATAGCACTAATTTGAGCAAGCAAACTGGTCAAATGAGAAGAAGGTCACAGCTGAGAATTTAATGTTGTCATGATAATAAGGCAAGGGCAGATGCAAATGCAGATCTTTCTAAATAAAGTGAAAAACAAGCAACCAAAGCAAAAACCATAGGTACTGTGTGAGCATGAATACCACGACAAAGGACAGACAGCATGGATGACGCATGACAAAAGCAGGACAACCAAACGTAATATACTCAACTTAATTAGGGTGCTAAATTAGATTCAACGAGACAAGGGTGAGGGTGATCTGCGAGGTTCAAGATATGTGCAGGAACTGACAAATAAATTCTGTAAAGGAGCAGGGATATCTGAAAAATCTGAACTTGCCTGGACTATAAAACAAACATATATTTTATTATTCAATAACAGTTATAACAGTCAATCACATCTGAATATGTAAGTCCAGGCCATGGAAGACAGGTTTAAACATTTCTAATTTGCCTATTTTAAAAGTCAGGATTTCTTGATAAGGATAACTTTCAAGTAGCAGAAACAATGATCTGGGGTACAAGTAGGGTAAGACTTTCTTGTCATAAACTAGTTAGAACCAAGTGCAAGGCAGCTATAGGGGAAAAAAAGTGAGTGGTAATATCAGTTATTACTTCATATGACTCCTTACCCCTTCTGAGTGCGGTGCGGTTCCTATGCGACCAAGGTTGCGGAGACTGATCATGAGCCAGAAGAATCTGATGGCTTGCTGTGTTGAAAACTGAAGATATGGTGATTCTGGATGTACAACTGATTAGGATCAGATGCATGTCATCATAATTATTTATGCTCAATACTGAAATCACAATTAACATTTTTAACCTTTTTTTATTTTTATTTTAGACATTCAAAATTAACAGAAAACAGGATTTTCTTAACACTAAAGGCAAAGATTTATTCCGTAAAATGTATAATTCTTATACAAAACCTCCAATCAAATTAATTAAGACTTTTAAGTGGTAAGTATAAACACAGAAAGATTAAAAATAAAGCCTAGCTAATTACAGTAATAGGCTGCCGCAGAATGCAACTAAATAGTTACAGAACATTGATAAGAAAGCTTATGACTTAATGTACCACAATCAGCTTTAAGAAAATATCAATATTATGTTTATTTGCACAGCTCTGGTTTAATGTGTGGCTGTAAAAAAATAAATAAATAAAACGAACATCTGAGTAGACTAATCTCACAACGCACAAATGTGGACACACGGTTTCCACACAAAGTTGATTATTTCGTCTATTTATTATTATTAATTTGTTTTTGTCAGTTAGCTTTTTCTGCCTCCTTACCTTGTTGTACTATTTCTAATTACTTTTTTTTACTTAATATTCACACACTATGTAGCACTGTTTCTAATGCCAATACAGCACCTTGAATGGAATTGAATTAATGACTATGAGGCTTCGGGCTCTCATTAAAAATCCCCTCAGCCGCTCCGGTGGCTACTGTGAACAAAGCTTGGTTTGATCCACATGGAGGTCAGTGTTCCAGTTCTCTTCCCAAGCTTCTACTCTTTTTGTGTGTGTGTCTGTGTGTATCTGTGTGTGTGTGTGTGTGTGTGTGTGTGTGTGTGTGTGTGTGTTTTAATGATATCTATTTTGAGCAGGGAATTTTAAAACATTGTTCTCTGTTCAGGTTTGTGGACGTGTAGGTGTGCATGCATGTGCGTGCATATGTAAATATATGTGTGTGTGAGAGAGAGAGGGTGAGAGAGAAAGAGAGAGAGAGAGAGAGAGAGAGAGAGAGAGAGAGAGAAGGCTGTGTGTGTGTACTGGTGGTTTGCAACACACTGAGTTCATTATATGGCAGGTGCAGCATGAGGAAGGTGGCAGTAAATCCTCACAGCCTGAGAGGATACATAAACATCTGTTACCTCTCTCTCTCTCTCTCTCTCTCTCTCTCTCTCTCTCTCTTTCAGTCCGTCTCACTCACTCTCTGTGTCTCTCTGTCGCTCTTCCTCATTTCCTCTTCATCCTCATTTCCTTTTACATTTGCAAAGCTGTAGAATAAATGAATCGTCACTGCTTAAAACAAGTCACAACAAGGTATCGTGTCTGCACTTCACACATGCTGTCCTGCTAGTGCACTTCTCTAAACACTAAAGACAGAGGAGAATAGATGATGGTCTCAGTGCCCGAGGCTTCCTCTTGTGTACAAGTCCAGAATAGGACAAACTGAAATTGATCCAAAAGTACTTAAAGCAGTTAAATCACCCAGATGTAGTGTGTATGTGCCTGCTGATGTTTTAATAGATTTTATAGCTATTTTTCAACTTTTATTACTTCACAGCAGTACACAAATCAGTCACAGAAACCGAAGTGTGTGGTGCAATAATATGTGTATATGTAGTATATGTTTTTATATTTCTTTGTTCATGCATGTGTTTTAACATATCAGTGCATGAGGGTGAGTGTCTGTTCACAGGACATAAGTGTGTGTGCTTGCCTTTGTGCAGGATATTAAAGTCAGCAGGACACACAACACATACATATTTCACTCTTAGTGTGCACACGCATGTGTGTGTGTGAGTGTGTGTGTGTGTGTTCTCTCTCCAAGGAGCGCAGAGTCAGGACAAGTACAATGATTTTTTTAAGCATGTCCCAGAGGGACTGGGCTGGAAAAGACAAGCATGAGCAAGATGGGCAAAAATCGTCCAGAGAAAAAAAATCACTCCTGTGTCGTGCATTCATGAGTTAGTTTCTTTCTTCTTCGTTTTTTTTTTTTTGAGTTTGGTTGAGGTCTGGACTTAAACTTAATGTTAGTCTATTTTATCTATTCCACAGCCAACTTTGATTACTGCATCCTGTGCTAGCAGGAGGGAATGGAGCTGACTCACACAGTAAACTGTAGCTGTGTTTTTAGGTGCCTGTCCAAATGATAAAACTTGAATGAATAACCAACTGTTGAATTTTTCACTCTATTGTCAGGAAATCACAAGTTTGAAGACCCAGTGACATACCCAGTCTTGGATCAGACCTAATAACTGGCACTGTTCTCTGGATATCATTTACATTTACTTATTGCCAGGTACTTTTATATACGTAGTTTTACCTTTGCATTTGAACTTATAACGTCAATCACTGAGACACCACTTCTCAAAAACACCACTAGTCCATTCTGGTAGCTCATCTGACCAGAACAGAGTGGTTAATGGACTCCTGCAAGTGTGTTCAGCTGCACTAATCCCAAATGAAATAGTGTCTCTGCTTCACTCTCTCAGTTTTGTAGCCGTCATGTGATACAGGAAGATTTAACTGGCAGGTGCAAATTGGTAGTGACAGAGTTTTAAGGGCCTTTCCATAAAGAACTGATACATAAAAGTAAGCCATGGACACTCCAAGACTCCATGGTGTGCTATTTAATGTCATCTTTTAGGTTTTTGGTGAGCAGCTCTCACACCAGTAATCATCTCTACAACTGGTTTATTGCCAAAAATAACCTGGATATTTCAGGCCATTTATTTCTGGAGTGCTTTATTGTTGGAACAAACAATAAAAAGCGTGTAAACTTGGGCCGTAGTAATCGATGCCCTGTGACCGCACCAGGCCATGTGGATTATTGCTTTTGTTAGCATTGCACTTCTGTTGGTATAGACTACTTATGACTTTTTTAAGCTCTGAGGAGCAATACACTCACACACACACACACACACACACACACACACACACACACACACACACTTCTCTGTACAGTCATGAAAACGTTCACTGCTGTCCATCACATTAGCCAGAATGGCTAATGTGGTGTGAAAAGCAATTTAGACAGAAGTACGCAAAAAAAATGGCATTCACGGTATTAGCATTAGCAGTCGCAGCCAGACAGGCCTAACTTATTCTTCAGCTTAGGCTACAGTAAGTGTAACAACAGTCTTGGTGGAAGTTGTGGCAAAGGAGAAGTCAGTAGAAATCTGTGCTTAATCACTCTGTTTGGGTTTGTGTCTGTCTGTCAAGGCTGTGCATTATTAATCATTACGCGTTGTCAGTGTGAATCAGTGGGCTTCACACTGCACTGCTCCAGATGTGTTTATCACATCTAACAGAAGGCCAGGAACAGAAGTACAATATGAAGTTGTTAATAACAGCTAATCATCTCTGACTATAAAGCTTATCTACACTACTCCTTCTGTTCAAGAACAAGTGACAAGCAGCAATTTGTCAGTGGTTGCATACTCTAAAAAGTACTTTTTTATTGTATTGAGGCCAAGAAGAATGCTTCTAACAAATAACGTATGTTTTTTTTTTGTTTTGTTTTTTTTGCCGTGTGTTGCCACCTCACAACATGGTACACGGTTTTATTCTTAGCTCAGGTTGTGAATTGTGTAGAGTTCCTTTGCATGTTCTCTCCATGTCTGTCTTGCGAGGGTCCCGCCATCTAAAACTATTCAGCCCCCCAGTGATTATTTATCTTTTTGATGTATTGCAAAATCAAATTTAAGTATATTAATATAGAACATATTTTTTCTGCTCATTTTGAAGTAACAAATTTTACAGTAATAAAAATAAAATGAGCGTTTAGAAAGCATTTAGAGTTCCAAAGAATTACTTAAAAAAGGGTAAAAACTGCATAATTATTAAGTATTCACCCCCACTTTCTTACAATAATTGAGCCAAGATGGCGCCGGTGTGTGTGGCTTGCCGTCTGCTCCTTCAATTAGTGTTTATGTTTTTACTGTTTGTATGTTTTGTTAGCGCTCTAATAGTGTATGATCGCCAAACACTACTGAATCTTCGTTTTCTTATACAAGATTCCCAAGCTCTAGCTAAGCTAGAATTCAAAGAACGTGGATCGTTACCCCCGTTCTTAGCGAGGATTCCGCCGGACCTCTGCCGCGTTCCGGTTCTGCCTCCCTGGCGCAAGCGTTTTCGTCGTCGGGGAAAGCGTAGTGGTAGGCTTGTGAGACTCAGCACATGCCTAGTGAGGATCTCTTCACCCCCTTGGACTAAGTTTGGTCCTGTGGCTGGTTTTGCTATCTCACGACGCTTTTTGGACCCTGTTCGTGGTTGCCTGGTGCCTGTTATCGGCTTGGGAGAGGTGTTTCAGCCCTGCTCTCCTCGCCCGCGCTGGCGTGGTGTTAACCACCACAACCTTCGCTATCTGCGCCAGGCTCCTCGGCCATCTGAAGCTGCGGACCCCCCAGTTCTTACTAGGTTCGGCTTGCTAAATGCTAGATCTGTAGCAAACAAGACATTCGCCTTAAAGGATTTCTTTATGTCCCGGGAACTGGATTTTTTCTGTGTGACTGAGACATGGCTGAATGTCGGCGAGACTAATGCTTTTGCTGAACTCTTACCTGATGACTGTTGTTATTTTAGTACTCCGCGGACATCGGGTCGAGGAGGAGGAATAGCTACTGTTTTTAAGAGACATTATAAATGTAGGCAGATATTTCTCTCATCTTCTCCCACGAGTTTTGAACTGAGTTTAGTCGAGCTGGGTTGTTCGAATACAGTGTTATGTGCTGTAGTTTACCGGCCTCCTAAATATAATAAGGACTTTTTAAATGATTTTACTGTGTTTTTAGCGGAGGTGATGCCAAGATATGACCATGTCCTCATTCTTGGGGATTTTAATGTACATGTGTGTTGTCCTGACAAGCCAATGGCAAGAGACTTTTTAAATCTTATTGACTCGTTTAATTTAATACAGTACGTGTCTGGAGCCACTCAGGAGTCGGGTCACACACTTGACCTTGTCTTATCGTATGGTTTGCCTATTTCTCAGCTTGAGGTTTGTGATCCTGTGCTTTCAGATCATATGCCTGTTTTATTTAAGGCTGCTCTTACCGGTATCAAAGTTAAACCTGCCGTTGTGGAACAACACTGCTGTCGTATTATTAACTCTTCCACTGCTGCTCGGTTCTCGGCTGCCTTTGATGTCACTTGTGAAGGCTCTAAAGCAGTATACAATACAGAGGAACTTAGCTCATGGTTTCACTCCTCTTGCAAATCTGTTTTAGACATTGTGGCTCCATTAAAAATCAGGCAGCCTAAAACTAAAATTGAGCCCTGGTTAAATGATTCGACTCGTGCTGTCAGACGTGACTGCCGTAGAGCTGAGCGAAAGTGGAAGAAAGATAGATTACAGGTGTCTTTACAAATGTTACGAGACTCCTGGCGTCAGTATCAGAAAATTGTAAAGGACGCTAAAAGGAAACATTTGTCTGATATCATTATAAACAACAGTCACAACCCTCGTCTTTTATTTAAGACTATTGATGCTGCTCTTAATGCCCCACAAGATGTCTGTATGGAGGTTTCCCCAACGGTTTGTGAAAACTTCCTTAAATCATTTATTTACAAGGTTTCTTCTATAAGGGCTTCAATTTCTTCTACTGCTTATGACCCCTCAATCTTTGTCCCGTGCTCTGCTTTTTTTGATAATTTTGAGCCTGTGACACTGTCCTTTGTACAGGAGATTGTTAATCATTTGAAACCTTCTGGCACTCCTAGTGACACTATTCCCCCTAGGTTATTTAAGGAAGTTTTTCCTACGATAGGACCCTCTGTCACAGCAGTTATAAACAGTAGCCTGTCTACGGGCATAGTCCCTGGTTATTTTAAACATGCGGCAGTACAACCAGTGATTAAAAAACATGGCCTTGACCCTGCTGTTCTTACGAATTTTAGGCCAATTTCTAAATTGCCTTTTATGTCTAAAATCCTTGAGAAGATTGTTTACTGCCAATTAATGGCTTTTCTGGAAGAGTACAATATCCTCGAGGTCTTCCAATCCGGTTTTAAAAGTTTACATAGTACAGAATCAGCGCTTTTAAGAGTTTTTAATGATATCCTTTTAGCCACTGACTCTGGTGATAGTGTCATCCTGGTGCTTTTAGATCTAACTGCTGCCTTTGATACAGTGGACCATGTGGTCCTGCTCTCACGTCTCGAGCAGTGGGTGGGCATCAGGGGCTCTGCACTGGAATGGATCAGATCATATTTGACTGATCGTACCTTCTGTGTTAACTTTGGTAACTCTGTGTCCTCTGTTGCCCCTCTCGTATGTGGAGTTCCCCAGGGTTCAGTTCTTGGCCCTCTTCTTTTTTCCCTGTATTTATTGCCTCTTGGATCCATAATTAGAAAGCATGGCATCTCTTTTCACTGTTATGCGGATGACACTCAGATTTATGTGCCCCTTAAAAAAGGTGATAATCACATAAATCACTTACTTAAGTGTCTTGAGGATGTAAGAGCCTGGATGGCTTTGAACTTTTTAAATTTTAATGACCGGAAGACTGAAGTGATGGTCTTTGGTGACTCTGTCGGACTGTCCTCAGTAGATCTGGGGTCCTATGCCCAGTATGTTAAACAGGATATCACAAACCTTGGATTCAAGATGGACCCGGATCTTAAACTTGACAGCCAGATTAGATCAGTAGTTAAATCGAGTTTTTTCCAACTGAGACAGCTGGCAAAAATTAAATCTATTCTTCCAAGAAAGCACTTTGAAACGGTAATTCATGCCTTTGTTACCACTAGGTTAGATTACTGTAATGCACTTTATGTAGGGGTTAGTGCGTCCTCCATCTCTCGTCTTCAGATGGTACAGAACGCTGCCGTACGCCTTTTAACGGGATCTCGGAAATATGAGCACATTTCACCCATATTAGCTTCACTTCACTGGCTGCCCATTCGTTTTAGGATAGATTTTAAGATCCTTTTATTTACTTTTAAGGCCTTAAATGGTCTTGCTCCCCCCTACCTCGCAGAGCTTCTACAATTTTATACACCTACCCGCGCTCTCAGGTCAGCTGATCAGCTGCTCCTAAGAGTGCCAAAAACTAAACGAAAGCTCAGAGGGGATCGTGCCTTTGCGGTAGCAGCCCCGAAAATTTGGAATGTGTTGCCTCTGCACATTAGACAGGCGTCTTCCGTATCTGATTTTAAATCTCTTTTAAAACGCCATTTTTTTTCCTTGGCTTTTAACACTTTGTGAGATGCTGATTTTATGT
>JAOVYU010000004.1:9001061-9012871 GCA_025674565.1 Synodontis membranacea
ATTATTATTATGCCATCAATGATATAACACTTTACTCAGTCCTAATAGTTTTATTATTGAACTTTATATAGATATTATATGATCTGATCTGATATGACTGGCCATCATTGCATTGAATGGTTGTGTGTAAATCAGTGATGTGATGTGATCAGTTGCATGTATTTAAAATCATGCTTATTCATTTTTGCAAGGCGACTCATAACTGTGATCATTGCCAAAGCAGAAAGCAACTTTAGAGCAGACATGCATCAGTTGTTGATGCTTTCATCCTGCAACTGTATTATTTCCCAATTAACATCTGTGTTTGTTCTCCAAATCCTTTAAACGAACACACTGCTGTGAAAATGTAATTAAATCAATAGGCATTCATCCTGGAATAAAAGATGCCGAACAAATTCTGAATATAATGCGACTGACTTCATAATGTGAATACATTCACATTGTTGCCAGGAGATACTGTAGCTGGTTCACCATGATGTTGCATTTTGGTCAAAAAGAAGCCACATGGTGACCTTCCAAGCTATTGATTGCTAATTTCCTCCAGGATGAAATTGCAGCAGGTTTTCTAATAGTAAAAAAATCAGATTACGCCTTCTTACGCAATGCACTATTGAAGCAAGATTACGCTAAGTTTACTAGAGACAAAGAGGCTAATACCCTCTGTGTGTCTGGCGGCATGGGGGAGAAAAGTTATTAGCCCAAGTGCCTTCATAGTAGGAGCAGCTAGATGCTATAAATTAATTTAAACCAAACAAGAAAAAGCAACCTGCAATAGAATTGTCAAGACAATCTACTTAGTAAAAGTACAAGCATTTGAAATTAGGCAAAGGTAATTCCTTCAATTGCTAGGTTTCTATTTAAGGGTTTTGCAAATGCAAAAGTGAATTTATGAGAAAAAGATGCAAAAATGTGTCTTCTTCAACTAGTGTCATAGAAGATGGCTTAAAAGTGATTAGGAAGAACATAAAAGGCTGCTTTTCATCTGTGTTGTTTCAGAAAGACAAGGGTGTCTAAGCAGTAGTGTAAGTTGTAGGTTTGAAGTTAGTTTATTCATTCCTATATATATTTAGTCATTTCTTTATCATGGACAGTTATGTCTTCATGTTGCTTTCATTATTTAAATCAGGAAAAACCTTTATTTCTTGGTCTTCTCAAGCATCATATGAGTGTCCTCTGTGGCATATATTTAGATAGCTCTGAAACATGGTAATAACATCATCAATACCATCATATATTCAAAAGCCAGTTTCCATGGGAGGTTTTAGCAGCAGAGTCTGCTAAAACAAGTATAATTCTTTTACACTTTTTGTGTGAGACGTGTTAGGATATTAAACTGTGGATGCTTCTCTTTAGTTTTTCCACATTTGTTTTATGTTCACAAAAAAAAAGTGGAGGATGGAAAGCCTTTACTTTTGAAAATTAACAGCTGTGCCTTTTCCTGCCATAAGGATCAATCTTCAATAAATTGGAGATAAAAAAATATAAATTAGAAATAAGAACTGTGAAAATTTCCGTCCTGCAGGTTTTTATGAGATGTTTTGTCAGCAGTGCAGGTGGCTGTGTATTTTCACAGTAAAAGGCAAAAGGAATAATATGACTTGGTGTTTTCCTTCCACAGATTTTGTGCAAACAAGGAATTGAATTTTTTGCCCATGTAGATAACGCAAGTTGGTGATATTTTATAAATCTTGACACCCCCCCCCCCAATATTTTAAAGGCAAAAATGCTGAAAATAGGCATAATTAATAGTGTCATATGACATTTTACTGAACACCAGCAAGACAATACAGACTTGGAAAGAAACAATAACCTTTCTAAATTTATAAAATATGTTGAAATATGAAAAAAAAAGACATTATCTTATCATTATGTTATGTTGTGACATTTTTATTTCACACAGTCCATTTTATTGCACACAGTCCCAGTGGAAACGAGATTTGAAAAAAAAAAAAATCACAAATATTTTATTGCTTTTTCATTTCATGAAGGTAAAGTCAATGGTGAACCTTTTATCTACCACTTTTCACCATCTTTTTTCCACCACTCGTTTATTCTTCTTTTCCTGAGTCTCACAAATGTAATATGCAAATTATGCCAATTACATTTAAAATGCCCTTGATCTCAAAAATATTATTTTTTAAGATAGTTAACTCCTGTAGGATGAATGGGTCTGATTAGATTAGGCCTTTGATACATGATTATTAACAGCTAAAAGTCACATTTTTCTAATGAAACCAGAGACATTCTTAGTAAACCCTGACTGTAGCATTAGGTATGAGTATGGTAAAAAAATTAATAAATAAAAAAATGCCCAGTACCTTTGGACTAATCACATTGTACTTTGTTATACAGTATGATAGTGTTGTAGTACTTGATTCCTGTCGTGGTCTTGAGAATGGTCTCGAGACCACCTTTTCACTTAATTGGTCTTGGACAAGAGCAGCATGAGTTGGACTAATTTTATTTGGGGACCTCAAGACCATTTTGTTTTTTTCCACCACAGTGCCAGTGATGAACTTTAATCCATTAATTAACATTGTACTGACTGGTGCTGTGTATTTCATATATGTTATAACTCTTGTATTTATAATAGAATATATAGTATTTGTAGTATTAATAGTAAATAAGTCTAGTGAAGGCATTGTCTGGAATACAGAATTTTTTTAGGTCTCTGTCTTGACTCAAAGTCTCGGTCTCGACCGCCTGAAAACCCAAGAGGCTTGATCCTGACTTAGACTCAGTATTAGTGGTCTCATCCCCATGACTACAGTATGATAACACAGTACCCAGAAACCATTGCTGCAATACCTGTGTTAAGGTCGCTGATGGCAATAACGAACAAAATAGCTTTGATTGTTATGGTATATTTTGATGGATTTGGTTGTTATTGAATAGATCTGAATATGAAAATGCAATTCAAAATTAGAAACTGAAATCCTGCCTATGTCTGTGTTAAATGCAAGCTAGTTTACTTTTATCAGGCAACTGGCTTACTAGTTATGGGTGTGGTTGTCAGGTGTCCACATACCTGTGTATGTGGACAACTGACATATAGTATATGCAGGACTAGATAAGCTTGAAATTTCATTAAGTTGCTGACCCAAGTCAGTTATGTGTTACCAAATACTATAAACTGCCGCCAAAACAGTAGAATATTTCCAGATGTAGGTGTAGATAAAGGTAACCCAAGATAAATCCATGCGTCACTTGGCAGTGGCATGGAAATTTAATAAATTGCCTGAAGAACAGAAGTAGTGAGTATATCAGTGTAAGCTTGGCTAGAGAGAGCAAAGAATAAAATGTGAGCTTCAGAGTGTCCATTTTTTCCCCATAACTTACATTGCAGAGACTTTAACAGTTAACAATGCACATTGTGCCAACATTTATGTGCTATCTGAGTCTCAGTCTCTCATTCCGGATATGGATTTGCTTGTTTACTGAATCTGCCTGTGTCACACACCATCCCACATGTTTTACCCTATGCCTATTAGAGAGGCCTGAGCGAAAAGTATTTGTATCTTACTGCCCCAGGCTTCATATTGCGGTTTCATTCCAACTCCTGGTGGACCAGAGCCAGGTAATCAGAATGCTGCAGGTAGCTGCAGTGGCATTGAAAGCTGAAAACAAATTAAACTGCCTGTGGTTGCGGTCTCATGAGGATTAGATTGGCAATTGTGGATGTATAGCATGGGTTTGTTTTGTGCACTTTGCTGCCACCGTTTTGCTTCTTGTCCTACCTGAGGAAATGCTGCACTACAGTTCAGTGGCCACTAGGAGGAGTTTGTATGTGCAGGTTAGACCAATGACATGTCCAGGGGGAACCACAAGTGTGGCACAAAATTAGGTATAGGGCCATCACTGAAGACTAAAATTTGATTCACATTAGTAATATGAAAAGATTATACATCATGATCTGCACTGTGAAGTTGTACCATTGTGTTTAAAGTATGGTCAATCGTGCATCATGAATTAGAATTGACAAGATTAGACTGGTAATTAACTTACACATAGTTTTCACATCCAAAACGACAGCTCCACATTGTTTGGATGGAATACACTACTGTTTTTTATACTGTAATGCAGCTATTAAGACACAAAGCCTAGCTGAGGGAATAGATTGTATGTGTATGGGTCTAAATTGGTGTGTATACTGTACATACATAGTGTGAAGTCCTTGTCAATGCCCATAATGCAAGTCCTGGTTTTCCTGGACTTCCGTGTTTGTCAGTCTAGAATTTTCAATGTAAGTAGTCTGACCGTACAGAGGTGAGTGTCATTAGTAATAGTGACTGAATGGCTATAGGAGCTTGAAAGGTGGTCTTGTGGTGAGGTCACTCGAGTTGTGTTATGTAGTTTTACTATTCAAAATGGTCAACACTTATATGATATGATACCAGTGATTCTGACCGCCTCTGCTTTCTGGATCTGTCTGAATCATCCCGATGTCCTTCTTCTGGTTGAGTTATCATCGGTTGAAATCCACTCGCTCCTCTTGACGATGGTCCCACATGAATGCCTGAACATGCACTTGTTGGACTGCTGCTGAAATGAGCGTTTCTGCTACAATGGCTTGCATTCAAATATACGTCACTGATTCAGTCAAAAACTTCAACAAAATAGTCCTTATACTACAATTATAGTGAATTTTGTGCTACACAGCCATATGTTCTGACCATACACAGTCATAAATGTGAATTATTTGTATTAACACTATTCCGTGTCACCCATATGACAATGGGTTCCCTCTTGAGTCTGGTTCCTCTCAGGGTCATCTCAGGGAGTTTTTCCTTGCCAGCCATTGCCACAGGCCTCTATATATATAAAGAGAGATGAGAGATTTAAAACCAGAATTTATATATTTAAATTTATATATATATAAGTGCTATACAACAAAAACTAAGTGAGCATCTCAGAGTGTCCACAATTTATTTTTGTTATTTAATTTCTAGCTTCTCTGTTGATGTGCCTCTTCTTCTGCTCCCTTGATTTTTTGAAACCACTTGTCAAAAACTGGTGCATCTGTGAGTGTAGTGCTCTAGGTTAAGAGGTGGTTGTTGGCCCAGTATGCACTGGAATGGTGTTAGCTGTGTGGTTGAATAATGCAATAATGTGGGGAGCTTTGTTGAATGTGTGAAGGATTTAGTCTTGATTTGTTGGTTGGTTTTCTCAACTTGTGCTTTAGCTTGGGGATGATAATCAAATGTCAAACTAACAGATGCTTATGCTCCATAAATGCTCTGCATACTTGAAATGTGAGTTGTGACACAGTGTCTTCCAAAATGCCAGTGAAATTGCACCCTGGAAAATATGAGCGTGTGAAGCCGAATCTGCTAAAGCATGATGGTCCATTGCGATTCCCTTGATGTAAGTTGTGATATATTGGTTGGATTTATTTTCTGAACATGAGTACAGTATCTGGAGATACAGGTCTGGAGACAGAGGTGGCACTGACCAGTCCAAATGGCAATATCAGATATTCACAGTAACCCTGCATCGTACTAAAGCCTGTCTTCCTCTCTGCTCTCTGATATGAACTAGACAGTAAGAACTTTGAAGGGTGACCTTAAAGAAGATGAAGGCTGTTTTGATCTGTCCTGTTGAAGGTACCAGAGGTACTGGGTATCTATAATTTAAAAACCACCAAAAACATGCACATGGGAGAATTTTAACACTCAAAAGTCATATAGCTGATTGTCTCTAGCTATCTGAAGTGAAGTGCTGTGCAACACGCAATACTCTATATAGATATATCTTTGGTCTTCATTTTTTATTTGAATTAAAGTAGGGTTATTACATTTTCAACCCACTCTATAATTAATATACATACTCTGTTATATTTGACACATTAGATAGTTTAGGGCAGAGTGGTGGCCGTGCTAGGTTACTGGCTGAGTTTCTGTGCATGTCTTCCCTGTGTCTTGACACTTTACACAAAATATTCCCAGTGCAATAATTATACATTTCTATTTGTTTGCTTTATTTTTGGACTTTACATGCACATTATATTTGGTGCAATACATACCTAGTTGCATTTTATACATTATACACTCTTTTAATCCTAGATAAACTGTGTAATCTGTGATGTGACAATAAAGTCTAAACTCTAAAGTCGAAGGGTCAGCACACTAGTCAGAGTTGTTGGATGCATTTGATCAAAAGTGCTTCACAGGAATATTAGTCCTGGAAGAATATGCATCTGAAGCTTTGCAGCAAGGCTACAACAGATCCCCAACTTCGCCCAAATCTGCAGGGTTCTACTGTGGCCTGAACCAATACCCATTAACAATGAAAGCTTAAATAAAATAGAAAAACCTGAGAAGTTTTATCTAGTTGAAACGCTAGGGAATAATAATAAGAAAATATGTATTTAGTTATATCTTTTACTCGGGAGTATTTTAAGGGCTTTTGTTGTTTTGGGAATCCAACATTTCTGAGCTTTCACTGTATTGTCTCTCTTTCTCTATCTCTGTTTTAACCTTGCAATTTTTCATTTTCCTGTTATTCTTTCTGAACCAATCCACTCACAGACACATCTCTATATCCTCTATTCCTCTTCGGGACCTCTCTTGTTGCATCTCAGTTCCACCTCTCAGTTCCTCCCTCATGCTTGCTCTATCATTCCTAATTCAATTAAACAGGCAATATTGAATATTGTCACTTTGATGAGCAAACAGAAGCCCCATTTGTCTTCCCCAAGCTTCATTTCACACCAGAGCCTTCAATAATATTAAAGGCAGCACCATACAAGTAATTTGTCCCTGTCAGAACCACTCATCTTGAGTCTTTATCTCCCAACAGACCCAGGAGTCACTCAACCCCAATAATCTGGAGTACTGGATGGAGGACATCTACACGCCAGGCTATGATTCACTGCTCAAGCGCAAAGAGGCAGAGTTTCGGAGGGCCAAAGTTTGCAAGATTGGTGCTCTGATTGCTGCAGCGGCCTGCACTGTGATATTGGTTATCGTTGTGCCCATTTGCACTATGAAGTCTTGAAGTCTTCTTCTATGTTGCCAATAAACACAAGACGTCTTGTTTCGCTGATGTAGAGTTCATTTCGGTGCCTAGGTTAAGCCTTATTGTGAATTTGATAGAACTTTTAATGGGAGACGTTCATGCAGATAACTCGTATGCTCAGTTTTTGGCTTAATCCAGGGGCAAAGAACTGGTTTTAGAGTCTAACTACAAATACAATTCCTTACTGAGGATTAACATTTGATGTTTGTCCTTTTTATTTCTAGTAGAAAAATTATTTGTTAACATAGACTTTTATGGAACATAGATAATGTTTTCTTGTTTTATAGCTAGTATTTAACATACTAAATTAAGATATTTCAATTCCGAGATCTTTATGTTGTTGCAATAGACACAACAAGGAAGGAAGCGTAGTATATTTTTTATTTTACTATGATTCTACGAGAATTATTTTTCAATGAATTTGCAGACAGAATGTGCCGCTGTACAGCAAGGTTTATCTTTTTTGACAAATCAGGAATGTTTTATTGGGTTTGTGCAATGTATTTTTTTTTTCTTTTTTTTTTTTTTTCCTAAGTGACAATTTAGATATGATAGATGACTAGATTACTATATATTCACGAAAACCATTTCAGAAGAAATGAATGTATGAAAGGCCATCGTGTGTATTAATTGTACGAGGGTTCTAAAATGATTCCTCTCTTGATGTTTACTTGTTATTTACTTAGTGCTCAGTACACATAATTCAAATCTAAATCAACAATCAACTGGGCTCTGGAACAATGCGGTGTCTTTTGATGAAGTGTTTGCCGCCTTGTTATCTCATGATCATGATATACTTGAAGCGCCTCTTTATATTCTTAGCAGCGCAATTGTTTTACTTTGAAATTTAGACCATATACAAAAGGTCAACTTCACCTGTATCTATAGGTTTGTCCTAAATAGTAAAATTCTATTTTAATTTCTATTTTAGAATCAAATTAGTGTTCATACTGTATGCTCATTGGATGTCCTCGTTCCCACTTTCCCACAGGTCATAATTATGTTTCTGCATTTCAGTGCATTGTTATAGGTGTTTTAGCAACTTCCTAATACTTAGCCCTATTATTCAAACCTCTCCTTTGAGTGAAGGGTAAACATCAGTATCCAAATTAATCTCATTCTAAGTACAATAGCACATGAGAAAAGCACTGTTGAAACTTTGTAGGAAAGTCCTAAGTTCTAAAATGTATAGTATCCATCTTAAAACATTGTCCAGAAATTTATTGCTTTCAGTTTTTCATGAAGTAATCTCCATGGTAACAGGATTCACATAACGAACTGTGTACATCGGTGTATTGTTAGTGAGAAATGGCAACGAGCAGCAAGCTGGTTGACCTTGAAATGATTATGTAATGGAATCAAGGTTAAAGTTATGTGTACTGTACAATATATCTATGGGGCCTACAATCCCATCCAAAAGTATTGGAACAGCAAAGCCAGTTAAGTTGCTGTTGCTGTGCACTCAAGACAGTGTGTGTGAGATCAAAAGGTGAACATGACGAGAAAGATCAGAGTTTCAGATTTTTTTTCCTGGTATTTACATCTAAGTATGTTAAACAACATAGACCATAAAACCTTTTGTATCAACCTACTCAGTTTTTCAAGTGAGCGAAGTATTGGAACACGACAAGCGGTATGTGTTTATTGTTACCCAGATGTGTCATATAAGATTGATTGTTTAATCATTAAGTAACCCTGGAAATATTAAGCTTAGACTGCATTTCTAGTTAAGAAGGGTAGACCATCATAAAGACTACAGAGTGCTGTCTATGGGAGAAAAGCTTGCCATTCTGAAATTGAGAAAAGGGAGAAAATCCAACAGAGGTATTTTCAAACACATTGGGTATAGCCAGTACCACAATTTGTAATGTCCTGAAAAAAGAAGGAAATCACTGGTGTAACAGGCATCGATCCGGTCAACCAAGGAAAACAACAACTGATGACGGACAAATGGTGAGAGCAGTAAAGAAAAATGACAAGCCAACAATCCGTACCATCATGAATAACCTCCACAGAGCGGAAGTGGAAATATCACAGTCCGCTATTTGAAGGAGAACAATTATAAAGAGGCCATACTGCAAAATGCAAACCACTCATCAGGACTAAAAATTGGAAAGTCAGATCGGAATTTGCAAAAAAATACAGATACGAGTTCTGGAGCAAGATATATGGACTGATGAGACTGAGATTAACCTCTGCCAAAGTGATGGAATGGCCAAAGAAAGGATCTGCTCATGATCCTAAACAAACAAGCTCATCTGTGAAGCATGGCGGAGGTTGTGCCATGGCTTTGGCTTGCATGGCTGCTTCTGGAACAGGCTCAGTCATGTTAATTGATGATGTAACTCATGATGGTAGTTGCAGAATGTATACAAGTCTACAGAAATATATTGTCTGGCAATTTATGGAGAAATGTATCCAAACTTCTAAACATAACTTTATTATGCAGCAAGACAATGATCAATGACAATGAGCTGGCCAAGTCAATCACCAGCTCTTAACCCAATTGAGCATGCATTTCACCTCATGAAGAGAAGACTGAAAGGATAAACCCTACAAAACAGACAACAACTAAAAGATGCTGTGGTAAAAACCTTTATATACAGTCATCGTGGACATGGATGTCATGGCAATATTGGGCTTTTTTGTTATTTATTTAAACTGTTCTTTTACTGGGTTCGGAATGACTGTACAACATTCATCTTAAATAGATACAAACAAGAATTTGCTGTACAAGTATTTTGAGCTTTCTGAAATCAACACAGGATCAGAATTATATACTGTATATAGGATCAAAAATATGCATACACCCAATTTGATTATTAATTCAGTGGTGCTGAAAGTTTCAAAATGTCTTCTAATTTGTCAAGGCTAAGGCCTTATAACTTCCTGTTATTGATCATGACTGATTATGGCTGGTAGCTTCTCTGTACACAACCTAAAAGGGTTTCTTTTACAAGTACAAGTTAATGAGAGGGGTAGCATTTTGCCAACTTTGTCAAGGTCTGGAAGAAGACCCAAACCATCACCTTCAGCTAAGAGGAAACTGGCTTTGATGGTCAGGAACAACCCAGGAACCATCAAGGCACTGGCCTGATATGAACTGGAAGCTGCTGGAACACCGTCTACAGTCAAGAGAGTTTTAAAATGCCACGGGCTGAGAGGCTCCAGTCCAAGAAAAAGGCCTCTTCTCCATAATTGACACCTTTAAGCTCGAATAAAGTTTGCAGCTGACCAAAGAAAAAGCCTTTTGGAGGAAAGTATTATAGTCAGAAAAAGATGGGACAAAGCTTTGAGATGTTTAGCCACAAACACAGACTAACTTAAAAGTCAGGTCTTTGCCAGGAGACACACAATTTTAATTGAACACCAATTAAGACAATTATTCCAAGAAAAGTGGTCAAATATCCAACCAGAATTCTGCCAGGACCTTGTTGATGGCTACCAAAAGTGCTTGTTCAAGGTGAAGCATGCTAAGGAACATTTAACCAAATATTAGGTGTGTTGTGCAATTTTGGCCCTGTATCTATCATTTTGACCAGACGTTGATGTCCAAAAACCCAAAATAAAATCTAAATTGTGCAACGAATATTGCTGTGACATACAAGTCCATGATGATTGTATGTCAACTTCTGACCCCAACTGTATATACACCAAGGAATAATAGCTGAAACTCTGATCTGTTTTCTCATATTAATCTATTGATCGCACAAACAAATGCCTCCATTGCACAGCAAAAAAAAAAACATTAATTGTACTTGATATTCCACTACTTTTGCAGGGACTGTGTCTGTACAATCTTAAAGGCTTATCTCAACCACTAATTAGCAGATACGAAAGCAGTTTCCCTACTTAACTAGCTACTTAGATAGGATGCAATAGCACAAAGTGTTCACCTCTATTCTTGCAACTTATATCCCAATCCATATTTTTGACCCATTAGAATGAACCTCTGTAATAACATTTCTTGAAAACTAGCATTTGGGTTTTGCCCTGTGTCTGTCTTTGCTATGATGTAGCAAAATCCATTCATTACTCTAAAAAAAAAATCCCATCCAACTGCTGCTGAGATGAAAAATATTGAGTGAGTTGTTTTGCCTTGCTCATTCATGTCTGCTTTGTAACATATCGGTATGGTTGGCACTGAGATAGACAGAAATAACAAATAATTTAAAAAGATCTGCAGTGAGGAATGGTCCTTGTTTAGAGTACATTTCTCTCTGTAATGTAACTGGACTTATGGGAATTACTTCTTGTGAAATCAATGACACATGGCCAACTGCGTTTGGTTTTCTTTATTTGAATGTCTTTAGAATGTGTCATACCCAGACACCTTGATTAAAGGTTTAGTTCAGCGAAAGGTTAATTTACACAATTTTTCCCTCATCTCATATGTAGTCAATCAGTCTAGACATTCCAGTTTCTGGTCTGACAAATTTTCCATAAATACATGCCAATTCTTCTTACACCAACGTCAAAATACACCAATAGTACCATTTTAAATCAACCATTTTCTTAAACAGTAGGTATAGTCCATATGTACAAATTACATATCATAGATAACAATCAGCTTTTCTTTACAATACCACCTTTAAGGAAGTAAGTAACCCCGCTTATTTGGGATGGCTGCTTCATAACATTGCAGCATTCAAATAAGACGTATAAGTACAAGTATTTACAAAGAAAAAGTATTTATGGAAATTTTTTATGCGAGATTTTTATTTCCAGTACTTGTACAGCCATGCTGCCCTAGTGATGCCCGGTCTCGCCTGTTCTCGGAAGCTAAGCAGGGG